>JARBWK010000005.1:117361751-117363200 GCA_030556195.1 Anolis apletophallus | reverse complement strand
TGTTAAATAGACTTGCTTTCATAGAGGATCAAATGACAGCATTAAAATTCAGAAAAGCATTTCATATCAAGAGAAAAAGGATCTATTTTTCTCCCCAAAGGCAGGGTTTCTGCTTCTGCACTGATCCTTCTTGCTGTCAACACCACAGCACAAGGCATTCCAGGGTGTTCGGCACAGTAGGATCTCTCTGTACATGGAACAGCTGCTTTTCAGAGCTGTGAAACAAAGGAAAGAAGTGGTAAACGGAATAGTTATTTTGCTGAAATGCCCTTAAATGCTAACAGTTAGGACATTTAGCACCTTTCTCTACATCTGTTTTCACACTGACTTTGATTTTAAAGGTACATTCAAAACCATTGTATTGGTAAATGGCAGTATGTTTACAATGATGAATCTTGTTGCACTCAAAATCAAGGTACATATTTTTTCTATCTCAAAATCAGCAGGGCATAGACCAATATCAATACATTCACCTTTTTCTAACTTTTTTATTTAGTAGAAAAAGCAATTTCATTATTGGGATGCAAAAGAAGTAGAGATGGCAGGTGCTGAAGGCATTCTAAATTAGGAAAACTGGTTAGTTAGACAGACATACGTGCTTTTCTGTGTCTCAGTTTCCACCCTGCACCATGAACGTTTGTTGCATTGGTTCATCAATGAGCAGTGTATGATTGTAGATGTCATTAGCCTTTGCATGTTGACACAAAAAGGAGTTTCAGAACTATAGTAGGAATCCCTCCTTCCTGAGATCCTTCTAGTTCCGTTTTGCACAATTTTGGATGCTAGTGCAGATTGATATGGAGCAACAATTCATTTGGCCCTAAGGACAATGAGTAACTTGTAACTGGCTATGCTTTAGACAAATCTAATCCCTTAGCTGGTCAGCAGTCTAATATAACATAGATTTGCAATAATGTAGGAGAAATATAATTTGTCTCTTCATTCAGTTATAAAGTTTAGCCTTCCTATATGAGCTGTTTGATTCCAAAGCTTCTCTCACTGGACATCAAGGCTTCTCTTGCTGATCTTTTCAAGCTCGGGCCATTTTATATTATGTCTGGGGCTTTTTTTTATGATAATTAGGTAAACAAAGCTGGACCCTGGAAAATGCTGATTTGTTAACTCTTTTCTGATTTTGGAATACCTATGACCAGTTTACTATCCAAATAATACACTGTCATCCAGGTATATGAAACTACAGCTCCCCTAACAAAGTGGTCCCTTCAAGGAAATATTATTGGAGAAATTCCAAGATCTACTAAGGTCTTTCCCCCCAAAATAATAGCAGTAAGTCAAAATGTGGCAAGACCACTTGAAGAATCCATGACCATATTGAATGTTTGGAAAGCAAATATCAACAAAACTCTAGTGTCTGGCTTTGTTCAGGGGCTATCTCGTACCTTCTGTTAAAATTAAGACCCTTAACACACAGGCACTTTAGGCAAGGTG
>JARBWK010000005.1:117321751-117356751 GCA_030556195.1 Anolis apletophallus | reverse complement strand
GGTGTTGGGAGGGATGTAGGTCCGGTTTTTTTGCTGTTGTCTGTAGCGAGTGTAATGGTCCAGTCTGTTGTCAAGTTTGGTGCTTCTGCGAGCCATAGTTTCTTTGTCTATATACGACATTAAACGGACTGACCAAAATTATATATATAGATAAATATATAATTTGTTTCTGAGGACATTTGCATTTAATATTGTATTTTAAGGCATTGCATTCTGATTTATCTATTCTATATTACCCCCTTTTCCTACTAGTTATTGACTAAAATAAATATTGGTGATATATGCTGATTTTTCCAAATGAAATTGTAATCTATACTATGAATTCAGATTTCTCTTGAGATCATGTTGAGTTGATCAAATACACACTTACTAGAGATTTGACCTTATGATGAAGCATGACTATACAATTCACACCAACCCACATATTAAGGATAATATATGACAGAAGCTAGGAGCCAACTTTTTAATAGATTAACTGATAACAGTAAATTGGAAATTGGCCCCTAAGGGTCCTTGGAAATGATTCAAGGTGTCTTGAAACAGGTACCAAAATCCTGTTGTCCTGTTTCTTATATCTTGAGAGTTATTCCCATGTAAACCTAATCATCCTAACACTTTGTATTCATACATGTCTTCTTATAGCAAGTTGTTCTCTATATGTGTTCATTATATACATCTTTTGACATATGATGGCTATTTTTATCCTAAAACGGAATGTACTTATGTAGTAAAATACTAAAGGCTATTATATTAAAAATTGACACGTGGATTTAATTATTCTTTTCATGAAGGATTTTCAGCTGGATTAGACAGAAATGGAATTGAAGAAAAGTTGCAAGGTTGGATTTTTTTGTCTTTTTTTGAAAATAGAACAATGTGTTGTTAAACATATATATTCACATCTGGTACATTTTAAGCATAGAAGCAGTACTGGTTGGACTAAAGTTTATATAATGGCAAAGATTGTTTACTTGATTATGATGATACCTAGAACTGATTCGCCTTTGTGTGATAGCTTTTCCATTTTATGCAGATTAAAAATAATTTATCATGAAGTAAATATGTCAGTTTAGATTCCATTTCAGTACTATAGCTTTCTTCATAGCAAGGGAATATATAAAATGGAAACCCATCAATCATTTTAGATAGTGGAAATAAGTTCTCCAGGTATTTTAGTGTGTTCATGAAAGTTTGAAAATATCGTAGCTGATTTCTAATTTTCTGAGGTCTCTGATAGTATGTTAATGTTTCAAGGCACAATCCACAAATACTAGCATGTTCTAAACTCTGATTAATCTCAACAGAACAATGAAATATGTTTAAATCTTCTCTGACGAATTAATACTTAAAAGTACTTCATTTTAGTCAGATCATGAATTCTATTATGACATACCCCAATTTTTATGTAATATTTTTCACAAATTATCATTTCAAATTGGACAGAATTATGTTTGAAGAACTTGAATGATTTATCATCATTTGATTTGATCAAGATGGATGAAAAACTCTATTTCAAGCCAACAGGTGATAATTATGTTTATACAGTATTACAAGTGTGTATATTTAAGGTTGGTGCTATGGCCGTTGTGCTCTAGATGTCACAGGGATATGTTTTCCATATTATGTTATAGTTTCCATGGTAAATGAAGAACATTCTGTTGATAGTGCATCTATGTTCAAAGCATGAACTTTTGGGGTGCCTTCAAGTCCTTTCCAATGAATGGATATTCTTTGCAAGATTTGTTGAGTGGAGGTTTGGAATTGTTTCTCTCTGTGGTGGAGAAAAATGTTACTTGTTCAAGGTCACCTAAGGGGTTTCCATAGTCAAAGCAACCAAACTAGGGTATGAACATTTCATGTGCATTAATATACAATTAAATTTATCAATCTGAATGTTAGAGTATGCCATTGTTTTCTTATTAAATTTGTCTACTGGTGTTTTGAGAGGTCTGCTATTATATAATAAATATTTCATATAGAACAATGAATTTAATGCTGTACCTTTCTCAATAAAGTGACCTAACAGTTTTATATAACTTTCTGCAGAGACTGGACGACTAATGGCTTGGTATTATATTGCCTTTGACACCATGAAAAAGTGTTTCATGATTAAAGGAACTGAGACTTTATCTGATCTGGTAATTTCTTTATTTTAAATGGTGTGTTACTATATATATGAATTGTAAACTCTGTTAATGTATTAGTTTATATTTTCCAAAAAGCCAGTTTCTGTCATAGTTGCATACAGTATTGGTTACACTTATGTTAGATCCACATTCAAGAGGGGAAAGGGTGTTAATGATATCCTGCAATTCTTATGGAGGTCAGTAGAAGAGTCTGTATAATGTACAGTGCCACAGCATATCAAAAGTTGAATTCTATAATACGAGTTAACTTACTTGAAATGTGGTGTTGGAGGACAGTTCCACAAACATGAAAAAAGGCAAATAAATGAAATATAGAGCAAATCAAAATGGAATTCTCCCTAGATGTCAACATCACGATATAACATGAGATTGCATAATTCATTAGAAAAGACATCACCTGGCAAAGAACAAGGTATTAGGAAAAGAGGAAGACTAAGGCCCCATCTATGTTGCCATATAATCCAGATTATCAAATCAGATAATCCACATTATCTACTTTGAACTGGATTATATGAATCTACACTGGCATATAATCCAGTTTAAATCTGATGATCTGGGCTTTATGGCAGTATAGAAGGGGCCTAAGTATTCCAGCTAGGCTGCAATTAAGAACTGATGCCATTCAACTGAGGGGATCTATTCGGTTGGCTGAGAGGAGGGCTAACAGATAGGATTACTTGGGAAAGTGGCATAAGTAACTTTTATTTATTACTTGTTTGAGAAAGATATGAGAAAGTGTTGAGCAGCAGAATAATTTATTTGGATATGAAGTTGCTATCCTCATGCAGCATTCTTTAAATTAAAATAAAAAGGAAAGAGGCTCTTGGACCAAATTTTCGTCCTCGCGGCCCACTGCTAGTCCACGGCCCACAGGTTAAGAACCACTGATTTATGCAGTGACAGTCATATGAATATGAAATAAACAAAATTATTGTTTAGTGTATTGTGTGTCCCTTTGTGCATTGTACTTTTTGCTTTTATGCTTCTTGTGAACCGCCCCGAGCCTCCGGGGAGTGGCGGGTTAGAAGTCGAAATAATAAATAAATAAATAAATAAATGCCAGTTTTTAAAAATATAAATATATTTGCTATTCATGCTTGTTCATGTCATTTTGCTCATTAACATCCATTGTTATTGTTGCTCCTTGAGATTTTCAGTTCAGGCTAAAAGAGATGGGAATAAGATTTTTGCATCCTATAGTACTTTTCAACATTTCTGCCATCCATAACATTTTATCTAATTTCTTGACAATTTTATATTCCGAATAAAAAAAACAGTGAAAGAATTCTTATACAAAAGTTTAAGTTTTGTAATATAAATTGCTAAAATTAGACAGCTATCTAATATTACCAAACAAAAAAAAGACAAATATACCAACAACACGGCTATCTACATGAACATGGATACATAAACCATATTAAACTACACACAAATACAAAGACAATTATATGAAATTCACACTCATTGTATGTTGATTTTTATTCCTTACTAGCTGTCCCCGGCGCGCGTTGCTGCGCCCAATGTATTTTTTTCTGTATCGTTCTCTATCTATTTATCTGTCTCTATCTATCTTTCTATCCCTATCATTGTTTCTCTCTCACTATTTATCTCTCTTTTTTTCTCTTTCTCTCTCTGTGTCTATCATTCTCTCTCTCTCTCTCTCTCTCTCTCTCTCTCTGTCCCTGTCTTTCTCTATCAATCTGTAGCAGTCTTTCTGTGTTTCTCTGTCTTTCATTCTTTCTCTATCACTCTTTCTCTCTCTCTCTGTATCATTCTCTCTCTATCATTCTCTCTCTATCACTCTTTCTCTCTTTCCCTCTGTATCATTCTCTCTCTATCATTCTCTTTCTCCCTCTCTCTCTGTCTCTTTCTATCTCTATCATGCTCTCTATCATTCTCTGTCTATCACTCTTTCTCTCTCTGTCTCTCTTTCTCTATCATTGTCTCTGTATCATTATCTCCCTGTCTCTGTTTCTCTCTCTCTCTGTTTATCTCCCTCTTTCTCTCTCTATCACTCTTTCTGCCTCGGTGTTTCTCTGTCTTTCTCTGTCGTTGATTCTTTGTACCTTTCGCTCGGTGTCTTTCTCTCTGTATCTGGCATTGGGGGGGGGCAGTGCGAAGCAGTTGGGAGGACGGGAGGAGGCGGCGGAGGGGTTGGAGGAAGCGGGCATGGCGGCGGCCGCCTGACCCTGGGCCAGAAAGGGCTTGGAGATGGCGGAGAAGGCGGGGCCAGCCAGGGGACTACAGCTCCCAGAAGGCCCCGCGCGGCCACTGTGGCCTATTTCCGGCCCTGTCTCCGCCCTTCTTCCGGGTGAGCCGCGCGGAGCCTTCTGGGAATTGTAGTCCCGTGGCTGCGCCATTCTCCCTTGCCGTTTCGCTGCCTCTCCTGGTGGAGGGTCGTGCGGGCGGCACCGCGGCGTCCTCCTCCCGGGACGTGGGTGTTGGGTAGCATGCGGGAAGCGGCATGGAAGCGGCAGAGGAGGTGGGCATGACGGCGGCCGTGCTGGTGGGGTCCGGGAGCCGCGTGGAGGCAGCAAAGTAGGCTGTGGAGGTAGTGGAGGTGGGGGGCTCGGTGGCGGTGGCACGGGGCCGGGTCCTGGAGTGGTTGGTAGGTGGGGAAGTAGGTGGTGATGGGACCCGGAATGGAGGGAGAGGGGTTGCGGTTTGGGGGGGGGCTGCGCCATTGTCTCTAGTGGGGGAAGGAGGGAATTGCATTGGAGTGAGTGCTGCAACGTTGAGGTCTATGGCTGCAGTTTTGGGGGTGTAATTTGAGGGTCTTGCGTGGTACCTAGGGCGGAATTTTTGTGCCCTCTAGGTACCTCGTGGTAGGTGGTAATGTGTTGGGTGGTTTTTGTGCCTCGGGGGCGTATAGTTTTCCTGTCCATTTGCCCCGTTGCACGACCACTTCCTTTTTATATATATAGATTACTCTACTCCCTTTAGACAACACTATATAAATACACTTCTGCTTTTGGTAACACTCATCTAATTCATAAATCCTACAGTAGATGATTGCCCCCAGCATTGTTGTGAAAAGGTGATAAATAAATTCCAATCTTTCTTGTAGTTTGTCACAGGTATCTCCTTAATCTACCCAGTCAGTTTGTCAATCTCAGCTAATTCTCAGATTTTCTTGTGTTTGAATTTCTCACCCAGTTTTGTAGACCTAGTCCTGGCAACTGTGGTGGGTTTGGGGGGCCGCTCACCTCTATCCCACTCACCACCCAAGATCGCTGCAGGCAAAACCAGATCACTTCTGCTTTCTCCCCAAAACTCTGCATGAGGAGGATGTTGGGCATTTAAAAGTTGTCCATTTATTATGGGTTCTGTGTCTCATGATTATTTCCTTGGAAAGTGTGTGTGTATGTGTGTTTTCCAGTAGGCCTAGTCAAATGGGACATGCACACATGGCCTTGGCAGACACATGTGGCCATGCACAATTACCATTTCTAATATAGATGTCTATAAATAACGAAGTTTAAATAACCCTGATGTTGTCAGGCTATTTCAGCATTTTGACATACTATGTAAAGAACCCAGAAGCTTGGCTTCCTTTGTAGGTAGATGGAAATGCACAGATTGCTGTTAAACAAGTGCTTAAAACAGTATTAAAATATTTATTCAAATTTAAGGTAATTAATGACAGAAATTATTGCAGATCACTTTGATATCAAGCTGCAGTGAATTTTCAGACATCAAGTTAAGAACAAATGAGAAAAAAACACTTAATGCTTTGAATAAAGACAAGAACAGGATAACGATAAGGTATAAGATGAAATATCAGATTAAATGTAATACTAATTATAGAGGATTGTTGTCTTGCACACCATTTTATGTGCTTTTAGTCTTTATTGACATAAACTCTATCTGCTTAGAACTAATTCACACAGGAGAGCCATGTGGTCAAATGCCTATGTCTGACTATGGCAATGACTTGTTTGAACACGTATTACAATCAGCTGGATTCCATCTCTTTTTCTATGCTGCTGCCCCTCACTCACCCTCCAGCGGTGTAGAAATTTCTCTTGGAGCACCACTGAAATTACCCAACAAAGCAGTTACCGATATGCTGTGATTCTTTGTTTTTCTCTGGCATAAAATGAATCCTCACGTGTGCTGGATGGCAAATGAGTGTGGGAGAGGTGGCAGAGAGAGAATGAGAAAGAGGACTGGACTCAAGACTCTCTGAGTGATGGAAACAATTTTCAGAATCATGCAGGTGAAGATTTCTGGCCATGTAGAAGTTCTTATCCCTTCTGGAGGAACTGGGCCTTTTCACTGATTTTTTCAGAACTTCCCCACATTTACTTTAAAACTTGCTCCACAACATGTGGTCCATCAGGCTAGCCCAACAGCAGTGCATCTTGCTGAGTACTTGATAACTCCATTGCAGTTTTTCACTTCCAGATGGACGGCAATGGCAGGAGCATTACTGAGTCTCTAGTGCGACATGGTATATGATGGGAGGGCTGCATTCACTTTGGTGAATCACACGTTTCTTCTTCGTGTGGTCTGTGAAATGCACACAAGTTGGTTTACTCCCGTGCATGCGTAGAATCTCGGACATACTAGCTAGAATTAAAGATTTACATATGCCCCTCCCACTCCCCGCCCCCCCCCTCATCCCCCGATCTAGCTACCTAGGCAGTTCCTTTTTCCGCCTAGCCAGCGAAAGGATCTCCGACTGCTAGCTCCTGCTAAAAGTCCACGGATTGCCTCGACTATCAGATTAGATGTCTTCTCTTTCTTTCAAAATGTGCTCTGATTGTGGAGCAACCTTGCCCCAAGAGGATAGACATCCTAAATGTCTCCTCTGTTTGGGGGAATCTCATATTCCCCAGACCTGTAAGATATGCAGGTCTTTCTCTAACAGAACCCTGAAGAACAGGGATTCTAAGCTCAAAGCTTCTCTCTTTGAGCAAGCCTTAAATTCCTCAGAGACTGGGCTCTCTCGTTCCATGAGCCAGCCCTCTCTGCCTTCTGGGCCTCCAAATTCCAATCCCCTGAGTGCCCTGACTGATGGTGCCATCCGTGAGTTGGCCTCTGACTCTGCCATTGAGCCACTCCGGAAAAAGAAACAAAAAGCCTCCAAATCTGCCAAAACCAAAGAAAAATCTAAAGAGGCTATGGCACAAAATATACCAAGGCTCCTGGCTGGCCCTGCGCCCCCCAGTCCTTGTATCCCCCTGTGTGCAGCAGAGACGCTGCAACTCTTTGGGGACGATGGAAATGAAGACTCAGGAGTGGAAAATCCTCCCCAACTCCTTCCGAGTCACCTCCTCTCATCGGTCTCCGAGCCTGAGCTGCTCTCACCTCCCTCCCCTCCACTTGCTCAGCCGCCCCCCCCCACCTTCCTGTTCCCCGGAGACCGAAGCCTTGAGCCACGTGGAGGCCAGCGCCACGCGGCCTCCCTCTCCTCTTCGGCAGCCGAGCGCTGCAGTTTTCGCGCCATTGCACAGAGACGCGTGTTTGTCGCCGCGCAGCCGCGCGGCGCTCTCCAATGCGCGATACTTTAGTTGATTTCCCTCGATCCAGGTCCCGGAGCCCGCTTAAGGAGGGCCCCGGTGACCGAAGCCATCCCTGGGACCCACCTTATGGGTACCCTTTTGGTTACCCCCCCTTATCCTCCTCCTTTCCCTTACTATAATCATTACTACCCCCCTGAGCCTTTCCATTCACCGGATCCATACCGGTATCCGTGGCCTCCCTCTCCCTATGCTCCGCAATCCGTGGCACCCCCTCCTCCTCCAGCCCCCCCCGCCCCTCCCACTCAAGCCCCTGCCCTCCCCACTCCAGCCTCTGCTGTCCCACTTGCTCCTCCTGCCCAATCCCCCCCTCACCTCCCTGATGATGATAATGATGCGGATATGGAGTCTTCTTCAGATGTGACTCCCATTCCACTGTTGCCTGAGCCTGATCCTCAGCAGGCAGAAGAGTACAAAAAATTCTCTGCACTCCTAATCAAACTGGCCAGATCCCTTGGCATACAGCCCCCTCAATCTGAGGATGTGGTTCAAGACCCTTATTTTACTTCTGCTGAACAACAAACTCAGCAGTCTACCATGTTGCCTACTATACCTTACTTGGTCAAACTTCTGAAGGTCACTGGCGTTGCCCCGGCTTCCGTCCCAAGCACGTCTAAACGGGCAGAGAACCTATACCGGATTGATCTGTCCACCACCCCGTGGTTGGCCAGACTTCCGAAAGTTAATTCAATTGTGACCGACGCTCAGCCTAAGCCGATCCAAAATAACCAGGCTGCCCCTTCTGACAAAGAAGGGAGAAAGCTTGATGCTATGGCCAGGAAGTTTTATGCCTCAGCATGTCTGTCAGGCAGAATGGCACATTATGGCGTCTTTATGAGCGTATATCAATCGTACCTCTGGAATAAGATAGGCCCATATCTGGACCTCCTTCCAGCATCTGACCAGCCCATGGCTAAGGCCTTTCACCAAGAAGCCCTCACCCTGGCCACCCTACAAAAGGACTTGGCCAAACATGGGCGGATACCGCGGGCAAACTGATCGCCGGGTCAGTTGCCCTTAGGAGACATGCTTGGTTGAGATCCTCAGCATTGTCATGCAATCAACGCTCTCTAAAAGAAAATCTGCCCATGGATGAGGCGGGCCTGTTCAACCCGGAAACGGACTCCCAATTGGAGCACTCCCACAAAATGAAACAGACGTTGAACAAATATGGGCAACAGCCCAACTCTCCCTATCAATCCTATAGGCAGCGTTGGCGCCCTTACTACCACCACCAGTCCTTTCGCGGATACTACAACTCCGCTCCGTATAGAGGAGGACAGCGACCGCAGTTCCCCCCACAGGGATACAAGCGTCCAGGTGCTCCATTCAGGGGTCAGTATCGAGGTGGTAGATCCTCAAACAATAGGACACGCCGCTTCTAGCCTGTTTCTTGACAGGCTGCGGCCCTTCTTTTCAGTTTGGCAGTCCATCACCACTGATAAGTGGGTTTTGGACATTGTTCACCGAGGTTATGCTATAGAGTTTGATTCCCTCCACCCCCAGGGAAACCCATTTCTACCCAGGCTTCCCCTGCTTTACTGGAAGAAATTGACTCTCTCCTTCTCAAGGGAGCCATTTCCCCTACCCCATCCCACCAACTTCAATTTTGCTTTTTTTCAAGATATTTCCTTGTGGATAAGCGGGATGGTGGCCTCCGGCCCATTTTGGACCTCCGGGAAGTTAACCAATTCATCAAACCACGCAAATTTAGGATGGTCACTCTCCCCTCCATCCTCCCTTTCATCCCGAAGGGAGCTTGGATGGCTACTGTTGACCTTAAGGACGCCTACTTCCACATCTCAATTAGATACTCCCACAGGAAGTACCTCACTTTTATGGTAGACGGAGCCCCATATTCTTTTAACGTCCTTCCCTTCGGCCTCTCCACGGCCCCAAGGACTTTTACCAAATGTATGGCGGTCGTCGCCTCCCACCTTCGCCAGCAGGGCGTCGCCGTGTTCCCTTACCTGGACGACTGGCTTTTTTGCTCTGGGTCATGTGACCAATTGTCATCCGATATCAGTTATGCCTTGTCTCTTTTGCAGAACCTGGGACTTGTTGTCAACCAAGAGAAATCTCACCTCTCACCGGCCCGGACGGTGCAGTTCATAGGTGCAGTGATAGATTCCGTATCCCAGAGGGCCTACCTCCCAGAGGATCGCTTCCTCAATTTATGCCACTCTATCCAGGTCATTCAAACCACCCTCCAGTGCTCTGCCTGGACCGTCCAGTCTATCCTTGGCCATATGGCTTCCACCACGAACGTTACCGCGTTCGCCCGCCTCCGCCTCCGCCCCCTCCAGGCATGGTTCCTCTCTGTGTTCCAGCCAGGGCTGGACAGCCAAAATGTGATCCTCCACCCCCCCCCATGTCCTGCAGTCCCTGTCATGGTGGACAGACAGGTCCAATGTGTGCTCGGGCCTTCCCTTCTCCCCCCCCCCCTCAGCCGTCTCTGTCTCTGACGACAGATGTCCTCTACGGGCTGGGGGCTCATCTCCAAGACCTGACCATCAGCGGTCACTGGTCTCCCTCCGAGAGGAGACTCCACATCAACACCCTAGAACTCGAGGCTCGATTACTGTAATGCGCTCTACATTGGCCTACCCTTGTCGGCAATCCGGAAACTTAAGCTGGTGCAGAACGCTGCAGCGCGTCTGCTCTCGGGAGCTTTAAGATCCGACCATGTGACCCCACTCCTGCTCGAGCTGCACTGGCTTCCAGTCGAATTCCGGGTAATCTTCAAGGTGTTAGTTCTAACTTTCAAGGCCTTATATGGTTTGGGGCCAGTGTACTTGAAGGAGCGGCTTACCCCTTATGTGCCCAGGAGATCACTGCGTTCAGAGGGACTCAACCTTCTGGACGTGCCGAATATCAGGGCTTGCAGATTGGCCAGTACACGCCGGAGGGCATTTACTGCAGCCACGCCAGCTCTGTGGAACGGCCTCCCGAAGAGATCCGGGCTATCCGGGTTCTCTTGCCGTTCATAGAGCAGTAAAAACATGGCTATTTAGGCAGGCATTCGGCCCATAGCCAACTGCCACTACCCGCGCTATCTGTACCTGCGGGTCCGCTGCTAGCATGCCATCACTAACGACTGTTACTGGCTGGTAATATGGTCTAATTCGGGTGTTTTAACTGTTCTATGTTGTTTTATTGTATTTTAATGTGTTTTTAAATTTGTTTACTTGCACTAATTTTGTAAACCGCTCTGGGCGCCAGAGAGAGCGGTATATTAAGTTGAACTTAATAAATAAAATAAATAAACTCACAGCGGTGGAAAAGGCCCTTCGGTCGTTTGTGACCGTAGTCTCCGACCAGGTGATACAAGTCCTCACGGACAACACCTCGGTAAAGTATTACATCAACAAACAAGGGGGCACCCGCTCCCCCACTCTCCTCTCCATATCTCTCCGGATATGGGAATGGTGTATTCTCCACAACACATTCCTCCATGCGATTCATCTTCCAGGCCTTCAGAACACCCTAGCCGACTCACTGAGCAGGACTTCGTCCACCACTCACGAGTGGCAGCTCAGCCCCCGCCACTTCCTCTCCCTGATCAGGAGATGGGGCACTCCGCAAATAGATCTATTTGCCTCACACCTCAACACCCATTGCCTCAGGTATTGTGCGAGACTCCACCCTCACGCATCCCCAGATTGTCTAGGAGACGCATTCCTCTACCGCTGGTCCCCAGGTCTCCTCTACGCCTTTCCTCCTCTTCCACTGCTTCCCAGAGTGGTCGCAAAACTTCTATCCAACAACTCAGATTGCGTCCTGATAGCCCCTTGGTGGCCCTGTCAGCCTTGGTTCACACCTCTTCTCCAGGCCTCTCAGGGAGACTTCCTCCGTCTTCCGCTAGATCCCGACCTCCTCCCCTTCAACAGGGTCTCATCCTGCACCCGGACCTTCCATCTCTCCACCTTACAGCGTGGAGGATCAGGCCCTGTCCCACCTCTCCGACCCTGTTTGCCTAATAATCCAGGCAGCCCAAAAGGTCTCCACCAGGAAGGCATACACTTACAAATGGGACAAGTTTCGTGCATTTGTCCAGCCACTGGGCCATTTGCCACAGTCAGCTCCCACGTCAGTTGTGTTAGATTTCCTCATTAACCTTTCCACAAAAGGATTCTCCTTTTCCTCCATCAAATGCTATTTGGCATCCCTCTCCTGGTACAGGAAGAAATTCGGCCTCCCGTCCCTCTTTCAGGATCCCATGGTGGGCATGTTTCTACAGGGATACAAAAAGTCCTTCCCTCCTGTTTCTCCTCCATCTCCATCTTGGAGTTTAGAATTGGTCCTTTCCCATCTTTCCAAACCTCCCTTCGAACCTATGGCAACTTGCCATATTTCCCATCTGTCCTGGAAAACGGCCTTCCTCGTGGCCATTACCTCGGCCAGGAGGGCTAGTGAAATTACAGCACTCCGTTCCGACCCTCCGTTCATTCGTTTTCATGAAGACAAAGTGGTCCTCCGGACGGATGTCACTTTTCTTCCTAAAGTTGTTTCCCATTTCCATATGACCCAGGACATTGTCCTCCCAGCCTTTTTTCCCAATCCTTCATCTCTGGAGATTGCCCTTCACTCCCTTGATGTTAAAAGGGCCTTGTCCTTCTATTTACATAGGACAGCCCCCTATAGGAAGTCCCCTAAGCTGTTCCTTAAGTATAGGGAAGATTCCCTGGGACTTCCCCTTACTTCTCAACGTTTGGCTTCTTGGATAGTCCTGGCAATCCGTTTGGCTTAGCAGTTAGCCCATAAGGAATTGCCTGTTGGTGTTAAAGCCCATTCCACAAGGACAGTTTCAACATCCCAAGCGTTTTTGCGGGGTGTACCTGTTGATCAGATTTGCAAGGCTGCTACCTGGGTGAACCCCTCGACGTTTGCAGCCCATTACAACGTTCTCGCGAAGAAGGATGCATCCTTTGGCAGAGCCGTCCTGTTTTCCTGTGTGGCATGACCCACCTCCAAGGTACATAAGCTTGTTAAGTCACCCACTTGTGTGCATTTCACAGACCACACGAAGAAGAAGGTTAGGTTGCTTACCTGTAACCGTGTTTCTTCGAGTGTAAGGTCTGTGAAATGCACACAGAACCCACCCGTCCTCCCTCTGATGTCATGCCTAGGTTATTGCTGCTGTCTGGCGGCAAGGAACTGCCTAGGTAGCTAGATCGGGGATGAGGGGGCGGGAGTGGGAGGGGCATAGGTAAATCTTTAATTCTAGCTAGTATGTCCGAGATTCTACGCATGCACGGGAGTAAACCCACTTGTGTGAATTTCACAGACCTTACACTCGAAGAAACACGGTTACAGGTAAGCAACCTAACCTTTTCAATGCTCCTGGGGATTTTTTTTTACTATCCATAAATCGCTTTTAACAAGGAAATGTCACACCTGAACCCCAAGGTCTGCTATGTTAGCCAATTTAACTTACAGGGTATACTTCTGAGAAGACATATACAGGACTGTGCCCTAAGTCTCCTTTTTCAGTCGAGGCTTTAAAACATTGAACTGGGAATATCTTTCTAGGCCAGGTGAATAAAAATACTATGGTGCATTCTTCTATACAGATATCCAATGGAAGGAAAAATAAGAACAAGAGAAATGAAAGTGAGCTGGTAAGCCGTTTGCATGATTTTGAAAAAAAGATGCTGAACTATCCTCATACATTAATCATTCAGGATGTTTTCTAAATTTGATTTCTTTCTGGCTTACTATATTTTTAATTTGGTGTTTTCAAAATTTTAATAATGTGGTATTTCTTATTTTAGTCTCATTCAGTCACAACTAGGATGCTTTCCCATTCAAGATTTCACTTTGACACAAGATATAGGCAAGATTTTCAGAAGCGGTACACGACTTACAAAATGTATAGTTAAATTTAAATTTTCTTGCATTTAAATTACTTAATAATAGTCTGTGCTGCAAACAGTTTTTAAAAAGGCACTTGCTTGTTTTTTCTTGTCTAGGGTTGTCCGAATTTCTGGCTTCTCGTGAATACCACTTTTCAGCCATATTAAATGCTTTGATTTTAGCAAAGTGCTTCAAATGTAGACTTTGGGAAAACTCATTATATGTATCTATACAGCTTGAAAAAATTGGTGCGTATTATAGTCCAGAGGAAAGTATGAGTTGTCTTTCTAATACAATACATTTTAAATAAATAAATTCTGAGCATTTTGGATGAAATTCAATTGACACACAGAATGAATATCATTGGCAGAATAAATTTCTTTCTAACATGCCACAATCTGCACAGAGGAATTGTTCGGCCCTTCTGAGTAGACTTGGGTGCAGGGGGAGTACAGAGGGAAGATATATTCTGTTGTTTTAATAGCCAACCATTCATTCAACATTGGATCCATTGGGCATTGACAATATTTAAAACAATTGTTTGTTAGATTTCCTAAAGTAGGAAAGACACACACAATTAATTTAGGCATTAATCCCATCAACACATTGTAGATTGAGCTACTTTGAACAATGTGGACCTTCCCAATCAAGCTACTTTGAATTGAATGGAACTTCCACTGTTAATTGTAATTATTCCCTGAACTCAAAATGGGCTTTGTTGGGTTTTTTTTACCAGAGTTAGTAGAAAGCCCACAGACACATTCAACTTTGAAATATGAGAGCAGCACAGTTGTTTGGCAAACTGACGTCATGCCAACATCTTGGAAATACATCTGTGTTAAATTTGCCCAGGTTGCAATACAGCAGCCTATTTCAAAACCTTCATACTTTGATAATGGACACAAACTGATGACATGAATAATTCCTATAATTCTTTTGTATTTAATATGTATTTTTGTGTAATCTCCAACAGGTGTGATGCTGTCAAGTGCAATGATGAACGCAGGCCTGACATCATTTAAAAAAATTGAAGATACAAATCCAAGAGAACTTGAATTGGTATTTATTTTCCAATTTCCATATTTTGTAGCTGCATTAAGGTCAGTGATCTACAACAGTATTCATGGATTGTGGCGTTTGTATGTTGATATTTCCTAAACCTGACCTTCTGATACTTAGCCTTCTCATTTTTTTAATTCTAAAATAACATGTCATACTAGTCTTTAGTGTACAATTTTTAAAAAGATTTGCATTGATTCATGATTTTAGCAAGTCTCCAAAATGAAAATCATCTTAGGATATGGGCAGAAAGATGGGCAAAGTTCCCTTCTGTAAGAGCAGATATGCACAATACACTTTATAGTACTCTTTTACCACTTCTGCCACACCGTTTCATAAATAGTTGGTGGGGGGCTGTAGTGGGCTGATGGACCTTAAATTATCCCAAGATGATATTATGTTATTTTGATTGACTTTAGAGAGAAAGTAAAAACTGTACACTAGCGAAACTGACTTTGCCCCGTAGTAATGCATGTTAATGTGTTTGCAAATGAATTGATGTTTTGAATTAATATGAACTCTATCTGAAATTAAATTCTTAGATTTTGAATAGGCATCCTCCTTTTGGGAGTCAGATTAAAGAAGCGGTAATACATCTTCCAAAATATGAACTTAATGTAGAGCAGGTAAATTACTTGATTAAATAAAATCTTTACGTCCCTCCCACTTTCTTGTCCCCAGAACAAGTATACGAGGAGTGGGTGGGGGAGCAAAAGCAAAATCTCCAGGGCCCTAAAGAATTTTCCTATATTCTATAAGACTGTTTAAATGCTTTGTTTCTCCTGAAATATGTAATACTGAATCATTACAAGGATGTTAAAGATTCATATATCTGTCTTCTCCTTGGCTTTTCTTCACGAACAAAGATTCAGGAAGGACTCATCCCACGCTTTCTACAAGCGTGTTAATGATTCGGAGGTTGGATGTGTCCTTCGAGCCTGTGCAATGGACCTTTCTGGTGGAGCGCAGTGTGCACAGAACTGGCCTCACCCGTTAAACCAAAGGTTTGTCTGCTGGGGCCTAGCAAGCTTAGGACAGTGGCAGCGAGGTCCTCGAGTCATAGGTTTGGTTCGAGTTTCCTTCTCTTAGATGGTTGACCTTACAGGATTAAACGAGCACCATCTGCCTGGGTTTGAAATCAGACTTTTCCTTCTCCTAGGATGGTTGCCAAAAGGCTAGAGAGCCCATCCTGCCCTTTGGCGCTCTTTGTCAGACCCTTCGGTTGTGACCTGTCTGGCATGGGAGGCCTACCTGTGGCTATTATGCCACTGCCAGCATAGCTCACAACTTCATTAGGGTACACAAGCCTCTCCCCAACAACAAAGGGGTGCCAACAAAGTGGCTTGCCTACCCTAATGTATATGTGGTGGTTTCATAAAAGCCAGATGTAGTAGCAGTAGTGAAAAGACTTTTCCCATAGTGAAAAGTCTTCAGATCATAAATAGGGAAAGTTACCTTGAAGTATTTTGATTTGTAAAAGATATATCTGTGCTACTCTTCTATTGTTTTTGTATCTCCTCATTTAGTTATTTTTATGTTTGGTAGTATTTTGTCACAATGCAAGGACTCGGCCGGCCCCTTAATCACACACACAGAGACGGTAATCAGCTAACTATTTATTGAATAATAAAGAACAGGTGAAAAGGTAATTGTTCATAAAATATTGAAAAGTTCAGTCCAAAGGAAAGAGTCTTTAGTAATCCAATCCAATAGCTTGGCAAAAGGCTCCGCAAAACAATGCGGATCAAGGAACAAGACAAAGTTCACAGGGCCCAAGAAACTTCTTGGCAAGGCACGAGCCGGCAACTTGGCTCCGTGGTCCTTTGCTCGCTTCACTCCTCTTAGAATAGAAGTGGCCGAGCTACTGAGGATCCGTTCCCACGGATCCTATACTTAGTCCCCTTGGCAAGGCCCCTGACGCTCTAGGCTTCTGCGCCAATCTGTGCTACGGGATCTCGCGCTTCTCTGGCACTCTAGGCTGCGGTGCTAACCCCTCCTGCTGGACTCGATGCTCTCTCGCCTATCGAAGCCCCGTCCTTGCCTCCCAGCACCTGGTTCACTATCTTCATGAGAGACAAACTCCCTTTCAGCTTCCATGGGCTCATCCTCCACTGTTTCCCTGATTCTCTCCTGCGACCCGAAACCACCTGGCTTCTCATAACAATCGTCACTATCAACACTTTCTGAATCCTCCTGACCTTCCCAGTTATCATAGCCGTCAGGCCATCCATCATCCCAGGCCAAGCTCTCTGTGGGAGAGGAAGGTCCAGCTAACTCATTAACCCCTTCCTCCATTTCCTCATCAGCTGCGGCTGGCTCCAATGCAAGTGGGACCCCCGGTGTTTCCCCCTGCCCCCCAGGCACAAAAGAGAACTGGGTTGCTACATATTTGCATACAAAAATACAACAAAAACAGATTCAGAAACAGCTCTACATTGAGGCCCCATATACACTGCCATATAATCCAGATTATCAAAGCAGATAATCCACATTATCTGAACTGGGTTATATGAGTTTACACTGTCATATAATCCAGTTCAAAGTAGATAATCTGGATTTTATCTTGCAATGTACATGGCTAATAACTAGCTACTCGGAATGCCTGGCTGGAGTAGATATGATTTTTGGTAGACATTTCAAATACTCCAGCTACAGAGCAGCTGCGGAGTAACAGTCTTACTCTGCCCTTTTAAGTAGTAAAAAGTAAAGGCCTGTATTTCCAAATTGTGCCTCTGTAGACCCTCAAGTAACACTGTAGAAATGTTAGTACCTCTTTCATGGGATCCCGAATCCCATACCAAAAGGAGATACAGAGTAGAGTTGCTTTTCTAACATAGCAAGTAAAGAATATGTAATGCAGATACTCCTAACGCTACCTAATCTCTTTGTCACTGAAGTCGAACATTAATTTGGTTTTCTTATATTCAGTATGAACAATTCATCTCACTGGCATTCTGATGAACTGGGTATTGATATAACAACTAAGCATAGTTCATCATTAGAGCCATGCCTGACATACGGTCTTTTATGAGTGCACTCAAAACCTGGCTCTTTGGTAGAGCTTTTAATCTGTAATTCCATTTTAATGTTATTGTTGTATTGTTGTAATGTTAGTTTATTCTGTGCTATGTAAGTCGCCCAGAACACTTCGGTGGAGTGCGACTAATGAAATAATAAAGTGAATGAATGAATATTCCCTTCTTTGTTCAAATATCCATCGCTAAAGATGTATGAGGGAAGTTGATAAGAAGTTGCATTTATTGGTAGCACAAAATTATTATTGATAACTTTGGGCACAGCAGTGTGGCAGGAGAGGTTGCTGTCTCCATAATGTTGGCTGTAATACAGGGCCCCTCTACACAGAGCAAGCATAAAATACAGAAGTTACCGGGTTAAAAGAGGATGGTGGTGGCGACTAATGTGCTAATGCTAAATTTGCAATGATTTGCAGTAACAGACAAACAACATGTGTTAAAAAGGTCTGCTTATATCCCAATTCTGGCTGGAAAATGCGCATATTTGCATTACTGTATAACCCTGCAGTCATAAAAAAGATATTCACATATGTGCATATGTGGTCCAGTGCATAAAGGAGTGCTTCTTTTAAAAAAACCCAACCTTTTGCCGGATGTCCCCCATCTGCCCTCCATCTTGTTTTGATACAGAGGAAACCTGTGAGGATAGCTGGGGACCCAACCCTGGGACTAACAGGTCTGTGTGGGGACCTGCAGTCACATCCAAGGAATTTTACCCCCTCCCTCCACCTTTTAAACATGGTGTCAGGGCTGGGAGACTTGAGCTTGGGAGAAGTTCAGGCTCCCAGCCTGCCATGAGATTGCACCGACCTTTGCCCCAGTACTTTGGTGACCTTGGCTCCAGTTGCATAGAGACTGTGCTGAGTCAGGTGGGAGTGATGTAACTTCCAGGTGTGTGCGGGGCTGCGGAGGGAAGTGAGGTAAACTCCTCCGAGCCTGGACATTGGACAATTGGACTCATAATGCTGATTCATGGACCCATGAGGTCACATCCCTTCGGACTGTGGGACATGCTGACTCACCCGGATATGGTGCAACCCTGCTTGGACATTGCATGGGCAATGGGAGGGGGCTCGGGGTATATAAGGTGTGTTTGGGTGGCGGGCGGTGCTTTTGCTTCACATGTGTCGTACCTGCAATAAAATCGTGTTGGACCGTGCTTCAATCTACGCGTGATCCTTACCGAGTATTGGAGAGTCGTTACACATGGATTTTGGCACTGTCTGTAAACACCCTAAGTTAACCAGTCTGGTCCAGCTATTGACCTTTTCTCCTCTGAGAAGTGGGCGGTGCTTTTTAAAACTGGCATTGGCTTTCTGAGTCTCAGAAATTCAGTAAAGTTTTTCTGGCATTGGATTTCTGAGTCTCAGAAATTCAATAAAGTAGTATTTATCAGCCTGGACTATCTAGAAGGGTGGTGCAATGATCTCCCAAGATAGATCTTCTCTAGGCCTTCTCTTGAGCTTTACAGGGCAGGAAACCATTACTGGAGGGCATGGCATTATTCCCCACTGAGTCCATAGCAAAAAAAATCAGAATATTTCCTTACAATGTATTGTGGTGTATGATTAATATGGTTCACGGGGGTAAACAATATCCAAAATTGTAGTTTGATAATTAAAATGAAAGATAGTGTTGCTTTCAAATAACAATAAAGTGTAATTGTATTAAAATAGAAGTGATTTTTTCCAATCTCTGCCTCAGTAGTTCAGAGTTATGTCGGAACACTGCCAATATATGCTAAGTTTGTATTCTTATACCATGTAATATTTGGAAAATGACTGTATTTTAATAGGCAATTTGTTTTTTCAAGCTGGGAAATTACAGCAAATCAGTAGCTGAAATCCTAGTGACAGTCATACTAACCAACTTTGAACAGCTGCAGACAAAGAGAACCGCCCCAGATTCTCACTATGTAACCTTAATAATAGGAGATGATGATAATCAGGTGGTTTTTAAGCAAAAGATCACGTAAGTATATTAGAATCGCTTAAAAACTTTAAAAATTATACATTGGTGTACATTTAATATGAGTATATTGATACTTTGTAGGGATTCTGCTTTGCTGAAAATTGGAAAATGGACTAAAAAGGTTGAAGTGAGAAGAGCTATTAAGTCTGAGGAGCTTAGCATAAATCTCATCAGCTCTGAATATGGTGAGTTCATTTACGTGACAGGGTCTTAAAACCAATTGTATTAATTTCTTAAACACAGGTTCTCTTGCTTTATGCTATTCTTAAAGTGATTTGTGTTCATTTTGCTGTAAAACTATATTCTAGTTTTATAACGTATTGCATAATTATTTATGTGCAAGTATGTGAATGTGTTTATTCCCCACCACCACTACCTATGAATTATTGTTGACTGTGCGCTTCCAATATTCTAATATAATGTCTATAGCTATACTAGACAATGGAGGGACATGAACATATGCTTACTAAATTTTCTGAAAACTTGTGCCTGATCTAAAGTAAAGGACCATCTACTCAGAATCAACCCACTCCAAATTTAAGATCAGTTGGGGAGAGCTGTAGATCTAGTCCATGAGGCAATCTTCCATAACAGGGTTTTCTTTACTGGTCGCATCTTGATGGTAGAGCTTTTTTCTGCGAGCAATCCAGGTGCTCGTGGCTCCAGTAAAATATGAGGAACATGCAAAAGTTTCACATCATTTGACATCAATTGTATTGCTTTTATTGTACTCTAGTAGCTGTTTCTAATATGATGTTTTAGATCATTATAAACTGGTTTTTATATACTTGTGATTTGAACTGTTTAAATGCTGTCAGTAATTAACTGCTTCAGGTTTTTATGAGAAAGGCCAGGATAAAATGGGAGCCAGAAATTGTGCAGATCCCACCACAAGCAAAGCAGGACTTGTGAAGGCAGTATGAAGTGTGTCCACAGCAGGGAGCAAAGTAGGATAAAACGTTTGATACATTAGGAACAAATGTTTGTCCAATCAACTTTTAGGGCATAAATTGATCTTTATTTATGCCGGTGTTTCTCAACCTTCCTAAGGCTGCGACCCCTTAATACAGTTCCTCATGCTGTGGTGACCCCCAACCATAACATTATTTTCGTTGCAACTTCAGAACTGCCATTTTGCTACTGTTATTAATCGTAATGTAAATATCTGATATGCAGGTTGTATTTTCACTCACTGGACCAAATTTGCCACAAATTCCCGATACACCCACATTTGCACATCCGTGGGATGGGGGGGGGGAATTGATTTTGTCATTTGGGAGTTGTAGTTGCTGGAATTTATAGTAAACCTACAATCAAACAGCACTCTGAACTCCACCAACGATGGATTGAACCAAATGTGGCACACAGAACTCCTGTGACCAACAGAAAATACAGGGTTTGCTGCGCATTGACTTTGAGTTTAAGAGTTGTAGTTTACCTACATCAAGAGAGCACTGTGGACTCAAGAAATGATGGATCCGGACCAAACTTGGCATGAATATTCAATATGCCCAAATGTGAACCCAGATGGAGTTTGGGGAAAATAGACTTTGACATTTGGGTGTTGTAGCTGCTGGGATTTATAGTTCACCTACAATCAAAGAGCATTCTGAACCCCACCAACAATAGAATTGGGCCAAACTTCCCACACAAAACCCCATGATCAACAGAAAATATTGTGTTTTATGATGGTCTTTGGCGACCCCACTGACATCCCCTTGCAACACCCCCCCCCCCAAGGGTTCCTGACCCCCAGGTTGAGAAACACTGATTTATGCAGTAGCTTCACTGGGGCTGCTTAAAATGGGAGAAAAATTGGCAGTGCATTTCTGAACACAGGAAAAGGAGGTTGAAGCTGCCTTTGTATGCAGAATTCCTTGGGACAAATCCACATTATAAGTACGGTAGTTAAAGACTCCTGTAGGAGTTGATGGAAGCAACGCTGTCTGAAATTAAGCACATTTCTGCTTCCTATTCAACCCATATTTTAATGGGCTATAATATAAATATTATAAAAATGCAATAACTAACCAAGAAATGCAATAAATGTAATAACTAACTAAATAAGTATTTTTCCTTTATGACAGTTGGATTAGATATTCAGCAGAAATTTAAAGCCCTTTACTTGGGGCCAGCGGTGTTTGGAAAGCAAATGGTGATCAGACATGGGAAATTAGAAGGTGAATATACATCTGATAAGTATCAGTCTTCTGCAGTAGAATCACCAGCAACAAGGATCAATAAAGGCAAGCAATAGTTCTCTACTAAAGTATTGAGTATGAGCAGGCCCGGATCATGGCCTTTTGGCACCCTAGGCCAAAGGCTCTGCCCCTGCCCCCGGCTCCGCCCTGCCCCCGCCTCCTCACCGGCAGGGGGAGGAGGAGGAAAGAAAGGGCAGGACCTCCCCACGGCTCCTCCCTCCCTCCTAAAGCCACCATGCCGGCCTCAGAAGCGGCCGAAGTCGCCCTTTTCAGGCCGGCATGACGGCTTTAGAAGGGAGTGAGGAGCCATGAGGAGCCTCCCCGCGGCTCCTCCCTCCCCCCCTAAAGCCACCATGCCGGCCTGAAAAGGGCGATTTCGGCCACTTTCTGAGGCCGGCATGACGGCTCCCCGCGGGATCGGCTCCGGGGTGGGGCTTTCCTTCCTCCTCCTCGCGCCGGCGAGGAGGCAGGGTGGAGCTGGGGGTGGGGCGGAGCCGGGGGCAGAGCCTTTTAGCCAAGAGCAAAGGGGGGGCGGCCATAGATGACGCTTTTTTTTGAATTTTTTTTGAATTAAAAAAAACTTTTTGGGGGAGGGGGGTCTGGATCTGCTGCCTCTCCATGGCTGCCGCCCTAGGCCATGGCCTAGGGTGGCCTTATGGGTAATCCGGGCCTGAGTATGAGGCCCAGCATGCACAATAATTGTACATTAGGCTTGTGCACAGATTTGTTTTTGGACATTTGCCTTTAGCTGTTTCAGCTTGTTCAGATGTCCATAACAATAACAACAAGGGTTCCATCACCATGTTTTTTCAACCGAAAATGACCATGTGGCTGCTGGTCATGGCTATCTTTGATTTCTATTCAGGATCACATGGTGCGCATAGAGGCTGCCCCATGCTTGCATGGGGTTTTCCTGTTAGCCCTGCCTGTTGGGCCAATCACAATAAAAGAAAGCTGTGATAAGTCTTACGCAAGCTGTGTCTATTTAATGGGACAAGTGCCTCCATTGCTCAGTTGTGTCCTGGCTGTACGGAGAGGTAGTTCGATCACTGCTGTAAGATTGCCTTGCCGCTCTCTTGCTCACAGTTTTAACTTTTGGCTTGGCTCATTGAATCTAATTTAATTTTTTTGATTTTCCTAGATTTTCTTTATTTTCTTAATTTTTTTATTTAGAGACTGCGAGTTGGAAATTATGGGTGGGTGCACAGTGTTTGGGGACTTGTGTGGGTAGGTGTGCTTTTCTTTTAGGGTGGCTTTTAGGGTGACTCACTCTCAAATCTTAGAGCGAGTCAACCTTTAGACTTTACTAAAGCCTTTGGCTTCCTCTCTTCTCTCCTTATATTTTTCTTTTCCCTCCTCTCTTTCAGAAAGTACTTTTAAAATGTTATTACTCTTAATAATAATAATAATAATAGGAATTCCAGCAAACAGCAAAGTTTCATTCTCAGAAAAACTACCTACTTTGTACCTAACTACCTAAACCTACCACCAATACCTAATAATTTCTTTCCTTTGCAATCTCATCACAAGTTCTCTCTGATGTTTTATTTTATTTCTCTGTGTGCTCTATAATAATAATAATAATATGGTTGTTGCCTAAAAATAATAAAATGATTGGACTTCTGTGGAAGCTTTGCTAATAGAACCCATCATCTCTGTCTTGACTCTAACTCCAACCACCTGTGTTTTTTTATTTGTATTTATAAAGATTGTACCTTCAAGAGTAACTTTCAATTTAAAAAATCACAAACTCAGTCTGTTCCTGTTGTGTCCCCCAAGTGTGGCCATTTTCATCCTGATAGCCCTAAAATTATGGGAAGGGGAGCTTGGGAAGGTCTCCCCACATTGGATCTTGCTGCATTTTTTAGTAGTGGACTGAAAACTGTTTTTCTGATAGTAGCCGTTTTTGGGAAGTTAGCGAAAAACAGATTTGCGGGTCCACTGAAATTCGGGTATCAGAAACTGATCGTGGTTCAGCCAAATTACACAAGCCTTTTGTACATACTTGTTGGCAAATGCTGGTTTGATGTTACATGGTCTGTGAATTAGTTATAAAATATTAATTAAAGACAAATGGGTTAAGATCACTACTGACTGAAAGGTCATGGGTTCAAAGCCAGTCCGGGTCAGAGGGAGCTTCCAACCAATTTTGTGTAGTTTGTTGTCGACCTTTGCAACCCGAAAGACAGTTGCATCTGTTAAGTAGGAAATTTAGGTATTTATTTATTAGAAGGATTTGTACCCTGCCTTTCTGAACCCCCAAAGGGGGACTCAGGGTGGCTTACATAGGCAGCAATTTGATGCTATGTGTGGGGAGGCAAATTTAACAAATTTACGAGGCCATAAAAATTCTCCAGCAAAAAGCATGCGGGGAATGCGGAAAGTACTTCATCAGTGTCGCAGGTAGATGGTGAAGCGACAGCTCCCCTAGTGGCCAGAAAAGTTGGAATGTTAAATAGCCTCTGACTGTCTATATATGTTGTGTGTCTATGGCACTGAATGTTTGCCATGTATGTGTACATTGTAATCCGCCCTGAGTGCCCTGCGGGGTGAGAAAGGTCAGAATATACAGTAAATACTGTAAATAAATAAATAGTGTTGAAATAGTTCTAATTGTATAGATAGGTAAACTGCATTTTTTTAAAAAAAAAATTATCTACTGTCGATCCTCTACTTTCATGGGAATTAGAGGAAGTGGAAAAACGTGAATATCTCTTGGCCCCAACCCATGTCTAAGATGCACAAAAAGTATTATTACTAGCAGGGGGCTAGGCCCAGCCATGCATGTGTTCCCTCACACACTCATTCGTTCAGGTAGCAGGAGGGGAAGTGAATCAGACAAGGAGAACAGAAAAAGAGAGAAAGGGATCAGTTGCCCTATTACCTTCCCCTCTCCTGCCCACTTGATCGAGAGAACAGACACCCATGACCTCCTCCTAACCCATTACCTTCTCACTTCCTCCTGCATGAGGAAGCAACTATACATGTATGCTTTTTTCCTGGCCTACCTCCTTCCCTGACCCATGTGAATGAGTGACCAGGGACTTCATCACATGCAGTTCTGCCCCGTTTTCTCACACTCCTAAAACAATTCATAGATGTAGTACCACAGAGCCTATCATATGACACAGGCAGACTTCTGGCTGTTTTGTCAGTGAATTGCGTCAGAAATTTGGAGTGATAGGGGGGAATTGAAGTTGGAGAGAAATGGTCTTCTGAGCTCCCAATGCACCTGGAAGCAGGAGAAAGTGCTTAAAAACACTCAGGATTGGCTCTGTCAGATTCACCCATGTTGAATACTTTCAGTGACATGGAAGAATGGCCATTCTTAAGAATGGTGCCCTTGGGTCTCCTTTAAACAGAGGCTGAATGGCCATCTAGTAAGGGCACTTTGATTGTGCCAAGAATGGAAGGGGGTTGAACTAGATGGTCCATGTGGGCTCTTCCAACTCTTATCATCCTAGAGTAATGGGATTAAGAGAGAAAGTAAAATATCCCAGAAGTGATGTCTGTCTTAAGAATGTTGCCTTGGGTCTCCTCTAAGCAGATGGTTGAGACAGGAGGAGGTGATCCTGTGTGATAGGCGTAGGTGAATTCTCCGTCTTCTTTAAAGCTGGAATCTCTCGTAAAGAAGACGATTCCCTCCACATTCCCATTTTCCACCTAAAATGTTAGATGTGCCCTCTTTCCACCCCATCCCCTTCCCTCTCTTGCCTGTGTAAATAAGTGAATTTGCACATACAGTATTTACTTACCTTGTCATCTTATCCCCATCCCCACCCACAGTAGCATACTGAGCCCAGCCACTCTGCCAGATTGATTTCATCCCAGCAACACTAGTGTTACTGAAGTCCTGTTAAAATGGTGTAGAGAAAAGTGAAGCATTATGGAAGAGTTATCAGATGGGAAGCATTATTTTATTTCTGTTAGCATTATTTTATTTCTGAAAAGCCACTTTTTCAACAGGCATTTCAAAATTTGGTCTCTTTTAAATTAAAAAAGTGGGAAAGAAATTAATAAAGAAAAACATACCTGCCGATAGACTAATTTTGACTGAATGTGTTTGAAATTATGTTCTGTTGATTGAAAATGCTCTTTATTTACAAATAGTTTGGGTTTAGAAGTAGACTGATTTATAATGTAAAACTTCATTTCAATGGCATTTGCACTGGCATCAGGATATATGTAAGAAATAGCATATTTATGCACTGACTTTTGTTTTTTGACATTCAACTTTCAGTGTGTGTACAAACAAAGATTATGGATAGTTCCTTTTAGTGATCAGAAGCCTGCAGTAAGTTTATTACTGCTAAGTTTACCTCCCCTGATGGGTAATTATTTGAAAGGGTAATAGGCAATTGTCTGTAGTAAGTACAGTTTCACATTTTCAAGATTTCATATAATTTCTTCAGTTATCACATGGGTACTGTAACACGTGAACTTTCTCCTTGTTATAAAGAAACAGTGGAAAAAAATAATCAACAAATACTAAAGTCCTGTACGACTTACCCGGGTGAACAGGATTTACTACAGATTAGACATATATTAAATTCTGCTGAAAATTGGTCTCTTCCTCCCATGTCAATAATATACATTTAAATTGTATTTTAATAAATCTTTAGAAGGTACTGGTAGACAAGAGATCATCAACAGAAAGCCTGCAAATCGAACGTGCAATCATCACTGCAAAAATAAAGATGGATGCGGACATGACTGTTGTAAGTTTTATTCTTTTTTCTGGTGAATTTTCCATGTGAAGTGTCTAGCTTGCAATGAAATAACAAAGAAATTATTTAATTTGCCCTCTGAGCACAGAATTGTACACACGAAGTTTTGTGTCTTATTGTGCCTTTAGAAAGAGTGTGTGCCACAAGGAATGATGTATGGGAAGCAGCACACAGAAAAACAGAGGGGAGGCTGAGGCAGGGCCACCTTCCAAATGCTTCTAGATTCCTTTACCACAATCCAACTCTGCCCATGCTTATACACAGTTTTAGTGGGATGAAGAGTGTTTTAGTGGCTATGAAAGATCTATAACAAAAGGCATTTGTCCTGGGGGGGGAAACAAAACAAAAAAGGTCTCTCTCTTCTCCAGGGACAATACCTTCTATAATGATGTTTTTCAGAAGACTTGAATGTGTGGTTGAATTACACATGGCTTTGAAATGTACACATAATCTCAATGGAAATTAATGGTACATTAATGGAAATTAATGGAATGGCTGTTTCATATAGAATGTGCAAAAGGATTAATTTGGGTTATTTAGTATCATGTGGGGCAGCTGACATTTCAGTAATTTACCGTGTGTTCTTAGTTTTTCTAGGTAAAAATATCTTAAATTACGATAATACTAGACAAATCTAAAACATAACATATTATCATTTTTAAAAGGTAAAACTGGAGTTTTACAGAAATATGATACGAACAGAGAGACAGTGATTTCTTCATATCTTACTGATTTGAGAAACAGGAATGCAGTATCTACTGTTCCTCCAGTCAAACGATTAAAGGTACACAGATGCCTAAACTATTGGTTCTTGAGCTTTGTTTGCAGTTTGTATATTTGTACTCAAAGCATTTGATCAATGAAATGGCATCACTGAGATCAAACATTTGCAGTGAAATAAAGGAACGGGGTCATATTTCATGATTAAAGAATAAGACTAATTTGTAGGTAATGGAAATAATCTCCACAAACCTATTCAAAATAAAGGGTTCTTTTGTAATCGGTGGAAACTTCTTGCAAGTATTTTTGCTTTGGATAATGCTGGTAGAGCTGGAATCAAAACTCTTGGGGAAGTAAAGAGAGCAATTTAACTTCCATAAAGTCTCTCTCCTCTCCCCCTCTCTCCCCCTCTCTGTGTGTGTGTGTGTTCCATTAGTGACACGGACTAATTAGAGGTTTGACTGAGTAGTAAACCAAGGCAGGACATTTTATATTTTTATCTCATATAGTTCAATCAAATTCACTAGATGTATTGTCAAAGGCTTTCATGGTTGGAATCACTGGGTTGCTGTGAGTTTTTCAGGCTGCATGGCCCTGTTTGCTGTTGGAACATGGCCATACTGTCAGAAAATCTCACAGCAACCCAAATTCACTAGAATTAAAAATGAGGCACTAATGCATTTAGTAAATTTGGGGAGAACAGCTCTTTGCTTAGTTAAACATTTAAAAAGAATTAGCTTGTATCCATATAACCTTGTCATCTCTTCTTGGTGGGGTTGGTTGAAACAGCTATCTCCTTCCTGTAAGATTTTTCTCCTTATGGAGAGCAAACCTTGAAATATTGATATCAGGGAATGAAATGTGGTTAACAAAGTATAGATTACAACCAGCCTGGGCTTGTTGAAATGCTTGCATAGTTGGAAGCTGCTACAGACTAAATTTGTTCATTTAATTTGTATTTTAAAGAAGATTCTACACCTTTTCTACTGTATGAAAACACCTCTCAGGAAGTGGGGAAAAATAATGTTGCTCATATATGACTTTCCCATTCCTCACAGGGTGTCAGAAATATTTATTTTCTAGTTTTATTTGCACATACATAAAGCAAACCTATTCCATCATATATGTACATTGTAATAATCTCCTGTATTTTAGATGCTGATGTCAAATCAATCTTCAAAAGTGGATCTTAAACATTTTAGTTATACTCCTAAATCTTTTCTTCCAAGATTGCCAAGGTACTATACTACTTTTACAATTGCAGTCTCTTGTCATTCAGATTTTTTTCTTTTCTTTATTACTAACAGTCACAATTGTATTTCTTGTGCAAACTTAGTTTACATTTTCAGTTTTTTTGAGATTTTGTTCACTTTAATAAAGGATGGGGTATGCACAAGATTCAGGGATCACTATACCAGAAGAGAGAAATAAGGCTGATGTTCATGAAAAATTTCCACAGGAACCTGAAGGTTGCAGATTGGATGGTAAGTTGCTGAGAAGTTCTCAAGTTTATTCTCTTGGAGCTTGATCCAGCCAAAGCTCAAATTTGCCAGTAATAGGTTTCACCTGGAGAAGTTATTTCAGCTGAAGTCAATGGGATGTAACTTTTGACTACATCATGCATCCCTCTTGACATAAATACTTTAAGTTATTTACCTGAATCATTTTCTTTAACTTGGTATTCAGCCAAATTCATATTCTCCTAGCTCAGTGTTTCTCAACCTTTCTAATGCTACGACCCCTTAATACAGTTCCTCATGTTGTGGAGTCCCCCAACCATCACATTATTTTTGTTACTACTTCATAACTGTAATTTTGCAACTGTTATGACTCATCATGTAGATATCTGATACGCAGTATGTATTTTCATTTACTGGACCAAGTTTGGCACAAATACCAGATATGCCCACATTTGAATACTGGTGCGGTGGAGGGTAGGGGGTTGATTTTGTTATTTGGGAGTGTAGTTGCTGGGATTTATAGTTCACCTACAATCAAAGAGCATTCTGAATTCTGCCAATGATGGAATTGAACCAAATTTGGTACTCAGAATTCCCATGACTTAGAGAAAATACTGGAAAGGTTTGGTGGGCACTGACCTTGAGTTTTGGAGTTGTAGTTCACCTATATCTAGAGAGCACTGTGGACTCAAACAATGATAGATCAGGACCAAACTTGACACAAATACTTAATATCCCAAATGTGAACACTGGTGGAGTTTGGGGAAAATAGACCTAGACATTTTGGAATTGTTGTTGCTGGGATTTATAGTTCACCTACAATCAAACAGCATTCTGAACTCCGCCAACAATAGAATTGGGCCAAACTTCCCACACAGAACCCCCATGACCAACAGAAAATACTGTGTTTTCCTATTCTCTTTGGCAACCCCTCTGACACCCTCTTGCGACCCCCAGGTTGTGAAATGCTATCCTAGCCAGAAATATAATGAATGCATGTAAATTGTATCTTATTTGACAACAAGGTATTTTCTGACACATCAAGAAAATACTGTATATACTCGAGTATAAGCTGAGCCAAATGTAAGCCGAGGCACCTAATTTTACCATAAAAAACTGGGAAATCATATTGACTCGAGTATAAATCGAGGGTGCGAAATCCAGCAACTACTGGTAAATTTCAGAATAAAAATAGATACAGATAAAATTCTATTAATTGAGGCATCAGTAGATTAAATGTTTTTTTAATATTTACATAAAACTGTAATTTAAGATAAGACTGCCCTTCAGTGTAAATGCGTTTACATATCCTTTCAATAATAATAAAGAGTGTAAAATAATAATTGTAATAAAAAATTAGAGTAAAATAATAAATGTAATAATAATATTAATATTAATAGAGTAAAATAACCTTGACTTGAGTATAAGCCGAAGGGGGCCTTTTTAGCCCAAAAAGGGGCTGAAAAACTCAGCTTATGCTCAAATATATATGGTAGCTCCTTGCAGATATTTTTTTTTACAATTCAGGGATTTTAAAATGAAATTATGCACAAAATAATGTGAGTGAAAGACAGGTTTTTCTGTGTTAAATTTGTTTTCCCTATGCACCAAAAATAGGTTTTTGCTCTTTTTTAAAGCAAAAAATGTCCTGATTGGCAAACATTATTGAAACATGCAAAAATTCTTAACTAAACCCTTGTAGGAGAAAAATTCTGAATTTATTCATTCTTGCATGGAAAATACAGTAAATGAAGATAATAATAATGATGATAATGATAATAATAATGATAATAATAATGACTATACTAAAATTTCCAAGGAAGCCTTTTGATTAGCCTTATGATATTCAGTGCTGTTTGTAAAACGCATTAAATCCAAATATGGTTAGTATATGTTTTAATAGAAGATATACAATGAAGTGTCTCATTCTTAAATCAATGACTGTTTCTTTTACAAGTACTGGGATACTTGTTCCTTAAAATAGTGCTGAGCACATTACATTTGAATTTTCATATAAACTGAACATATATCCTATAGGTTTTTTTTTTTAAAAAAGACTAGTATAAGAAAGTGTGTTGCTTCACTTGTATTCTCATTATGCCCAATTACAGGTTTCTTTGTTGGCAAGCAGCCTGCAACTTTAAATGAAAAATTCCATCAGACAATGATTTCAAACAACAGTCTCAAAGATTCTTTCATGAACAACTTGACAGATGCAGATAAAAGCAGTGCTTTGTTTTCAAAACCTTTGAAAGTGAACTTTGAATTAGGAAATGAGGTTTGGGATGACTACGATGATGGGAGTTTAGTCCACGCTAGCACTTTTATTGCTGATATGGAAACAACAAAAAAATCAGGTAGAGTGTATAATACCAGTTTTCAGTGTAAATCAATTCTTCTTTATTATTTGTGAAGAATGTATATGTCATCTGAAAAATTTCCAACAACAACCATAATGCACAAAAGATTAAAAAGTGCTTCTAAGATTTCTTTGTTGTATGGGAAAGGTCAAAGAAATGGGCAGAACAGAATGTGAAACAGTTGACATAGATTTTTGACAACTTCTCATGAAGATGCTGATCAAAATTGTTTCTGTAGTATTTAAGACTGTGGCACCAAAGCCTGTCATAGCTACTAGTGATATCCTCTCTTTTATCTATTTAGTCTATCAATATTAACAGCAAGAATTTGGATCCCTTTAGTTGGTTATGAGTCAGCTGAATGATTCATTTTTTTGTTTGAGTACGATATCTTAATGGAGATATCTGATGATGTTGCAGATGTATTTGAATTTCATACATAAATTGCTTTGGGCTCTTTTTGTGTTTTAGAATATTCTCATCTGGAAGCTATAAACAACATGTACCAGAACTCAAGAAAATCTACATCTTTCCCCTCAAATGCCCCACAAAAACCATTTAAAAGGTACGTCTAATAGGGTGCATTGGAACAGGCGTCTGGAGGCCAGGGTTCAAATCTCTGCTCAACCATGAAAATGACATAGGTGATTTTGGGCATGCCATACTCTCTCAGTCTCAATGAAAGACAATAATACAGCTCATTGAACAAATCATGCTAAAAAAACCACCCCATGATATGTTCACCTTATGGTTGCCATTAGCCAGAAGTGACTTGAAGGCACACAACAACAAATAATGTGGTACTAGTCAAATATATAATGTCCAATGTAGATCAGGATATCCCTAACAAATGTGCTGGAATAATTTATGGTGGAAGCATAGGACAACTGGAACTTTTAAAGCGGAATTGCAATCATTTGGATAGATTCCGTCAAAGAAGCCATAGCTCTGAGTAAGCAACACTTAAACAGGATTGTTGAAGACAGAGTAATTTGGAAATATCTCATAGGGTCATTCTACATCAAAACCAACATGATGCCAGTTAAGAACAAACACTAATCTAGAGCATTCAATACCAACCTCCCAGTGACTGCCCATTGTTCTGGTTTGGTTCTTCAAGATTCTGTTCAGTGGGCCCTACTCACCTGAAACAGAAAATGCAGCCTGGCAGATAGTCAAGAGGCTTTAAAACGTCTTGAATTTACCCAGTGACTGATCATTCACCCCTAAGGCGATTTGGCTGAATTTGTGAAAGTTACATAAGCCCAGAACTATAATTTATATTTCTATACAATCTATGCAGTCGTCTCTTCACGTTTGGTGGGATTAGGGGCACAGAACCTCTGTGAACGTGAAAAAACACTAATAAAGAAATTGCTATTTTTTTACCTGAGGAAAGATCACTCTAGGAATTTTTAGGTCTTACATCATAAATCTATGGTAATCTTCAACTGAGAAACTGTCTAGGTATGCAGACTGGCAATGATTTGTATACCTAGACTCTGCCTGAAGAGACGACCAAGATGTATTCTGTACCACATTAAACTAGATCAGTGGCTAATGTTATTAATATCTCCTGATCTGATATGTTAAGCTAGTTGAAATATATCATGATTTGTGATTAACATACTAGTGTAGTGTAGTAGTTAATGCATTGGACTATGACTCTGGAAACCAGGGGCTGATTCCCTGCTCAGCCCCGAAACCTACCAGGTCTCCTTAGGCAAGTCATACTCTTTCAGATTCAGAACAAGACAAAGTCAAACTCTCTTCTGAGCAAATCTTGCCAAGAAAACCTTAGGGCAGGGTGTCAAATTAATTTTCATCGAGGGCCGCATCAACCTTATGGTTGTGTTCAGAAGGCCATTGAATCCATGAATGGAGAATCCATGGATATAAAGGACCAACTATATGTATTTTTTAACATCGTGCTTGGTGCTCTTTAGTTTTTACCCAGTTTGAGTCCCTGGATGTAATTGATGACAACTTTTGATTATCTGCCATGCAGACTGGGGATAATGGGAATTGCAACCCAACAGCACTTGTAGCTCTGAAGCTGGGGAAAGGTTAGAGAACATTTTAAATTCAGACATCATGCCCACAAGCCTTGTCTCTCAATTCAAACACCAATATCCTGACTAAACAGAACTGCAAGCTTCCAGATGTGGCTGTCTCACAACTCTCATCAGCTCTTGTCAAGATGTCAAATGAGGAATACAGGAGTTGTACTTCAGCATCTGGAGGACCACATAAAATGGTATGGCAGGCCAGATTTGGTCTGCGGGCCTTGAGTGTGATACATGTGCCTTAGGGTCTCCTTAAACTGGAACAACAATATTGTACTATACCTACATTCTCTTTAGAAATGTCTTAAATGTGGAGAAACAGAAAAGTGCAAACATATTGTTACAACAAATTAGGATATAAGAATTTATATGTTAAAAATTAAAGTTCTGTGAAATGATACTTCTCTCATCATTGCTGTGGTTTACCACCATTTAAAACTAACTAAACTTTTTTTATTTTTTTCTAAGTGCTTACGTGCTTACGTGATTTGTTTTTCAATTTCTAGCTTTTCTGTATTTAAAGAGAAACCTGAGTTCTTCACACACAATTCCGATTCCCCAACATTGACTCCCCCATCCAATGTAAATTATCTTGCAAGTAAAAATGTAAGTGAAAATACATAGATCTGATCAGTCTTGTCAGCCCAAAGTTGTGCTGCTTGATGCATGTATTGTAATCATATATTCTTCTTCGTGTGGTCTGTGAAATGCACACAAATGGGTTTACTCCCGCGCATGCGTCAGAATCTCGGACATACTAGCTATAATTAAAGATTTACATAGGCCCCTCCCACTCCCCGCCCGCCCCTCATCCCCTGAGTGAGCTACCTCGTTAGTTCCTTTTCCGCCTAGCCAGCGAAAGGATCTCCGACTGCTAGCTCCTGCTAAGTCCACGGATTGCCTCGACTATCAGATAAGATGTCTTCCCTTTCTTTTAAAAAGTGCTGACTGTGGAGCAACTTTGCCTCAAGAGGATAAACATGCTAAATGTCTCCTCTGTTTGGGGGAATCTCATATTCCCCAGACCTGCAAAATCTGCAGGTCTTTCTCTACTAGAGCCCTGAAGAGCAGAGACTCTAGGCTCAAAGCTGCTCTCTTTGAGCAAGCCATTACTTCCCCAGGGACTGGGCTCTCTCATTCCATGAGCCAGCCATCCCTGCCTGCTATCCCTCAAAGTCCCACTCCTCTCAGTGCTGCGACTGATAGTGCCATTCGTGAGTTGGCCTCTGACACTGCCATTGAGCCACTCCGGAAAAAGAAACAAAAAGCCTCTAAACCTACCCTCAGAACCAAAGAAAATTCAAAAGAGGCTCTGGCACAAAAGCGACCAAGGCTCCTGGCCGGCCCTGCGTCTCCCAGTCCTTGCATGCCCCTGTTAGCAGCAGAGACGCTGCAACTCTTTGAGGGCGATGAAGATGAGGCTTTAGGAGTGGAAAATCCCCCCCCAACTCCTTCCAATTCATCTTCCGTCCTCGGTCTCCGAGCCTGATCTTCCCTCACCTCCTTCTCCGCCACTTGCTCAGGCGCCCCCCCCCCCCGTTCGCGGGCGCCCGGAGCCTGGCTCCACGAGGAGGCCAGCACCACGCGGCCTCCCTCTGCTCCCCGGCAACCGAGCGCTCCGCTTTCCCGCTGTTGCGCGCAGATGCGCGCTCGCCCCCTCAGCGCCACGCGGAAGCGTGGCGCTCTTCTATTGAATTCCAGCGTTCTAGGTCCCGGAGCCTGCTTAAGGAGGCGCCCGGTGACCGAGGCCATCCCTGGGACCCACCTTATGGGTATCCCTTTGGCTACCCTCCTCCTTACCCCCCCCTTCCCTTATTATCAACACTATTACCCTCCTGAGCCCTTCCATTCCCCGGATCCATACCGGTATCCG
>JARBWK010000005.1:116924493-117321651 GCA_030556195.1 Anolis apletophallus | reverse complement strand
CCTACTTCCGTGGTGTTAGATTTTCTTATTGACCTTTCCACTAAAGGTTTTTCCCTATCTTCCATCAAATGCTACTTAGCATCCCTCTCCTGGTACAGAAAGAAATTTGGCGTCCCGTCCCTCTTTCAAGATCCCCTAGTGGGTATGTTTCTACAGGGATATAAAAAGTCTTTTCCCCCAGTTTCTCCTCCTCCTCCGTCTTGGAGTTTGGAGCTGGTCCTCTCCCAACTTTCCAAACCACCCTTTGAACCCATGTCAACATGTCATATTTCCCACCTGTCCTGGAAGACGGCCTTCCTTGTGGCCATTACCTCAGCCAGAAGGGCTAGTGAAATCACAGCACTCCGTGCTGATCCCCCATTCATTCGTTTTCATGAAGACAAAGTGGTCCTCCGGACGGATGTCACTTTTCTTCCCAAAGTTGTTTCCCATTTCCATATGACCCAGGACATTGTCCTTCCAGCCTTTTTTCCCAACCCCTCATCCCCCCTGGAGATTGCTCTCCACTCCCTTGATGTTAAAAAGGCCTTGTCCTTCTATTTGCATAGGACGGCCCCTTATAGAAAATCCCCGAAGTTATTTCTTAAATACAGGGAAGATTCCCTAGGACTTCCCCTTACCTCTCAACGTTTGGCTTCTTGGATAGTCCTGGCAATCCGATTAGCCTACCAATTAGCCCATAAGGAATTACCTGTTGGTGTTAAAGCCCATTCCACAAGGGCAGTTTCAACATCCCAAGCGTTTTATGGGTGTTTCTGTTGATCAAATTTGCAAGGCTGCTACCTGGGTGAACCCCTCGACGTTTGCAGCCCATTACAAGCTCGACGTTCTCGCGAAGAAGGATGCATCCTTTGGCAGAGCCGTCCTGTTTTCCTGTGTGGCATGACCCACCTCCAAGGTACATAAGCTTGTTAAGTCACCCATTTGTGTGCATTTCACAAACCACACGAAGAAGAAGGTTAGGTTGCTTACCTGTAACCGTGTTTCTTCGAGTGTAGGTCTGTGAAATTCACACGGAACCCAACCGTCCTCCCCTCTTGTCAGGCCTCGTTCTGCTGCTGTCTGGTGGCAAGGAACTAACGAGGTAGCTCACTCAGGGGATGAGGGGGGGCGGGGAGTGGGAGGGGCCTATGTAAATCTTTAATTTTAGCTAGTATGTCCGAGATTCTGACGCATGCGCGGGAGTAAACCCATTTGTGTGAATTTCACAGACCTACACTCGAAGAAACACGGTTACAGGTAAGCAACCTAACCTTTTGGGTTCTGTTTATAATAAATTTCTTCTGTATTTGTGTAAAGCAGTACAATTACCCTGTGTATTTTATTTGCTTGACAATATATGCATGGATGAGATTCCATTAAATGTAGATTTTTGGGGAGATTGCTTGCAGCTTGACCTCCATTAGATAGGGAATTGTCAACCCACAGGTCAAATGTGGCCTGTAGTGCCTTGGAATCCATCCAGCCTTCCAAAAATATGTTATCCTCATTCTAATTGCTGCTTTAAAAATGAGCATTTTAGGATGGTGGCAGCCAGGGACAGTAGAAATAAAGTCCTTTTACATTCTCTTCCCTTTTTTGCTACAAGAAGTAGTGGATGGCAGATGAAAGAGAGAGAAAACAGGGATGTCCCACTGCAAGCTTAGCTCCTGTCCTCTTTATATTAGATCCACCCTAATATGACTTCAATATTTTTCCTCCAAGAAAATGCAACTCCTGAGATTAAAACAAATTATCTAGTGCTGTTCAAAGAGTTATACATATATATACAGTTACTAGCTGTACCCGACCACACATTGCTGTGGCATAGTCTGGTAGTATATAAAATTAAGTAATGAGAAAGTGCTTTTTAATATATTTTATTTTTTTAAAGGTCATGGGTAAGCAATATTTCTTGTTCCTTTGTCAGTGTTGATGTAGAGATTGTGTGGTTATCCTATTCTGCAAGTGCGAAGCATTCAGTATCTCAATCTATGCCACAAAATTCTAATTACTGTCCTTGTGCTTTGTTGATTGTGATCACAAAAGCCAGTCGAATACGGAATTGAAGTCTGCTTAATTGAAATGTCATATCTGTAGGAATCATTGGAATGTATGAGATGAGGACGTCTTCTCTTTTGAATGGTCCTGTCAGGATTGTTGCTTCAATGACATTGTTCAGTAATGGTTTGACTGCAAGTCGTGTGACATTGCATAGTTTTGGCTGTTTGTTGTTTCTCAGCATAATATTAGGTTTGGGACAATGGATGACGGGATTTGCAGTACCTGACTAACTCTGACTTCCACAGACCACTGAAACCCTGACAAATGACAGATCTGGACCAAACTTGGTACACAGAACCCCCATGACTAACAAAAAATACTGGAGGGGTTTAGGAGGAATAGTATTAGGAACCTAGACTTGTAAGAGACCTCTGAAGGCCATTCAGTCCAACCCCCTTTTTCTGCCCTCATGCTGGAAAAGCACAATCAAAGCACTCCTGACAGATGGCCATTCAGCCTCTGCTTGAAAATAATAGGATCCTAGAGTTGAGAGGGATCCCAAAGGCCTCCCACTCCAACACCCTTCTGCCATAATGGAACACAAATAAAGCCCTCCCATGAAATGACCACCTAGCCTCTGCCTAATAATAATAATAATAATAATCCCAGGATAGGAGGAGACCTTCAAGGGCCATGCAGTCCAGCCCTTTCTGGCATAAAGAAAAAGGACAACCAAAGCACTCCTGACAGATGGCCATTCAGTTTCTGCTTAATAATAACAATAATAATAATAATTTCACCTAGGAGGAGGAGAAGTTGTTCATCCAGAGAGCACTGTGAACCCAAACAAAGATGGATCTGGACCAAACTTGGGATGAATACTCAATATGCCCAAATGTGAACACTGGTGGAGTTTGGGGGAAATAGACATTGACATTTGGGAGTTGCTTGGATTTACAGCTCACCTGCAATTAACGAGGAGTCTGAACTCAGCTCACCCCTTCCTCCCTGGCACACTCTGCTTCATTAGGGACAGGGCTTAGTGGAGCACCATGATGGGGGCACTCAAGGCTAGAGCTGAAGAGGGAGGAATGATAGGAGGGAAGGAGGGAAGAGAGGAAGGAAAGGGAGAAGGAACAAAATGAAGGATGAGGGAGAGAGGAAAGAGGGAAGGAGGGAGGGAGGAGAGGAAGAAGGGAAGGAATGAAGGGAGGAAATGGGGAAAGAGAGAAGGGAGGGAGAAAAGGATGAGGGAGAGAGGAAGACTCGATAGAAGGGGAAAGGTTTGAACTACAATTTGAATGGCAGAGCATTCAAGTTGTAGTTCCTTTCCTTTCCCTCCTTCATTTCTGCTGCTAAATTGGACCTCGTCCTCCTCCAGTACACAGATTCCCAATCTCTACTCCTTTAGATGTTTTTACCTCAGTAAGTCTCAGGTGCCTTGTCCAGTGGTAGCCAAGAGTTTGGGAAACACGGTGTGAAGCGGGGACCTTAGGAGAGACAGTTGGAAGGGCAGCTGTTACTGCGCATGCGAGAGGCACAAGGAGCCCTCGCGCTCACTCTAGGAGTGCTTGCTGTGTCCTCATGAGGGGCTTGGATGCATGCGCTGTGTCATTTTACACTTTTTTACAATTTCTACATGCTTTTTACTGGTTTTGTCTATTTTTATGATTGTTGGTCATTCCTTGGATTGTCTGGCATTTTACTGCCAAATGTGTGTTTGGCCCAGTGGTTTTTTGTTTTTAACGTACTCATGACGCACAGTCTCTCTCTCTCTCTCTCTCTCTCTCTCTCTCTCTCTCTCTCTCTCTCTCTATATATATATATATATATAAACAATTTTTATGTTAATCATCTCCAAATTTCTCTGAAGATCTCCCATTCAGTTGTGCTGTAACATTCATTTTTTGAGGGTTAGGTAGAAGTGCAATCTATGTGACAAGGGTTGCTACTATTTATTTATTTATTTATTTATTTATTTATTTATTCAAACTTGTTCACCGCCACTCCCAATGGCTCGGGGCAGCTCACACACCAATCGCAACAAAACAATTAAAACAATTTAAACATCACAGTTAAAACATCAGCATTAAAAAATATCGCCTAATCAAGCAAGACAACAGCAAGATGGCGTTTACAACAGGAAGAGAGATGAACAACTGTTCAGGGCTTGAAAGCCTGCGCAAACAATAGAGTCTTGCAGGCTTTCCGGAATGCTAAGAGGCTCTGAAGGGCACGGAATACTATCTCAAGTATCTTGAGAACGATAGCCATGATTCAGTTGAGTCAATACCACAAAAGCATATATAAATGAGATTTGTACCCCGCCTTTCCTCAATCAAGGGCCCAATGTAGCTTACTGCCAATAAAAACATACAGTGTAAAATTAGGAACAAGTTAAAACCAGAAATATTAGCAAGTGCTGTTAAAGCCTTATTAAAACCCCAACAAGATAGATAAATCCACCCGGCTAATACCTAACAAAGTCAAATGGCCTTCTTAACCTTTGAATGTTAAAAATTATTTTACTTTTTGTTTTATTCTTAAATCATGCTCTCAGGACAGAACAGCACAAAATAGCATAAAACAGCATGGCAGTGTATATAAAAGGCTTAGGAAAAGATAACAAGGCATGCACCTGGTGATTATTTCAAGGAGCATATTCCACAACTGGGTTGCTACAATGAAGAGGAACCTCTTTTTGTTAAATGTTTGGCATTAACAGTGTATAACTTTAGGACATTGTATTAGACAGCGATTTCATTTTACATGGCTGAGATTTTACTTTATCAAGAAGTATACAAATATTGTCTGTCTGCTTCTCTATCTAATCAACAGGGCATTTCAGTCAGTTTTCTTAACTGCACAAAAAACTTCCCCACATTTGGTTATGAAGAAGGTTGCCAACATAGTGATTTTGATTCATGGCTCTACAGACCTTCATTCTTGACCATCTTATAATGTGCATGTAATCATGGCACCTTGAAATTAGCATTTGCTTGCTGACACAGACCACACAGCTTTGGATGTTAAACTATGCTTGTATGTTTCCCAAACCCATGCATATAAGTTCTTTAACATAGCATTTAGGACAACATCAAAATGCTACTTTCGGCCTTATACATCATAGTTAATTTTCTATATTGTCTCTGTTTAAGTCAGTTATTTTGAAACTGACATTGTGTCTTATGACTTTTGGGTTATAGTTAGGCTTTCAAGAAGAATACAATCCTCCACCAGAGATGAAATGTCCACAGTTTACTACAGCCTCGGAAACAGCCTTGAGGTGTAGCCAAGTCACAGCAAAGGGGGACTTCTTTATCTGTAACAAAAGAATGACAAAAGAGGCTGATCTCAGGTAATGAAAAAAGATCTGTGTAGCTACTGCCAGAGCTTGGTTTTCGGTTTGCATAATGGTATCTAAACAGGTATTCCAGAAAGGTCATATGCTCACAACTAACTGCCTATCCTCCACTTCCTATATGCAAGTAATTGTATTCCACTTTGGTTTAATAAAACTGTATTTTGTGCTTCAGATAAAGTAATCTAATTTTGTAAGATTTGAGATAGTAAATACGATTTTTCTTTTTTTGCTTTCTCCCCCCCCCCCCTTTTCCAGGCATCAGCTTTCTGATGATGATATTAAACCTTTTCTTGGAATATTTGATGGCATTTTCTAATGCCTGTAAACCAGATACATTGCCAGTAACAAGAATAAACCCTCATTTTAAGAAGGAGATCTTCATTCACCAAGTCAGGATTTTCTACTTTGTGATTTATAGCAGTTTATTAATAGTCAATTTTGCTACATAGGCTACACAGTAATAATCAAAATGCTATATGCTTTACATGCGATAGTTAATGTACAATGCATCTTTAATAGATATTTAAATATCTCTGTTTATATGAGGTTGTGGTTTGTAAGGCTGTAGAATATAAGATTCGTTGAAAGCCTTTTTTTAAGGAGGATTGCTTTTAGCCCAAGTCATTTGTTTTACTCTGGAAAATAAGATTATCTTTGTGATATGCATCTCCTAAGTAAATACATTTTTGAACAACTCTTATGCTACCCATAGAACAATACTTTGTGGAATTTTTATATTTTGCAGTTATTTACATTTAACTGACTTTATAATACTATACATGAAACAGGATTTGAAAATAAAAAGGAACAAAAACAAAGTTTGCAACTGCTCTTTTTTTTTTTACGTGCTTCAACCAGAATGTGTATTCTTTGCACTTCTAGTAACATTGGGTAAGATCCAAAGGTCTTGTCTATGAATGTAAAAGATCTCTTCCATGACCGGAAGGGATCATTCTTTGAGCAGGACTCTTCTTCCATAAACCAAATTGAAATTTTGAATCCAGCCTAATATATTTCCATCATAAGAGGAGAATAGTTTCTGGAATGTTATACAACCTCATACAGGTTACTGTGGTTGTTTGAGTAGTTTTCATCTTCATCTGTAGCTCATAAAACAGTGTGCAACATACCAGGACTTTGCCCCATTGTTATGGAATCCATTGATAGATTTAATAAAGATTTAGGAATTCACTGTTAGCAATCGAGAGACTCTGTAGAATTAATGCAATTTGACACCGATTTAGCTGTCGTAGCTCCATGCTAAAGAATCATGAGAGTTGTAGTTTTGCAAGGTCTTTAATCTTTTCTGCCAAAGAGTGCTTGTGCCTCACCAAACTACAAATCCCAGGATCCCACAGCATTGATCTGTAGCAGCTACAGAGGTGTCAAACTGCATTAATTCCATAGTGTAAAAATTCACCCTTAGTATGGTTGTCATTATTTATGTTGTTTGACTTTGGTGACAGGCCACAATGTCTGCTTTCTCACTAAAATAAAATTGCAAGAATTTAGTCTTTCTACTCTACACTTTGAATAGGGTTTTTTTTTACTATTGCTGATGACTTTATGGGAGAAAAGTTATTCTCCAAGTTACTTTCTTTTTGCTCTTAAATTAAATCTTGCCCAAGGAGGGGGATTAGTAGTTATTAATGTTTTTATTTCAGTCTTAAAAGGGATTAATTTTCAAAAGATAAGTTCGAGGTTCCTTCTTATAACATTTTCTCTTTGTGTAATATTGCCTTCATTTTTCATATGCTGCTCATCAATAATCTGTCCTGCATACTGTAGGGAATAGCTTCACTTCTTTTTGTAATATATTTTCCACTGTTCTTTGGATTTTAAGAGGCTTTAATTTCCATTTTCAACCATGGACTAAGGGCAGCAGGTTCCTCTTCAGCTCTACCCTAGATGTTTCAGGGAGGCCTGAATAGAAGACTTTTTTCCTGAAGAATTGTGGCCAAGCATAGGTGCAACAAATGGCTTCCATTACTTTAAAGAAAAGGTGAGTAACTGTAGCCCTCCATATATTTTTAGGCTGTGCCTCCCATGATCCACAACCAACATAGCCAGAGTTGAAATGTCATGAGAATTATAGATGGTAAATATCTGAAGGGCCACAGTTCAGTACTTTATGCAAAATGATCTTGTAGCATCTTAAAGACTAAGAGAATATCCTTAGGGCGTTTCCAGACAGCACCAAAAATTATGCTGAAGTGGGTTGGTTTGTTCTAAATGAATGCATTTTTACCGGAGACGAAGTTTGGATGCCTCTGGTAAAAACCGAGACAGGTCCTGTCTGGGTGGAACCTTAGTCTGTGAAAGCACATGCTCCCAACTTTGTTCTGCCCATTAACCCCCAAGTTGCTACAAGATCTCTTTGCCTACTGATATTCCTAGACTAACATTCTATGTCTCTGAGTTCCTTACTTTGAAAGAGTTATTTTTTGCTTTGTTCATGAGAGCATTTTTCTCATAGCAAATCATCACAGTGTCCTTATTTGCTGTTGACAGTTTCACACTTTCAAAAGTTGTGTTTCAGAATACAGAAGTTCTTTCAAGAGTACTGAATCTCTAGGGCAAAATCTATATTTCACCAGTGAGAAAGCTGAATGTATTTCTTTGTTTGTTTTTTTCCTCAGCTTTCTTGATTTGTCACTTTTGTTTCACATCATTTATTCATGCTATTTTTATGTTTCTTTTAAAGTCTAATTTCCCTTTTAAAAATTTGGGTTGGAATTTTCAATAGGAGCAAAAGCCTTTTTTCAAAGCAAGTTTTAATATTTACATCTACTGTAAATTCTGATTGCTTACTTTTTGGGTTTTGAAGTAATTGTGATACCTGATCTAGATCAAAGGTGATAAAATACCCTCTTAGCATGGCTCCCTGGAAGTATTTAGTTTATGCTGACATGCAATGCTTTCCATAGAAGTTGCTCCAGGAAAAATATCCTTTGAAATTAATAAGGCCATTTCTGTGTTCTCAAGTTCCACAAGTTTGACATACAAGAAAGTACTGTGCTCTGACACAGAGAAATGTGTCATAGGTGGAGGTCTTCCTGTAAGCATACTGACTACTGCCATTAATTCTCCAAGTTTTTTTTAAAAAAAGTTTATTTAGCTGGATGTTGTTGATTTCTATCATGCTTTATTTTTGCTTGTTTTGATATTTATAAATCCTTTAAAATATGCAAACATTTATCAAAACAAATTAGGGTAAGAACCTGGCTCATCATCTTCACGGGCAGTCCCATCTGCAACAGTATGGACCACTGTGGCCAGGTCTATCTGTCTATCCATCTATCCCTCCAGCCTTCTAGCTATCTAGCCACCTATCTAGCCACCCATCCATCTATTCTCCTCTTTCATCATAAAGGCTCTCAGAACAATTCGCATATGGTTAATTTGACAGTTCCTTGCCTTCATTTGTACTATCTAAATAAAGCAGGACACACAAAGAAAAAGAAATGGCAGTGAGGAAGGGGATAACATTCAGCACATACTCCTTCTTCTCACCCTCTGAGGCCAGGGCAGTGGCTATTGGGATGGAAAGAGAGACTTTCATCAGTTTCTGTAGCCGCATTTAACAGAATGCCACATAAGTCAGAGATGTCAAACTTGTGGCCTTCCAGATGTTTTGTCCTCCAACTCCCAGAAGCGCAAGCCGTCTTGTCCAATGGCCAGGAATTCTGGGAGCTAAAGTCCAAACACCTGGAGGGCCGCAAGTTTGAAAAGTCTGACGTAAGTGCTTGTGTGGATGGGTCTTGGATAAAATCCATAGATGAAGAGGGAAATAAAATGAAAAAAGCTTGGGTCCACCTCAATAGACAGACGACTTCTACAACTATTACGAACAGTCCATGAAGGAACTACTCTGAAAGTAAGATGCAGTACCCAGGGTCATCTTACCAAAGTGGTCAAAACTGAGAAAGGCGTCAAGCAAGGGTGCATTTTGGCCCCAATTCTATTCAATTTCTATATTAACTCTTTAGTGGAACACCTATACAACTTGGACTTCCACCCTCCAAAACTAGCTGGAAGGCATCTATTCACCTTGCTTTATGCTGATGATGCAGTTCTTCTTTCTAGAACTCAAGTTGGACTGAAAAGAGCCCTGAGAGCATTAACAAATTACTGCCAGGAAGAACAGCTGCATCTCAACTTTCAGAAAACTAAAATTATGGTGTTTGCTAAATGACCCAAGAAGCAGAACTGGAGAATAGATGGAAACAAAATAGTGCAGGTCTCAAGCTTTAAATATATGGAGTAACCCTCCATAGCAGCAATAGCAGGAAAGCCCACGCAGAGTATGCAGCAGAGACAGCACAAAAGAGCTCATCCACTATCTTAAGATATCTTAGGCAGTCACTTTATACCAGGGGCACTTAAACTTTTGGAAGCAAAAGCAGTCGCACAAATGCTGTATGGAGCCCAGCCCTTCTCAAATTATGCCCAAATAGAGCGTGTCCAATTGAAATTTCTAAGAGCAGCTCTACAGGCTCCCATATGTGTCTCTAAAGCCACCCTGCAATTGGAGACAGGCTTTGTGAAAGTGGAAGTGAGAATATGGACAGGTATTCTCAATTACTGGTTGCACCTATCCTTCTCCCCATGTGGTCTTGTCCCCCTAACCATGAGAAACAACTTCCAGTCCACATGGATTAAAACAGTAGCAGCAAAGATCGCAATGCTGGCTTTCTCCCAAGGACAATGGCTAAGTATGAGATGGGACCAAGCCAAGGATCTCATTAAGAAACGGATCCTGGACCTAGAGCACCAATCAGATCTAGCCTGTTCCCCAGGTTTTATTGTTAGGGAAGCCACTAGATACCTCACTGCCCCCATGGCATACCTAACAGACCTGGAGGTGCCCAAACACCGAAGGGCTTTTACCCTGGCAAGATGCCATGCCCTCCCATCGGCTGTATTGGAGGGGAGGTATCAGAAGACCCCCTTCAAGCAGAGACTATGCCCCTGTGAGTCTGGTCATGTAGAAACAACTGAGCACGTGCTTCTTCAATGCATGTTCTGCAGAGATCTTAGATCTAATCTCATTAGACCATGGCTTTTAAAATACAAAGGGCACAGTGAAAAATATTATTTCACCCTGCAGCTTTTGGACTCTAACACTACAATAACTTTCAGTGTTGCCAAATTCTGTGCTGATGCACTTACAATTAGACGGACGATGATTGACCCCACAAGGCAACACCCTGTTGGGAACGTTAGAGCAACATGTTACAGCTGAAATGCTACTAGACTTGCAATGTGCCCCTCCCTTCCCCTTTTGTGCCCCCCCCCCCCCATTGTTTTTGACCTCTCCCATTGATTTCTCTCCCCACCTTCAGTTCCATACATGTTACAATATCCTGTGTTTTAAAATATATTTTTAAACTGTTTTCTAATCTACTTTTAAATAACTGTTTACTGGGGAGTTGTCCTTCCCCTCCCAGGGCGCTTGTGCCCGCTTTGTGCTGGTCAGTGACTGTAATAAAGTGTTGTTGTTGTTGTTGTACACAACACTGATCAGTATCCTAACTGGAGTCATTAGCAAACAGTAGTTAGGTAATAGCACTGGCATTCTGGTATAAATGAGCTAATTGGTATTCTTTGCTATAGAGATCTTTATCCTGCAGGTCAGGGCAAGGAAGTATCTGGAGGGATTTCCAGCTCTCCCAAAGTATTTTTGAGGATAGTCCACTCCCAACAGTCAGATTTTGAGATTACAGAGGCACAAATGCTGGTTTGTGTAGTTTCCATTATGTACCCTTTTTATGTCTTGAGAAGAGAAAGCTACATACAACAAAGAGTCAATTTTAGTACAATTCAACAAGACACAATAAAGAGAAGCATCCAACCAGAACAGAAATACAAGTGCAAGGGAAGGTACTTAAATCATTGGCATAATTTATTTTTTGAACGGAAATGTAACACCATATGAGTGCTTTGTTTAGAAAAAAAAGAGAATAAGACAACCAATTCTCAGGTGATATAGTAGAATGCTATAGTCATTATTCAAAAGGAGATTCTATATAATTTGCATTATAACTATACTTTTTCTTGTAATGGAGTAGAGAAAACAAAATTCAATATAACAGGAGTCACATTTACCATCTTCTTGGTCTGAGGCTCTGTAATAAACTGCATGCTGATACCTGCTTTTAATTTTATTTCAACTACCTTGTATGTTTCCTTGTCCTGTCCAATATATTGATTTCAAACCATAATGTGAGGTTGACAACATCAGCACCTGAATATGGGAGGGGAGAAAATCTTTATTCTGTTCTTGAAAATCAGGATCTCAAAAGGAATGTGTAAAAAAAGAGATATATATTTCTTTCAGTGCTTAGACATGCTTCCAGTAACACACTAGAGCATACAATATCACACATCAGATGAGCTCAGGAATGGAGCGTGGCGCAGCGTTTTAACAACATGATACAATATATATTTTACTTTTAGTATTTTCTGTAATGGTAAATATACAAGTCATAATGGTCATCAAAAGCAAAGTAAAAAAAAAAAAATGGAGATTTTCCTGGACAGACTGTATATCAATTGATCTAAAACAGATTAAAAGCAACTGTACTATATGAAATTTAAGCTGTCCCAGAACTGGATTAAGAAACACACACCGAGTCTTTTCCGCTATCACTATGGTGGTGCCAGCTATTCTTTTCCTGGTGTTGCAATGGAAATAATGGAGCCTTCACTTTCACAAAGAGAGAGTGAGACAGAAAACCGGGGGATGGGGGACACAACATAGGTCTTTCTCCAGCTATATGTGGTAGATTGTTATCCTACAATATTTAGGGGGGAAACCACTCTCCGGTTGCAAACTCAGGTGTTGTGTGCTGATAGAACACAAGGCTATTGAGAATCAGAGTAAACAATGAGAGGAATGTGTTCTCCCAAGGATTAATATATTGTGCTGTCTGCAGTTTGAGTACGTCAGAGACACATGCCTCAACAAATAGGTCTCCAAAATGACTAATCACTAAACAAAGCATACAAAGACAGAGGGAAAGCATGTGCTGTGATTGACATCAAAAAATCATAGAATCATAGGGTTGGAAGAGGCCTCATGGGCCATCCAGTCCAACCCCCCGCCAATAAGCAGGAAAATCTCATTCACCCCTGACAGATGGCAATCCAGTCTCTGTTTAAAAGCTTCCAAAGAGGGAGCCTCCACTACACTCCAGGGCAGAGAGTTCCACTGCTGAATGGCTCTCACAGTCAGGAAGGTATTTTCCAGGTTATTTTCAAGGGAATGTGGCGCAGCCGGCTAAGTGTCAGCTGCATAAGATCTCTCTGACCAGTAGGTCATGAGTTTGAGGCCTGTCCAGGTCAAGGTGGGTGCTCAACCTTAAGTGTAGCCTGCTGTCAACCTTTGCAGTCCGAAAGACAGTTGCACCTGTCAAGTAGGAGATAAAGATACCACATTAAGTGGGGAGGCAAATTTTGACTGAATTATGAGGCCATTAAAGAACTCCAGGAATGCTGAGGAATGCGGAACAACAAGGGATGATGGGAACGCTGAGAGATGAGTGTGTCAGCACCCCTGGTGGCCAGAGTTTGCCTCTGTTCATCTATATGTTGTATGTGGAAACGGCAGGGATTGTCTGCTAAGTATGTGTACCTGTAATCCGCTCTGAGTCCCCTTCGGGGTGAGAAGAGCGAAATATAAATAAAGTGTATTACTATTATTATTATGTTCAGATGGAATCTCCTTTCTTGTAGTTTGAAGCCATTGTTCCGCATCCTAGTCTCCAGAGCAGCAGAAAACAAGCTTGCTCTCTCTGCCTCCCTATGACTTCCCCTCACATTTTTATACATGGCTATCATGTCTCCTCTTAGCCTTATCTTTTTCAGGCTGAACATGCCCAGCTCTTTAAGCCGCTCCTCATAGGGCTTGTTCTCCAGACCCTTGATCATTTTAGTCACCCTTTTCTGGACACATTCCAACTTGTCAATATCTCTTCAACATCTTTCACTATTTGGAGGAAAGCCTTTGCAAAAAATCATAACAAACATATCACCTTGCCCTGATTTTTTTTTTAAAAAAAGAAAAGACGTAGGTCGACTTCTTCCGAAACACGAACCACAGAGTAACCATGGAAATTTGAGATTTAGCTGGAAATCAAAACTTAAAATTGGGGGAAATGGGGAGAGACATTAAGCTTTTGAAAGTTTACAGAACTCTAGAAAGAGGGCATGACTGACTGGGTCCCAAAACAGAAGTACCCCTACTAGTGAGAGTTACTTCTGTTTCAATACATCAAAACTAAACCAGAACTTCAGAAAGAAGAAACTGTGAGTCCAATGAATCCAGTCCTGCCTCAACCCCATTGCATATTTTCCAAAGGATTTATCTTTTCAATTATGGCTTAATTTAGCAAAGGACAAACAAGAAGACAATTGGGCTATCTTATCAGAACCAAATATGTGATTTAAAACCCAAAGGATGCCACTTTGAGCATTGAGAAGCCTTTTTTTGGGAAAGTTTTGGGAAGCCTTCCATAATTGAAGGAAACGAACCGAAAGGACAGCTCTATGAGAACTCAAGGAACAGGGAATTGCAAACTAAACATGATTGTAGCCTTGTTTCATAAGGCAGTACTGCATTAATGCTTAAAGGGCAGTCAGCCCCCTGTAGCCACCAATTCTGCATTCACAGAGTCACTGATCATAAGCTTGAAAATAGTTTTTAAAATTCTAAAATGTAAACTTTGATGTTTCCATTTTATTTAAAGGACACCATTTTACTGTACCATTGTTTATATCAGGAACTTGAGCACCCACAGATTTTGGTATCTATGGGGGACCTTGGGGCCCAACTCCATTGTATACTGAGGGTTGTCTGTATCCATGAACATCAGGTGATATGGTGAAAAGAAGGAGAAACCCAGGCAAACAAATGAAGCTGATAAAGAAAAATCATCAAATTATCCCATAGGGCAGTGTTTTTCAACCTTTTTTGAGCCGCGGCACACTTTTTACATTTACAAAATCCTGGGGCACACCACCAACCAAAATGACACAAAATGACACTCTAACACAGTAATACATATAGTTCAGGGCTGTCCAACTTCTACAGGCCCAGGGGCCTGAATTCCGGTCACTGATGACCTGAGGGGGCGTAGGGTCTGCCTCCGCCCCTGCCCCCAGCTCCGCCCCCTCCCCGCCCTCTCCCTCGCCCTCTCCCCCCATTTTATCTCATATTTACTGAGATAAAATGCATGCATTCAAAAGGGTGTCAAATATAATCTTTTAAACATTAAAATGCAGGGTTTTTACTCAAATATAATCTTTTATTTAAATGCAGGGTGGGCATTCAAAAGGGGCATGCATACAGTCAAATATAATCTTTTACTAACATTAAATGCAGGGTGGGCATTCAAAAGGGGCATGCATACAGTCAAATATAATCTTTTACTAACATTAAATGCAGGGTGGGCATTCAAAAGGGGCATCCATACAGTCAAATATAATCTTTTACTAACATTAAATGCAGGGTGGGCATTCAAAAGGGGCAACCATACAGTCAAATATAATCTTTTACTAACATTGAATGCAGGGTGGGCATTCAAAAGGGGCAACCATACAGTCAAATATAATCTTTTACTAACATTAAATGCAGGGTGGGCATTCAAAAGGGGCATCCATACAGTCAAATATAATCTTTTACTAACATTAAATGCAGGGTGGGCATTCAAAAGGGGCATGCATACAGTCAAATATAATCTTTTACTAACATTAAATGCAGGGTGGGCATTCAAAAGGGGCATGCATACAGTCAAATATAATCTTTTACTAACATTGAATGCAGGGTGGGCATTCAAAAGGGGCATGCATACAGTCAAATATAATCTTTTACTAACATTAAATGCAGGGTGGGCATTCAAAAGGCATGCATACAGTCAAATATAATCTTTTACTAACATTAAATGCGGGGTGGGCATTCAAAAGGGGCATGCATACAGTCAAATATAATCTTTTACTGAGATAAAATGCAGGGATAAAATATTAAATTATTTTAATTTCATATTAAATATATTTAATTCCATCCTCCCCCCCCTTATTTTAATGTATCCCATCCCCCCTTATTTCATCTTTATATATTTATTTTTATATTTAATACATGAGGGAGATGGGGGAGGGGAATGAGGAGCCCCTGAGCAGCCCCCTGCTTCGGCCTACCTTTTCCAAACGCGCAGGATCCAGGAGTACCCGGATGACGAGAGAGGCGACGACCGACTGAGTCGAAGAAGGTCCTAATCGCTTCTGTGGGCCTCAGTGATCCAGTAGTAGAGTAGCCTAAGAGTATCGCGAGAATACGCAATCCACATGGGATTTCGCTGTCAACGCCGGCGTGATCTCGCATTGACAGCGAAATCCCGTGTGGATTGCGTATTCTCGCGATACTTGCTCTGAACCCGGAAGTAGGTATTTTTTTAAAAATTTTATTATTTATTTTATTTTTCAATTTTTATTTTTTATTTAAAAGCTTAGGGGGCCGTTGGGAAGGGGCTGGGGGGCCTTATACAGCCCACGGGCTGCCAGTTGGACAGCCCTGATATAGTTAATATGTTTTTTAATGTATTTATACACTCCGTGTGAAACCTGGAGCTGTTTCGATGAACACAACATAGATATCCTGGCAGAAATGGCAGAAAGACACAAACTCCCCACACAGAACTCCCATAACCAAGAGAAAATACTATAAGAGTTTGGTGAGCATTAACCTTGGGTTTTGGAGTTGTAGTTCACCTATATCCAGAGAGCACTGTGGACTGAAACAATGTTGGATCAGGACCAAACTTGGCATGAATACTCAATATGCCCAAATGTGAACACAGATGGAGTTTGGGGAAAATAGACCTTAACATTTGGGAGTTACAGTTTCTGGGATTTATGGTTAACACACAATCAAAGAGCATCCTGAACTCTTGCAACAATGGAACCAAACTTGGCATATTGAACTCTCATTACCAAAAGAAAGTACTGAAAGGGTTTGCTTGGGAACTGACCTTGAGTTTGGAAGTTGTAGTTCACCTACACCCAGAGAGCACTGTGGACTCAAACAATGTTATGTTGTTGTTTGTTTTATATGCAGAATCACAATGTTGGAAGGAGGCTCACCACTTTAAGGTCCCTAAGGCATGGGAAAACTTCGGCCTTCTGGGTGCTTTGGACTTCAATTCCCACCATTCCTAACAGCCTGAGGCCCTTTCCTGCTTAAATGGCTGAGGGGGGGAAGGAAAAGAGCCTGAGGCTGCTAGGAATGGTGGGAATTGGAGTCCAAAACACCTGGAAGGTCCAAGTTTTCCCATGCCAGCTTTCGACGGAGACCTCTTCCTCCCCTTTCCCCTTCGCGCCCTTTCTTCCTCCTCCTGCCAAACACTTTTTCTTCTACACTGCCGCTTCTGCCGCCATTTTGATCTGAGGGGGCAGCGTGAGCGTGTTCAGGAGGGGAGGGGGGAGGGAGGAAGATGTGACCCGTGGGGGCGCTACTGCGCAGACTCGCCACAGAACAGAGCGAGGCAGAGCGAGCAGAGCGAGGCTGGGAAGAAGGGAGCCCAAGTGGAGAAGAAAAAGTGTTTGGCAGGAGGGGGAAGAAAGGGTATTGGAGGTTCCAATTTCCCACGGCACACCTGATGATCGCTCACGGCACACTGGTTGGGAAACACTGCCATAGGGAATATGGACCTCCTCTAAAGAAGAATTATCTGCTGCCTTATTTGGGGGAAGAGCATAGAAATGCTTCTTTTAAAAATGACAACTCTCCAAATCCCACAAGGTCCGTGTCGGATGGAGGTATTGGGAGCTGAAGTCCAAAAAACTAACTTTCTAACGATTGCTTTCTCGTTTCACCCACCACCCTGAAGTGTGTCTACTTAAATAAAAGTGTAATTTCAGTTAGAATATTCAAGGAAACAATCCATGTAATATCCTATAAACAAAGATGAAAAGCCTTGATGATTTTTTTCAGGAGGAGCAGCAGGATGGATTTTTTTGTAAACATAAAACACTGCAGCATTTCTTGTTGGATTCTTAAAGTCTCCCTGGCGTCGGCAAGGGTGCCATGAAACATTCTCATGGAGGAAGAAGAGAGGCCTTTGTTTGGGTAAATGAAAATTGTGTTTCTCTTGTAACTGTGAAACTTTCTATTAAAGGATGCACATAAGTTTCAAAATACGAAGGCAGCTTGGAACTGCAAATAGATATGATAGATTTGCTACTCCCCCACCTATTTAAAGGCAAAACCTATTTATGAGGCTTTATTAAGTGCAAATAATTCCCAGAGCTTCAGCCGAGAAGAAACAGCTGCAGAATGTGAGCTCATTTGCATATAAATGACATGATTTCAGCTCAGAGAGGAATATTGAAAAATATACATTTCTACAGTGAAAGCCTGGAGAGCCACACATATTAAGGTCAGATGGTGTAATCCCCCCATCCAAGCTTTTGCATGGCAGTGGCAGCAACAGATCACACTTCCAGGCATGCATGGGAGGTGTCCATTTTTTCCACTCAATAAACATATATTTTAAAATGTACACCAATTAAGCAATCACTTTTCAGTGTGTGCACACACCTACGCCCAATGTTTTAAATGCAGAAAAACGGGACATTGGAGCTATTGTTTAAAGGATAAGGGCAGCTGGAAAGCCTGACACTCAGGCATGTAGCCGGGGGGGGGGGGGTTAGCCGCCCCCCAAATTCTCAGGGTGTTCCACGAGAAGACCTTACTGATACATTATTTAAACTGTTATGTGTATTCATATCATGATCTGATCACTATGCTCAATATATCCCATATGCATAGGGGTATTGGGATAATGATACAAAAGGTTTGCTAGGGTAGATCCTCTCTCACTCAGACGGAGAAACTAGAAGTGGGTTCTGGTTTTGATGTTGGTGCTCTTAGCACTGGACACAGGTATCAGTTGCTCATGGCAGGTTTCTAGGGAGAGGGTGTTGATACATGGACCCACCAGAAGTGCCCATCACTGATATAAATGAGTTGCTCAGTCTATAACAGGGGTGGGCAACCTACGGCTGGATGCGGCCAGGGAGCCGATTCTGTCCGGCCCGGGGAGAAGTGCGTTGGTGGGGCCAAGAGGAAGGGGTGCCACTGCCGCCATCCCATCGCGAGCTCTGTGGGGCTCGAGGAGCGGCAGCTTTGGAGTGCCTGCCATCCCTGGAGGTGATCCGGGCCTGCAGCAGGAGCATTCGGCGACCTACGGCGGCTGATTGCCCTGGCAACCAGGAAGACTTGATCGTCTTCGGGGTCGCCAAGACGATCAGCCGCCTCAGATCGCCGACTGCTCCCCTTGCAGACCCAGATTGCCTCCAGGGATGGCAGGCACTCCATAGCAGGGTGATCAGCTGGGGAACGGCTGGGGGCGAGAGCAGGCGGAGGCCTGCAGCTTCCGATCTCCTGCTGCTCTGCTCTCCTCTGCTGCGGCAGCGGCTGGGTCTGCTTTGCCATCTCCTGGGCTGGGTCCATTGGGCCATTCCATCTTGGTTCGCACCTTGTCTTCTTGAATTTAATTTAATTTAATTTTAGTGGGTTTTATTATTATTTTATAATAATTTTATAATAATATAATAAATAATATAATGTTATATTATATTATAATTTCAATATATTATAATGTCTATATATACTATAATATAATAATTATGATATTAATACTAATAATATATGAATATTTCTTGATATATTAATCTGTTAATATTAATAATGTGTAATTATAGTAAATATAGTAAATAAATAAATAATGTAGATTAGAATGTAGTTCAGCCTTTAGGTGCGGCCCTCCATAATATTTTTTGGCTCTCGTGTGGCCCCTTGGAAAAAATAATTGCCCACCCCTGGTCTATAATCTAAGGGAACCATCTTTTAGCATCGCTAAAGTTCTCAGCCATTTGGAGAATCGGGGTTCAGCAGGGTCAAGCTAAGTATATGTGTGCATAAGAACATCGATTCTGTAGCAAGGACAAGCGGTAAAGAAACTGTGCGCGCGCTAATGGTTGCTTATGCGCTAGCACTGAGATCTATGAATGTATAATTTAAATATATATATTCCCCCCTTCAGCAATGGAAAAGAGTGAGGAGTAGAACTGACATTTTTCAAACTTTGCGAGCCTGGCTAGATGTATTCTCGAGTCAGGAGCATTGCTGAGAGACAAACGTCATATAAAAGAAAGATAAGGCACCAGTGAGAAGACTGGTTCCCTCTACTGCCTCTCTCTGGGGCACAATTGCCAGTGACAACCCTGTCAAGAGACCCTTGGATGCATTCTCACTTCCTGCAACAGCTTTTCTGAAATGCCAGCATCCGTTGGGGATGATGGTGATAAAATGGACATTGTGTTCTACCAGAAGATAAAGTTGGCAGTTTAGATGGTTGAAAAACAGTTTGCGATAAGTTTGCAGTTCCATAGAAATTAATCCAGACCCCTATATTTTATATCAGCCAATCAGAACGTTCTTGAAAGTTCAGGCAGTTAATAATATCACACATCTTTGTAGCTTAAGGGATACGGTTTTCAAAATTATTGTAGTATGGGAACGATAAATTCCTGCACCAGAAAGGCTGCATGCCATATAATTTATTTTAGATTCCCATCTAGGGTACGTTATGACACTCCGCATGAAAGTCAAATTGTCCATGTAAAATGCTTTCCAGGTGATAAGTTTACCCCAAGGGTTCCAGTAAAATAATAGATTCAGAGTTATATCTGATTTTCACAATCTATAAAGACTAGTTATCAGTTGTTGTTTTTTTTTTGAAGGATCGGATAGGCAGAGCAGGAAAAAAAAATGTAGACGTTGGAGAGTGACATTTTTCTCATTAATGGGAGTGATGTTAGAGCCACCAGCTCCTGCTGGATTTGGCAGTAAATATTCTGCTGAAACACATTTTGGGATGCCAAAGTCCTTGGTGAGCCAAAGTGTATTTATCTAACATTATTCAGAAAGTAACACACGTTTGTAATATTTCTGGCACATAAGGCTGGCCCAAGTAGATTTTTAAAAGCATGGACACTTGTCCATTGACTGGCTGCCAGATCCCAAAGCAACAAAATTTAAGAATGAGATTCAGTTAATAACTTGGTAATGGATAGATTTGTCAAAAGAGAATTGATATCTTGTTATGGTTGTGAGAGGAGAATTTTCTCCAATAGATGGGCCATCACTCCAAAAGTTGCCTGATTGTCCTATTTCAAATTTCCAGGTGTGATCGCCACTTTAATCTGTTTCAGCAAAAGCAACAGAGCAGTGTTTCTCAACCTGGGGGTCGGGACCCCTGAGGGGGTCGCGAGGGGGTGACAAAGGGGTCACCAAATGCCATCAGAAGACACATAATTTTCTGTTTATCATAGGAGTTCTGTGTGCCAAGTTTGGTTCAATTCCATCGTTGGCGGAGTTCAGAGTGCTCTTTGATTGTAGGTGAACCAGCAACTACAACTCCCAAATGTCAAGATTTGTTTTCCCCAAACTTCCCCAGTGTTTACATTTAGGCATCTTGAGTATTTGTGCTAAGTTTGGTCCATTCTATCATTGTACGAGTCCACCGTGCTCTCTGGATGTAGGTGAACTACAACTCCAAAACTCAAGGTCTCAAGGCACATCAAGCCCTTCCAGTATTTTCTGTTAATCATGTGTGCCAAGTTTGGCCCAATTTCATCATTGGTGGATTTCAGAATGCTCTTTGATTGTACAGTAGGTGAACTACAACTCCCATCAACTACAACTCCTAAATGATAAAATCAATACCCCACCCCCAAATCCTACCAGTGTTCAAATTTGGACAGTGTTCAAATTTGTCCTGCACATCAGATATTTACATGACAAGTATTTGTGCCAAATTTGGTCCAGTGAATGAAAATACATCCTGTACATTGGATTTTTACATGACGATTCATAGCAATAGCAACCCGACTATTTTTGTTCATTGCCTTGAGGAATTGTTTTGAGAAAAGTGACTCCCAATAAACACCAGGTTTCTTGCTCATGCACATCAAAAGATGCATCCAGCCAGTTCAATAGGGCTGGGTGAACGCTGTGATCCAGATATGTCTCTTTACTGGACCCACGCAGTCTACACATGGAAAGCTGAAAGACCGATGCTGCAGTTACTGCTGCCTGGCTGCTTCCAGATGGAAGATTTTGTGAGCGTGAAGTCCCTGAAAGACACCAATTCATTTCTGAAACACTCTTAGAATTACAGAATGCAATTAATCCAAAGGACAAGGAAGAAGAGTAAACGGATATAGCCATTTCTTGAATTTTGTGACGTGGGGTAAATAGGGGGTAGGGTCCCATCTACTTATTACATTTGAATTAAGCTATGTTACCTTTTCAGAAGATTATGGGAAAAGACTAGAAAACATTGTGACACAGTTCGCCTTAGGGTCACCATAAGACACAGATGCCTTGAAGGCACGCAACAGCAATATAAATTGGAAGGGTTTTATTTTCTTTTGTCCTCTTCTGGCAATGTGTGAGTGATCGTCATGTTGGGATGCTGGGAGTCTAAAATATTTGGTATTCTGTCTCAGTTATGACAATTATATTACTGTTAAACCTTTTGATCAACAGTTTTCAAACTGCCTATTATGCAACTGGGACCCCATCCTGTAAGACAGTGTTTCTCAACCTGGGGTTCGGGACCCCTGGGGTGGTCGTGAGGGGGTGTTAGAGAGGTCACCAAAGACCATCAGGAAACACAGTATTTTCTGTTGGTCATGGGGGTTCTGTATGGGAAGCTTGACCCAAATCTATAATTGATGGAGTTCAGAATGCTCTTTGATTGTAGATGAACTATAAATCCCAGCAACTACAACTCCCTGATGTCAAGGTCAATTTTCCGCAAACTCCAACAGTATTCATATTTGGTCATATTGAGTATTCGTGTCAAGTTTGGCCCTGATCTATCATTGTTTGAGTCCACAGTGCTCTCTGGATGTAGGTGAACAAGAACTCCAAAACTCAAGGTCAATGCCCACCAAACCCTTCCAGTGTTTTCTGTTGGTCAGGGGAGTTCTGTGTGCCCACTTTGGTTCAATTCCATCGTCTGTGGAGTTCAGAATGCTCTTTGATTGTAGGTTAATTCTAAATTCCAGCAACTACAATTCCCAAATGACAAAACCAACCCCCCACCTCACCAGTATTCAAATTTGGACGTATGGGATATTTGTGCCAAATTTTGTCCAGTGAATGAAAATACATCCTGTACATTGGATTTTTACATTACGATTCATAACAGTAGCAAAATTACAGTTATGAAGTAGCAACTAAAATATGAGGAACTGTATTAAGGGGTTGCGGCATTAAGAAGGTTGAGAAACACTGCTGTAAAGAGATTGTACCAATGTTTTATTGATAGCATTGATTGGGCAAGACCATGAGGGTGCTGCCGCTCTCCTGCTTGCTCCCTTTCTTCCTATCTTTCTAACAGCATTTGTTTTCGCTCCCCAGTTGAGAATGACTTAAAAACGTATCTCTGCATTTATATTCCTAGCTGCTACACAAGTTGAATGAAAGATGAAGCTTTGCCGGGGAACGACATTGGTAATATTGCTCCACGTCCTGGCTAACATCTGTAAACATCTGTGCTTGCACACCGATTTCAACAAGAGATTTCCAAACATATTTGTTTAATAGGTCAAGGAGGAATACAAACCCCATGATGCACTACACACTAAGTGTTTTAATATGGCTTTCATACAGGTCTCATATTGGACATGTTCCCTTCCTAATTATGCTAACAACCTGCAGCCTGAGGCATGCTGGAGAATCTTCTATCTGCTTTGGAGAAAAAAGGCAGAGAATACCATAGTTCAGTTTTTGGGGTTTTTTTGTTAAGCAAGCATTCCTTGTTTCTTTTCCTAATTGGGACACTTAAAGAGAACTGCCCTGTTTTTTAAACAATGTTTTTTACTCTCCTTGCTATTCTTAAAAGTATAATAACTTAATACCTCTAAGTGGAATAAGTTTTCATAAACATTGATTAGTCCCTGCAGTGACAATGATGCCAGCTATTTCAAGCCGTCACTGTGTTTATAGTTGCTTCGAAGAGAAACGACAATGCAGAAAGAGCCGCAACTTGGAAACAACATCACCTGTGATGCCCCCACGGGGCTGTTTTATATCTGTATTTGGTATTTTGTTGCCCTTTACCTGCATGGGCCTTTGTTTCACCTTTCTGCCATGTGGACTATGATGGGTGGAGTTGGGCTTGGCTCCAAATCTTGCAGCACCACCCTGAACTCCTCCCCTTTCTGAGTTTACCTGGGAGGCTGGACTTCCTTTCTGCCTCCATTACAAGGATTGCACATGGACGAAGCATGTGGAAATCTGAAGCTCGCTTAGACAACGCATCTTTGTTCACGTATAGCTTTCTCCCAACACTCTCAAGCCAGGATTGCAGTGATAGGAAGGACAGCCCTTCACCCAAAGACTGTGATCTCTGGGGACCTTTGTGTGTCGGAAGACCATTTGGAGCAACAAAGGAATCGAAGAACGGTACCTTCACTCTGCAACAGAGGCAAGTGAAGGCCATTCCTTTGTTTAAAGGACCCTTTTTGCAACCTACTTCAAGCTTTTTGGACCATCAGTTTTTACTGATTGTAAAACAAATAAACCATTGTTTTGAGTTCACCTTTTCTGGGTCTTGCACTCATTGCTTAAAGACTCCAGGTTTTCTTTTTATGGGAAAGCTAGAACGCTACCCCCAGGGTCCTATAGAAGCTTCTCCATTTCTCAAAGCCCCCTTTTCAGGCCCTGGGCGGGATGCCACATCACCCAAGGAGACTTTCTGCTCTGCTTTCTGCAACCGGACTTGCCTGTCTCAGATTGGCCTTCTTAGTCATCAACACGCTTGTAGAAAGCATGGGATGAGTCCTTCCTGAATCTTTGTTCATGAAGAAAAGCCAAGAGAGGGGTTGTCTTGCCTGCTGGTGACCAGCCTTCCAGGGAGCAGCCTCTCTGTACTTTAGCTGGGCTTGTCCTCAGATGGCTTACTTTCCAATGTGCCAATTTGGAAGAGATCGTTCTGATTAGTCCTCTGTTGTTCCATTTTTTTCACCTGCTTTTAAAATCTCCCATTTATTTCCTCCCTTTCTCCCTTTCCCCTCTGCTTATTTGTCTTTCTGCAAAGTTACTTCAAGATTTAGACATCGCCTGGTTCTACACTGCCATATAATGCAGTTTGTACTGGACTATTGAACTGGATTAAATAGCAGTGTAGAACCAAGTGTAGTTTATTTATTATTATTTATTTACAGTATTTCTACCCTACACCTTCTCACACCCGAAGGGGGACTCACGGCGGTTTACAAGGCAGCAATTCGATGCCAGAGTATACAATAGAACCATAAAAACATACAAGATTAAACAGTTAAAACAGACAACTAATCAAGATTCAATTAAGTTGACTTGATCAAAGTGTATAAAATCATGCATGGGATAGAAAAGGTGAATAAAGAAAAACTATTTTCTCTGTCACCCAACACTAGGACTAGGGGGCACTCCCTGAAGCTCCAAGATAGGAAAGTTAGGACTAATAAAGGGAAATATTTCTTCACCCAGAGGGTCATTTGGTTATGGAACTCACTTCCAGAGGAGGTTGTGACAGCTGTCAGCCTGGACAGCTTCAAGGCAGGATTAGACAGATTCATGGATACCAAGGGAATCAGTAGTTACTGAAATGGACATCCAAGTGCCACCTCTGTGTTGATGGAGGCAGGCAGGATTTCCCCGGGTACTGGTTGTGGGGGGTCGGGAGCAGGTGAGGGTTTTGCCCTCCTTTCTGATAGAGATCCCTGTGTACAACTAGTGGGCCACTGTGTGACACAGAATGCTGGACTAGATGGGCTGAGGCCCGATTCAGCATGGCTCTTCTTATGTTCTTATGTTCTTATGTTAAGTTAAAAACAATGCTCTGTCTGCAAGACTAGGTTAAAAACAGTAAGCCATATTCTCATCTGTCAATTAGCCAATCCTATTTCAGTCCAAAGTGCTGCATTCTGCTATTGTGCAAAGGCCTGGTCCCGTAACCACGATTTTACTTTCTTCCTAAATGCTAGGAGGGATGGGGTCGAACAGATTTCGCTTGGAAGCGCATTCGATAGGTGGGGAGCCACAGCCGAAAAGGCCCTGTCTCTCGTCCCCACCAGCCGCATTTGAGATGCTGGCAGGAGCGAGAGCAGGGCCTCCCCAGATGATCTTAAAGTACGAGGTGGGACATAGAGGCAGATGCATTCGGACAAGTAAGCTGGGCCACAACCGTTTACACTCGATTAACTCCATAAGATGAGAGAATAAGGAGTGGAACCTTGTACAGTGTTCCCTCATTACTTCACAGTTTGCTTTTGCGGATTTGCTGTTTCGTGGTTTTCCAGGACCTGGCCCAGTGAGTGAGCAAGTGAGGGAGGGTGGGTGAGTGAGTGAGGGCGGCAAGGGCAGCAGTGGTGGCAGAAGCAGGGAGCCTGGCCACCTCTTCCAGGCTCCTGCTTCTGCCGCTGCTTCCGCCTTTGCGGCCCTCCCTCCCTTGCTCACCCATCCGTCCTCACTTGTTTGCTCGCTACTCACCAGGCCAGGTCCCGGTGGCAGAAACAGGACTCGGCCCAGTGAGTAGCAAGCGAGGGAGGATGGGTGGGTGAGCGAGGGAGGGCTGCAAAGGCAAAGCAGCTCTACTGGATACAGTATAGCATCCCTATTTCGTGGATTTTCACTTATTGTGGGTGGTCTTGGAATGTAACACCCACGATAAGTGAGGGAACACTGTATTTCCCTGTAGACTGAGGCAAAGGCAAATTGCTGCAGCTTGTGCATTCTTTCTCATTAATACCTATTGCCATCTTGACCACACCTTGATATTGCTGGTCCACATGTGTCCTAATTTTCATCTGTGAAATTTTTGAAGGGTGTGAGATAGCAGACATGAAGACACTCACTTACTGAAACCACTGAAACCCTCATCAAATTACCAATGCAGACCAAACTTGGCACACAGAGTCCCCATGACCCACTCTACATCCCGCTGCAGTTTGAAGGAGGATGGACCATGGATGATGGGACTTGCAGTACCTTCACTGACTTCCTGAAAACAATTATGGGACTTGACCCTTTCATCCAATGACTTCCTGAAAACAATGTGACCCTCATCCAATGACCTATACAGACCATGACCCACTATTTGAAGGAGGATGGACCATGGATGATGGGACAGACCATGACCCACTCTACATCCCTTCACTGCTGCTGCAGTTTGAAGGAGGATGGACCATGGATGATGGGACTTGCAGTACCTTCACTGACTTCCTGAAAACAATGCGACCCTCATACAATGACCTATACAGACCATGACCCACTCTACATCCCGCTGCAGTTTGAAGGAGGATGGACCATGGATGATGGGACTTGCAGTACCTTCACTGACTTCCTGAAAACAATGCGACCCTCATCCAATGACCTATACAGACCAAACTTGGCACACAGAGCCCCCATGACCCACTCTACATCCCGCTGCAGTTTGAAGGAGGATGGACCATGGATGATGGGACTTGCAGTACCTTCACTGACTTCCTGAAAACAATGCGACCCTCATACAATGACCTATACAGACCAAACTTGACCCCCCATGCAATGACCCAAACTCTACATCCCGCTGCAGTTTGAAGGAGGATGGACCATGGATGATGGGACTTGCAGTACCTTCACTGACTTCCTGAAAACAATGCGACCCTCATCCAATGACCTATACAGACCAAACTTGGCACACAGAGCCCCCATGACCCACTACATTCTGCTGCAATTTGAAGGAGGATGGACCATGGATGATGGGACTTGAAGTACCTATACTCACTTCCCCAGACCGCTACGACCTTCATCCAATGACTAATCAAGACCAAACTTGGTACACAGAGCCCCCATGACCCACTCTACATTATGCTGCAGTTTGGAGGAGAGTGGACCACAGATGATGGGACTTGCAGTAACTCCACAGAATATGGGATCTGTAGTACTTTCAAACCCTTAATTTCCCACAGACCACTGCGGCCCTGAAGAAGGACTGATAAAGACTAAACTTGGCACACAGTGCCCCCATGACTCACCCTCCATCCTACTGCAGTTTACAGGAGGGCAGACCATGATGGATGGTACTTCAAGTACCTCTACTCATTCCCCAAGACTGCTGCAGCCCCCAACAAAGACCGATAAAGACCATACTTGGCACACAGAACCCTCTTGATCCACTCTCCATCCTACTGCAGTATGGAGGAGGGTGGACCATGGATGATGGGACTTGAAGTACCAAAGACCAACCTTGGCACACGATGCCTTTCTCAAATAACCCGGGCAGCGCTGGGTCCCCGAGCTAGTAATAAATAAAGAGAAGGATAATTTAAAAATCTAGAGAAAAACTTCCCAATCTTACCTTTTTTTCAACCCCAGATAAGGCATTATTTTCAAGCCTCTTGTGTAGTAATACTGTAACACTGAGAAAAAAGTATGAATCTGGTGTACACAGAGATTGGTTAGCTAGGGAAAGTAATGAGAATACTAAATGATTACTAATAACACTTAATCAAGATGCCGGTAAGCCTTTCCTATATTATTGCTCTCCTTTTGAGGATAGATTGAGTCTCGTTTTATTAAAGAAAGGAGAAAGTAACTCAGGAGTAACTCTTTAATCTTCTGATGGAAAATGCAATTTTGAAAACCATTATCTTAGGAATGCAGTAATCAAATAAGTAATCACAGATGTTAAGCCTGCTTTGAATATTATTTAAAACACTTCCTGGATGAAAACAAAAATTGACAGGGCAATGTCAGCAGCTGCTGGGCTCCTGCTTTGTTGAAGGAGTTGCACATATTAACAAGAAAGGTTTATTCAAATGTGTTTTCATGCTGGTATGATTCTTTTTGAAACTATCAAAGACTCTGAAGTCATTACGTGATTCATAAATATTTTCATTTTCCATTTGTTCCTACACAGACGGTTAGGATTATACAACAATTATTATAACTTTGGCTTTAATAATTACATACTTCTAAGAACAAAACAATTTCCACCAACTTGGATATCAGGATATGCAAAAGGAAAAATAGATGAGCAGAATCTGATGCATTTCTCTTTTTTTAAAAAAAAAAAACAGTGCAACTTTTGTCCAGATCATGCAAAACGTTTTTGAACTATAGGTCCCAGAAATCTCCAGCCTGATATCTGTTCTATTGCGGGACTGAAATTGATACCTTAGAGCAGTGTTTCCCAACCAGTGTGCCGTGGCACACTAGTGTGCCGTGAGAGATCATCAGGTGTGCCGTGGGAAATTGGAACCTCCAATACCCTTTCTTCCCCCTCCTGCCGAACACTTTTTCTTCTCCACTCGGGCTTCCTTCTTCCCAGCCACGCTCTGTTTGCTTTGCCTCACTTTGCTCACACTGCCGCTTCTGCAGGAGGGGGGAGGGAGGGAGGAAGACGTGACCCATGCGGGCGCTACGCCCAGACTCCCCTGGATGGGAATAAAGAGGGGATTCGCGCCCCCTCTTCCTCCTCTCCTTGGCAATAAACCAGGACCCTTGTCCCGGTTTATTGCCAAGGATAGGAAGAGGAGGAGGGGATTCGTGTCCCCTCTTCCTCCTTTTCTTGTCCCTGAAGCCTGAGTCGGCTTATATCTGAGCAAGTGGGCAGCCTCTTCCAGGCCAAGATATAAGCCGACGGAAACCTGAGTCGGCTTACTGAAGCCTGAGTCGGCTTATATCCGAGCGAGGAATAGGCTGCCGACAGGGACAAGGAGAGGAGGAAGAGGGGACGCAAATCCCCCCTCCTCTATCTGGGCAATACACCAAGACCAGGGTCCCGGTTTATTGCCAAGGAGAGGAGGAAGAGGCGACGCAAATCCCCTCTTTATTCCCAGCCCGGGGTGGGGGGGGGGGTTCGCCTGCCCTCCTCCTTCCCTGGATGGGATAACTCTCTTTATTCCCATCCAGGGGAGGAGGGGGGGGGGAGGTTCGCCTGCCCTCCTCCTCCTCTGGATGGGAATAACTCGCTTTATTCCCATCCAGGGGAGGAGGGGGGGTTCGCCTGCCCTCCTCCTTCCCTGGATGGGAATAACTCGCGTTATTCCCATCCAGGGGAGGAGGGGGGGAAGCACTCCCTTCTTCCCTTCTTCCCTCCTTGCCCCTCCCAGCTGACAGGCATCGCACGCAATGCCTGTCAGCTGGGAATGGCAAGGAGGGAAGAAGGGAGAGCAAGCCCTCCATTCTAGCCTCCCAGCTGGCATAAAGAATAAAAACTAAAATTCGTTATTAATAACGTTTCAGTCACAAAATTTATTTTAAAAAATTGTATTAATTTCTTTAACGAGCCAAAAAATGAATCCCCCCCCCCCCCAACCGAGTTTAGAATCAAATTTTTCATGGATCAACCACCCCTACTACCTACAATAATCTACCATGATGACTGGGAGTTATATTTTTTTAAAACTCTGCTTGTTAGATCTGGTTGTGTGTGTGTGTGTGTGTGTACGCACGTGTTTTTGTGTGGTGTGTGCATGTACGTATATCAAATATGATTTTAAAAACCATTAAGGATAGTGTTAATAGTGGTTGCAGGACTATCATTCCATGTAACAAAGAACCTGTCTTAAAATAATAGTCAGCTGCCATCTGGTGGTAAGAAAATATAATGTGTGCAATAAAACAGGATTTCATTTGTTTGACCAACTCTTTATTAAGAGGCAAATTAGGCACTTTTTTTCTTCTTGACAAGATGTGTGCTATGCTGACAGTAAGCAGATATATCTCACATAACAGGACAAATCCGACGTCCCATCAGTTTATTTGGTGTGATATATGATGCTCTCACACGGAATAACGTTGACAGATAGTGAGAAATTCATCTGAAGTGACCAAATATGCCCAAATGTGCTGAAGGACTAGAAACAATCCTGCCATTAGGAATCCAGTCAGCCCTCCATAATCACAGGTTCTGCATCCACCGTGGCTCAAAAATATTCAGGAAAAAAAATCACAAAAGCAAACCATGATTTTGCCATGTGCCAAGCATTACACAGATACATGGGAATACTTTGCTGATGTCTTCTGCCATTTCACAGATCCTCAGGCTCTCTCCGGCATTCTTGTGAGTAGGTCACAATTTTATATAAGGGCACCGTTTCACTACCCCATTGTTTATAATGGGACTGGATTATCCAAGGATATTGGTATCCAACTGAATGTTCTATAACCAAACTCTAGTGAAGGTTCCCAACCTATGGTCCGTGGACCACCAGTGGTTCCCAAGAACTTAAAAATGGTCCATGTCCTCACCATTACTACATCGTTGCAACAAGTGTGACTGGTTTTGCTAACCCCTTTTATCTCTCTCTCGGCATTACTTCGCGAACGAAGATTCTTAGGAAGGACTCATCCCACACTTTTTACAAGCGCGCTGATGAGTAAAAAGGCCAATCTGAGATAGGCAAGTTCGGTTGCAGAAAGCACAGCAGAAAGTCTCCTTGGGTGATCGTTGCGGTTCTTTCTGCATTGTCGTTTCTCTTCGAGATCCATTCGGCGTGTCTTCTCGAAAGAGGCGGCAGCATTGTGGATAGTGCATCTCCATGCCTCCCGATGTGAGGCCAGGGTGGACCATTGTTGGTGATCAATCTGGCCGAGCCTGAGATGTGGTTTCAGGGAGTCCTTATAACTCTTTTTGGGGGTGCCTCTCTTGCGCTGACCTGTGGTGAGTTCATCGTAGAGTAGTATCTTTGGGAGGCGGTGGTCCTCCATCCTAGAGACGTGCCCTGCCCAGCACAGCTGTGTTCTCAATAGCATGGCCTCAATGCTGGTGATCCCTGCTTGCTCAAGGACAGCAACATTCATCACATAGTTGGTCCAGTGTATATTTAGGATTGTGCAAAGACAGCGCTGGTGAAAGCGTTCGAGGAGTTGTAGGTGTTGGTGATAGGTGACCCATGTTTCAGACCCATATAGGAGAATAGCTCTGTACAAACTGATTTTGGTGCTTTGCCTCAGGTGCTTGTTGCTCCAGACTCTTTTGTGAAGCTTTCCAAATGCACTATATGCCTTTGCTAACCTGTGATCTATATCTTTGTCAATCTTGGCGTCTGAAGAGATGATGCTTCCCACGTAGGTGAACTGCTGAATGGACTTAAGCACAGATTTGCCTATGCTAACTTGGGGATGATGGTGTTCTTCCTGTGGTGCAGACTGGTAGAGGACTTCCGTTTTCTTCAGGCTGACTTCCAGCCCAAACAGCTCTGCAGCTGCTGCAAAGCAGGATGTTAGGCACTGCAGGGCTGCTTCTGAATGGGCGACAAGGGCAGCATCATCAGCAAAAAGCAGCTCACGGACTAGATAGTTTAGAGTCTTAGTGCGAGCCCTCAGACGGCTTAAGTTGAACAAGCTACCATCAGTACGATAGCGTTTATATATGCCGTCTTCTTCTTTGAGGTCTGCCGTAGCCCTTTGGAGCATCATGCTGAAGAAGATTGTAAAGAGGGTTGGTGCAATAACACAACCTTGCTTCACTCCATTAGTTATTAGAAAGGGCTCCGAGAGAGCATCGCCGTATCTGACTTGACCGCGCTGGCCTTCATGTAACAGGATAATCATTTTGAGGAATTTGGGGGGGACATCCTAGACATTCCAGGATCTGCCACAGACCTTTTCTACTCACAGTGTCGAAGGCTTTGGTGAGGTCGACAAATGTTACATAGAGTCCTTTGTTCTGCTCTCGACATTTCTCTTGCAGTTGTCTAAGGGCAAAAACCATATCTGTGGTGCTCCTATTAGCTCTGAAGCTGCATTGGCTTTCAGGGAGAAGTTCTTCTGCAATAGCAGGAACTAATCTGTTCAGGAGTATCCTTGCAAGGATATTTCTAACCCTCTCCATTGGTGCCCCTTGCAACCCCTTTTATACTACCACAGCAATGGGGATGTTGAGAGGGGAGAGTCTAACTACCCATGAAAGGCGTGACAACGAGCCTCCTGACTGCTGCTTCTCCTTACTTATGTTTTAGTTAATTATGTCTTCTTGGATTGTTTTGTTTTATTTTTCACCACAATGCGTTCCTAGAGGCTCAACTTACTAGAGGTGCCTGGTATCAAGACAGGGCCGTAGCCAGGATTTTGATTCGGGGGGCTGAGTTTGGTTCGGGAGGGCTGAGACTGGGTGGAAGAGGGTCTATCCTAGCAAACCTTTTGTATTGTTATCCCAATAACCCCATTAATGTGGGATAAAATGAGCATGGTGATCAGATCATGATATGAATAAACATAACAGTTTAAATAATGTACCAGTAAGGCCTTTTCGCGGACCACCCTGAGAATTTCGGGGGCTGAAGCCTCCTTAGCCCCCTGGCTACATGCCTGTATCAAGACCTACAGGTTGTCGAGTACGCGGCAGAGGGTGTTCACAGTGGCTGCGGCGAGCCTCTGGAACTCGCTGCCCGAGGAGACGCGAGCCCTACGGGGCTTGATGCCATTTCGCAAGTCCGTAAAGACTTGGCTGTTCAGACAAGCATTCGGTCCTGACTGATGCCGCTGTAATTTGCCATCCTGCCGCGTCTTGCCGCCTGCATTACTGTCGATCTGCTGGGATTTTATTGTTGGGAGCGGGGTTTAATTGGTTTTATAATGCTGTTTTTATGTGTTTTATCTGTGTTTTATCTGGTTTTAATTGCTGTAAACCGCTCTGGGCTCCGGAGAGAGCGGTCTACTAAATCGAAAATAAATAAATAAATAAATAAATAAATAAAAAAAATTCTTTTTCACAAGCTCACTGTTATTACTGTTGCTTTATCGTGTATTATTTTGATATGTTTGTACTCACCTGAGGCATTGAATGCTTTCCTTTTTATAAGTGTAAACCACCCTGATTCCCTTTGGGGAGAGAGGGTGGTCTAGAAATAAATATGATGATGATTATATGATTATTATTATTATTATCCAAATGTTTTCAACAATTATGTGAAGGGTGTCAAATTCTTCTGCTGAAAATGCAGGTGAGTTCTGGAACAACCATTTCTTAGCTGAGGGCGACGAATAGGGGAGATGACGTGGGGGAGTGATATGAAAGGAAATAGAACTTCATAGTAGACACCAGTTGTGTGTGATTGATATGCTGCTTCTGAAATGAGGTGGCATTCAGAGATAAAATGCCCTCAGTTATAAAAAGAATTGAGAAATAAGGTCAGATGAATTTAAAATCCAAAAACGAGAAATCCTTTGGGATGATAGACAGAAAATCTGAAGCATAGAAGCCATCTTTACTGGTATCTTATGGTCTCCTGCTGGTAAAGAAAGGTGTGTGTTCTCTCTCTCTCTCTCTCTCTCTCTCTCTCTCTCTCTTCCTCCCTCCGTCTTTCCCTCCCCCCTCTTTTTGTTTTGTGTACATTCATTTTCATTTTTCCACCCTTTGTTTAACATTTAAAAAATATTTCAGGCTGGCAGCAAATGAACGATTCTGGCATCAGGGCTGGAGACATTCTTCTCTGCAATTTTAGAGGGAAGTTGAAGGAATGGAGCAGTTTGGGATTCTATGGATCTGTATCTTCTCTGTATAGCAGGGGTCGGCAATTATTTTTTCTAAGGGGCCACGCGAGAGCCAAAAAATATTATGGAGGGCCGCACCTAAAGGCTGAACTACATTCTAATCTACATTATTTATTTATTTATTTATTTACTATATTTACTATATATTACACATCATTAATATTAACATATTAATATATCAAGGAATATTCATATATTATTAGTATTAATATCATAATTATATATATATATTGACATTATAATATATTGACATTATAATATAATGTTATATTATTTGTTATATTATTATATTATTATAATAAAATTATTATAAAATGATAATAAAAACCACTGAAATAAAATGAAATGAAATTCAAGAAGACAAGGTGCGAACCAAGATGGAGGCTGACATCCTCAAGAGAGGAAAGATCCCAAGATGGAATGGCCCAATGGACCCAGCCCAAAGGATGACAAAGCGGGCCCAGCCTCCGCCGCAGCAGAGCATCAGATGATCGGAGGCTGCAGGCCTCCGCCCGCTCTCACCCCCAGCCGTTCCATCAGAGGCGTTCCCGATCAGCTGATCGCCCTGCCATGGAGTGCCTGCCATCCCGGCTTTGGAGTGCCTGCCATGCCAGGAGGCGATCCGGGCTTGCAGCGGGAGCAGTCGGCGGCCTGCAGTGGCTGATCATTCTGGCAACCCGGAAGGTGATCAAGTCTTCCGGGCCGCCAGGGCGATCAGCCGTCCCAGGTTGCCAACTGCTCCTGCTGCAGGCCCGGATCGCCTCTTGGGATGGCAGGCACTCCAAAGCCGCCACTCCTTCGATCGTTTTCCGGAGCGGCGGGCTGTCTGCTGATGCAGGCCCCACAGCCCATGATGGGATGGTGGCAGCGGCAGCCCTTCCACTTGCAGAAATGGCCCCGCCCTCAACTCCCTTCTCCCCGGGCAGGTCAGAATCGGCCGGCGGGCCGCATCTGGCCTATGAGCCGTAAGATGCCCAGATCTGCTTTCCATTTTGCCCTTTCTGACACTGGAAAAGCATATATAAGCAGTCCCTAAGTTACAAACAAGATTTGTTCTTAAGTTGAATTTATATGTAAGTCAGAACGGATACATTTTTTAAGTGTAACCCCAGATATAGATATAAAGATATATAGATACACACACACACACACACACTCACTTTGGATGTTTTGCTGCCTGTGTCCCTGTTCAGAAGATATCCCTTCACTTTCTGTCCCTGTAATACTTGGATTTTTTAAAAATTGGGGTGTTGTGGAAACAAGGATTGGTAAGAAAGCTTCAGTGGAGACACCTTTCCCCCATGATAACTGAATTTCCCTTCCGAGGGATAGATTTCTCTCACTTCCTGTTGTCTCACTCCCATTCTTAACTGTGAGTAATTTGCAAGTAGAATGTTTGTAACTTGGGACTATCTGTATCTTCCAGCTGTCTTGATTTGGCAGGAACAGTCCCTGAAAATCCCCTATTGCCCCACGTGTAAAACGTCCCAGTTTCTCTCACCTCCTCCTCCTTTCCTCCTCCTTCTTGTCTACTTCAGTGGCTGCAAATGGACTCCAAAGTTACACTCAGTAAACTCAGAAGGGCAAAGGCAAAGTGTGACAGCTTCCTATCTTGTGTGTTCTTCCTCATGAAGAACCCAGACCGGCGCGGCTCTGGCGGCGATGGAGAGGCCTATGGGAGGGGGGGCATGGCCTGGCGCAGCTCCCTTTCCGATCCGGGCGGCGGGGGAAGAGAGCCGCGCAAGGCCTCCCCCCCTGTAGGCCTCTCCATCGCTGCCGGAGCCGTGCCGATCCGGGCGGCACTCTGGCAGCAATGGAGAGGCCTGCAGGGGAGACGAGGCCTGGCATGGCTCCCTTCCCCCGCTGCCCGGATCGGAAAGGGAGCCGCGCCAGGCCTCGCTTCCCCTGCAGGTTTCTCCATTCCTGCCAGAGTGCTGCCGCGCTGATCCGGGTGGAAGGCAGGAGCAGAAGCACGCCTTCCACCCGGGCGGTGCTTCTTCCGCCCGCAAAGCATTGCGGGAAGGAGGGAGCGCGGGGCAGGGCCTTTGGAGGGAGCGCCCTGCCTCTCTCTCCTCCAGGGGCAGCTGCGCAGCCTCCGCTGCCACTTCCTCCTTCCTACAGTGCCCCACAGGTGGAGGAGGCGCTGCGCCGGTGGAGGCAAGAGAAGTGTGGCGACGGGAGCGCGCGGGAGCGCGCACATGGGAGGTGCGGCTCGAAGATCACCTGGAAGAGGGTCGAAGATCGACTAGGTGCTCGCGATCACCGTAATGAGCACCCCTGCTGTAGAATCTACTCACTAGCTAACATGGCTAGCTACCTGACCAATTTTCAGGCTTCTTCTCTCTAACACTAACTCCCACAACTGCTCTCTTACACTCCCTCCAAGACTCCTTCACTGAACTGACAGACTCTGACTGACAGGGTTTTTCAAAACGCCCCCTTTCAAGTCATTTTTTTTTTCTTTCCTAAGTTAGGCTTCGCAGCTGTTGCTGCAGGGAATTGATTTAAGGCTGGGCCAGTGGTGACGGTGGCAGTGGTGGCATAGGCTTAGCCTCCTTGCCCTCTTTACCTTCCTCCTCCTCCTTGGCACCTCCCTTCCCGCCAACAGGCCCATCATTAGGTAACAGGCGAAGAGGCGCCTGTGTCTTCTTGCCGCAGCTGCTGGCCCAAGTGGGCTGGGCGCAAGCTCGAGGCGGAGGGAAAGCAGTGCCCAGACAGCGGCCAATTCCAGCTCGAGATCAGCACTGGCTGGGGAGGCACCTGCCTGGAAGGAACAGCGGTTGGGCGCTCCAAAGAGAAAGAGAGATTGATTGGGGGGGCAGAGGGGAGGGCAGGCAGGGGACATACGTATACTGTATACTGTACATACACTGTGCAATATAGTGTTCCTACTTCACGGATTTTCACTTATTGTGGGTGGTCCTGGAACGTAACACCCACGATAAGTGAGGGAACATTGTACCTCTGATTGGGTTGCTGTGAGTATTCCAGGCCATATGGCCATGTTCCAGAAGCATTTGCTCCTGACGTTTCGCCCACATCTATGGCAGGTATCCTCAGAGGTTGTTAGATATCTCTGATTGTCTTTTTTTTAAAATTAAGTTTCAGTATAGAATAGCAAAATTATGACTGCTATTGATAGAAGTCACCCACACTCCCCCAACTGTCACCTACTTCACATTTCCTTGCCTTTTGATGTTGAAAATTTTCTAACGTTATGCTTCAAGAGCCATTTTGGGGCAATAGTTTGAGTTATTGGGAGATCAGCCATGGAAACCCAATGGATCGCAAATGTCTCAGAGGAAGACAAAAGGAAATACCTTTTGAATAAATTCTACCAAGAATCTCAGAATCACCATAAAAAGGTAAAGGTTAAATCTAGTCATGCCTGACTCTGGGGGGTGGTGCTCATCTCTATTTCTAACCCAAAGAGTCAACATTGTCCCTAGACGCCTCCATAGTCATGTTGCCGGCATGACTGCATGGAGCTCCATTACTTTCCCACAGAAGTGGTAGCTAATGATCTCACATTTTCATGTTTTTGAACTGCTAGGTTTGCATAAACTAGTCCTAACAGCGGAAGCTCACCCCGCTCACCGGATTTGAACCGCCAACCTTTTGGTCAGCAAGTTCAGCAGCTCAGCAGTTTAAACCACTGCACTACCGGGGGCCCAAGAATCACGTTAGGAGCACTATAAATCAGAAATAATGCAAACAACAATATGCTTTAACTCTGCACTTACTAAGTGCAGTTATTTTATACTGTAGGCATATGGATAAAACACCACTCGATTTCAGAACAAAACAAATGGGCTTCTCTGTTAAATGCCTCGTTAAAATGGCACAGCTCCTCCTTTATTGTATTTTATTTTATATTTTTAAATCCCATTGTAACAACTTCAAAAGACTTTCAAAGGAAAGGGGCAAGAAAAAAAATAGGTCAACTCTTGATCTGAAATCTGAGATGAGCTTGTATTTGTAGTGTTCCCCAGGTTTGTTTCCTCAGAGCAAGGTTGGCAGGTATGAGAGGAAGTTAAAGATTTATTTTTGGTACTACTTACCAGATGTCATGCTTGCTCTTCTGAGACAGTTGCTTTCATCTTCAACAGTATCTGTTCTGGTAGCAATGAAACAGTGATTTTCATTCCGTTTTAAGCAGTGTAGCACATACTGTTTGCATGCCATTAAAGGTGGGGGTAGGATTGTTTGAGAGGCTGCAGGCAGAGGCTTTTGGTGTCGTTTAAAAGCTAAACATATTTATATCAGTTTTGTTAGTTCTGAAGAAGTCATGAAGGAATCCGATATGCTAATAGCAAGAGCATTCTGTGCTGATAGCTAGATAGTCCCCAAAAGATATTTTTGGACTACAGTGCCCAGAACCACCACCCACCTCCAGCCTGCATGTGTGGATAGGCAATTGATAGACCAGGGTTTCTTGAACAGGACTTCCCGGAGACCTAGGGGTCTGTGAGAGGTCACAAGGGGTTCCATGAGAGATCATGTTTAGAAAGAAATAAACACTGCTTTGAGCCAAAGATATAATGATTTTTATAGAGGGGTTCCTTGGGATCTCGCCCTGTCGTTTCTGTTTTAGATTCACCTATGTTGTTGTGTTTTCAAAGATGTAATTATTTTATTGTGTTTATTACTTTTATTATGTTCATTGTTTTCTGATGTTTGTTTTTTTTCTGTGATTTGTTGTTCGGGCACGGCCCTATGTAAGCCACTCCAAGTCCCCTCTGGGGAGATGGATGTGGGTTATAAATAAAGTATTATTATTATTATATTTATACGCACCGGGAGAGCTGGCTGAAGCCTGTAATGGAGGCTAGGTAAGTATTCATTACTTTTCTAAGGGGTCTGGGGACTTCGGGAATGGGGGTGGGTATTCCCACAGTTTACCAGGCTTATTTAGCCCGGTAAACTGTGGGAATACTGTCTGGATTGCAGTATTCTAAAGTCCAGAACCGGAAATAGTGGCTTTATCCTGCGCCTTCCAAGAAGGTGTGGAATAAACCCACTAACTAATTAATTTGCTAGAAACCAGGGTTTTCAACGTTCTGGACAGTACTTCCTTTATTACGGTAGATACCGCAATAAAGGTACTGTCAGGACAGGCCCTTAGAGACCTGTGGTTCATTTCCACTGTAGAATTAATGGAGTTTGTCTCCACTTTAACTGCCACATTCCAATGCTAAGGAATTGTGGGAGTTGTAGTTTTAGAAGCTTGTCGTTGATGGTCTGTCAGATAGAGTAGTGTTTTTCAACCTTTTTTGAGCCACAGCACATTTTTTACATTAAAAAATCCTGGGGCATACCACCAACCAAAATGATACTCTTAACACAGTAATACATATAGTTAATATGTTTTTAAATGTATTTATACACTCAGTGTGAAACCTGGGCCTGTTTCGATGAACACAACATAGATATCCTGGCAGGAAAGGCAGAAAAACACACATGAAGGTCTTGCTCAACAGCTGGGAGTTATAGGTCACCCGCAATCAAAGAGCATTCTGAACTCCACCAATGATGGAATGGAATCAAACTTCCCACACAGAACTACCATAACCAAGAGAAAATGCTATAAGAGTTTGGTGGGCATTGACCTTGAGTTTTGGAGTTGTAGTTCATCTATATCCAGAGAGCACTGTGGAGGGGTGGGGCAGTAGCGCCCGCACGGATCATGTCTTTCTCCCTCCCCCCTCCCACAGAAGTGGCAGTGTGAGCAAAGCGAGGTAAAGCAAGCAGAGCGAGCCTAGGAAGAAGGGAGCCTGAGTGGAGAAGAAAAAGTGTTCGGCAGGAGAGGGAAGAAAGGCTATTGGAGGTTCCAATTTCCCACGGCACACCTGATGATCGCTCACGGCACACTAATTGGGAAACACTGGTGTAGTGTATAAGAGCTCCAAGTCAAGGATTTGGGAGACAGATACATTTACATAGGAAATGAAATCTCTCCTCTCTGAAATGTAAGGAACAGAGTGGATAATGAAGGCAATTAAACATACTAAATATTATTATTTGTCTCCCTCCCTGTCCCTTCTTCTCTGCCCTGGAAATAGAGAATCATGTCAAATCTAAATGAGAAGTGAAGAAAATATGACAAGAGTGGAGTAAAAACCCTTCAAGAGGCATGTGATTGAAAAACAAGGATTGGTGAGAAAATTCTTTCTGAAATGGGAAGGCGGAGTCCCAAAAACTCTACAGTCATTCTATACTTAGCTCAAAGAAAGCTGAACTATGAAACTCCCGGAGGAGAGAAAAATCCTATGTCAAAAAATTAGCCATATCCTAATGTTAATAATTGCCAAACAGCTATGCCAAGTGCTACCTCCTTTCAGGATTATATCATGAGTGGCTATAATCCTGGTATTGCTATTTTGTAACGGGTAAATCATAGTATTTTTCAGTTTCTCTAGCCAGTCTGTTAAAAGGATAGTTATGTATAATAATATGCATAAATATAGCTATATAATTGAAAGCAGAAGATAGAAAAGCTCAATTTTCTCTGCAAAAATGAGACCAGGAGGAAATGGTAGCACAGACTAACTGCTATTACCAAAATTAGAGTAAATCTAAAAAAGAACACTAAACCAATCATCATGCCAGAATACAACCTGAAGAACATCCCCACAGAATGTAAAGATAGTGTAAAACATAATTTGTAGTATTAAGCTTAACTGAAATTAAAATTATAATGGAAACAATACACTGAAGAGATGAAAGGGTAGCAGATTCATTCAAGGAAGAAGTTTTGGAAAGTTTGAAGATGAACCTGCAATTTTAGAAAGTGAAATAAAAAGAGCAAATGGCATACCAATAGCACTGTTTCAAGCTATAAAGAAAGAATCTAGTTCTCACTAAAATATGAAAAACAAATATGGAAAACGAAAAAATGCTCGCTATATACTCCAAGCCCTGTCAATGGCCTTGGAAAGGATGTTCTGCTCCAGGTTAATGTTTAAAACTTATTTGCGAAGTTTGTAAGTCTGCTTCTTCAAATAAAAATTGGGAAGTACCACTGTTCACCTCTTCACATGGGACATTTTTGCCCCATTTTCCTGCTTTGCTTCACGGTAAGGGTGGTGCCTGCCATGTGCCACCACACGATGTACTGAATATCCAAGAGTGTGGAAGGACTACTACCGTAAGTCAAACACACTGGAACTAGTATATAGTATCAAAAGGTATAATTCAACAAACACCAATATCATTTACATACAATTAGCAAAATGCCATATAATAAGACAAATACAAATCACGCATTACATCTCCACAATAAAGAATCAAACATTAGTGCACCGTAGTACTTGTATGCGAGATGGAACTCATAGATGGAACTTAGTTCGCTATAGTACAGTACCTCGTTGTAGTAACCAAACCCGGAAATGAAAGCACAGTTCGAGGAGAAAGGGAAATCCATGGGTAGGGGGTAAAAATCCAAAGTAAATAATCCAGCCGCGTTTGTTTACCCTAGTGTTGAACCGGCCGCACAAATGCGCTCAGAACCGGAGGGAGGTTTGCAGGAAGAGCGAAGCAAACACGCCGCAGCGAGATGCGCTGGGGCTCCTCCCTGGGTAAATCCGGCGTTTCCAGGAACCGCGCGCTGCCCGGCCGCGCAAATGCGCTAAAAGCCAGTGAAAGAGAGCTGGTTACGAAGATGGCGCTGGAGTTAGAAGAGAAACATAATGCTCCAAATGGAGGGACGCAGGGCACACCGCGACGGATGAAGTGTGCGGCCTGTTCCGTTTCGCCTTTGATGGCTTCCTCAAGCGGTGATGTGCGGCTTAAAACATATGCGCATCACAGGAAAGGTACAATCATGCACGAGTAAATCAAGGCATTCCTTAGCCTGTGGACCCGATTTACTCGTGCATGATTGGGAGGAGCCCCAGCGCATCTCGCCACGGCGTGTTTGCTTCACTCTTCCTGCAAACCTCCATCCGGTTCTGAGCGCATTTGCGCAGCCGGTTCAACACTAGGGTAAACAAACGCGGCTGGATTATTTACTTTGGATTTTTACCCCCTACCCGTGGATTTTCCTTTCTCCTCGAACTGTGCTTTCATTTCCGGGTTTGGTTACTACAACGAGGTACTGTACTATAGCAAACTAAGTTCCATCTATGAGTTCCATCTCGCATACAAGTACTACGGTGCACTAATGTTTGATTCTCTATTGTGGAGATGTCTTACCACACGATGTACAGCAGGCCCTGCCCACTTTCATCCCATGACTATGGGGAGGAAAGTGTATTTTGGGTACAGCAGATTGAGCTACCCACACTTTCCTTCCCTTTTTGCCCTGTGATGGAAGAAAAGGTGACAGAGCAACGTGTGTTGCCACCTTTTCTGCCATCTGATGGGGGGGGGGGAGAAAAGGTGCCAAAGCATCCTCTCCCATCCCCTCTGTGTGATGAGGGGAGGAGGGAGGGCACACAGGGTGCCACAAGCAATCCTGTGTGTCTTCCCTTTTGTCGGCAATTGCCGTTACAATGGCATGGCCCAAAAGGGCTGTTTGAAGAGCTCCCTAGTAGGCTTGGTAAATAAAAAAGGTTCTAAACTCAGTTTGGAAGTAGGGGGCACTGGTGATTCAATTCTAAAGTCACTTCCAAATTTTTCCAAAAAAATTCAAAACTTTCCGAAACTTTCAAATCGATTCGTTAATGCAGGCGCGCATGCATAGTAGGGAAAAACAGCACTGGCACTGGGGAAACTTTGGGGGATTCTCCCTCCCTCATTTTTAGACCAATCCTGATGGAACTTGCTACAGTGGTAGAACACATGGACCACTGTTTGCTCAACAAATTTCATATCCTTCGACTTATCAAAGTTTTTATAATAATAAAGAAAATCTGTTACTGGTTTGAAAGTGTTATTTCCTGTTTCATTGGGTGGTTTTTACCTTTAAAGTAGTTGTTCTATTCCAGAAACTTTGTTTGTATGGCACAAACTGCGTTAAATTGGTGCAGAACAGAAATAATGGTACAGACCCCATCAAGGGGCACCTAGACTGACCCCCTTCTTCTGGGAAGAAAAGCACCCTCCAAAGTCTCCTGACATCCATTTGCTTCCTCTACTGAGTTGGAGGGGACATATCCATCAAGACACATCCATCCGTTTATTCCTATTTGCAGATGTAATCAATCAATGCATCTGCATGTGGATATGGAACGAGACCTTTCCAGAATAAGCTGAGATTGATTACAATCTGAAATGATAGATCACGTTTATAGACCGAGTGGAATGTGATTTTAATGGCAATATGGTTTTTACGTATTTCTGTTTTTATGTATTTTAAGATGTTTTAAATTTGTATAGCATTGAATTTTGCTGTAAGCCGGTCTGAGTCCCTCCATGGAGGTGAGAAGGTCGAGGGTATACAATTTTTAAATAAATAAGTAATAAATAAATGCCCATTCTGTGAGCCGCCTTGTGTTGCCATAAGGCTGAGAAAGGCGGGCTACAAATGCCGTAAATAAATAAATAAATTTTATTATATCATTATTTACTGACTGTAAAGGGCTGGCTGGCTGGGGCTGGCTACCCCAGTGCCTTGTTCATGGCAATCAGGCCAAAGTAAATGGTTTTTTTTTAAATTAAAAAAAAAGCAGTTTAAGTTCTCTTGGCTTTGCAAGTTGATTATTGCTTGCTTTCTTTAGACCCCTTTGGATCGGTTTATTTTGCATTTAGATGAAGACTGCTACGGACAGCTATTTTTGGGCCCTTCAGCCATCATTTGGCTACTGAGTGGGCATGCATTGTGGGAAATGTAATTTAACAGCAGGGCCTTTTGCAATCTCTACAATTGGGGGGCCTGGCCTTCCCAAACTACAATTACGATAGCTGTGATTAGCCACATCCATCGCATCCCTTCTGGCAGCGCTGGCCAAAATAATGAGATTTTAAAAGTTCCCTTGCTTTACTTTATGGTTGTTGTTGTTTTTTGCTTTACCAAAATTGTTTAATGGTTGTAAAAATTAAAATAACCTTGAGAGACATCCAAACATTACAGAAAATTTTAGGGAGAAATGGGTAAGTAGTTCAAATTCGGAATCCGCCCCCCCCCCCCTCCACACACAACACCTTTCCTGCATGGTTCAAAACTTGCTTTGAATGTCCAAATTTGTATGTTTATATCTGAATTTCAATAAATTCAATACGTGTCTAACCAACCCTAGTCCCTAGTCTTAAATACTTGTCACCATCTGCCACAGGGATAGCTGCAATGTGATGGAATTGTGATTATAGCCAGTGCACATGTCCCAAAGAAGTTGAATTCTCTTGACTGTTGCAAACCAGTATCTTAAATAACTAGTGCTGTTTTTGGGTTCAGGGGAGAGGAAGGAGAGGAAGCCTTCACTACATCAGCAAGCCAAACACATGCTATTGTTTCACTAATAAGAGTCTAATGAAGAAGGAAAGACAAAGGGACAATCTCTTGAAATATTTGACCATTTCCACATTGTCATTATTCATTAGTATATTAACATATTGAGGATTGAATAAATAACAGAAAACAATCCCAAACTGCATACCATTGTCAGACTGAACCTTCACTAATTACTAATATTTTCATCAACTAGGTAGGATGTCCAAATGAGATCTGAACATCATTGTGTTTGCTGATTGAACTCTGGCCTATGAAGATGCTAGATGACTAACCTGTGAGGTTCTCTCCCCACCACCTTCCACAATCTATAAATGTTCTGTGTTTAGGAGCAGTGGCCAGCATCTCATTAAAGCATAGAGAATTTGAATTTAAGTGTGAAGGACGGTATTAAAATATCCTCCTGTGTCTGAGCCTTGGAGATTAGAGAAAGTGTTGAAAAAAGATCACCTCGTGATAATACTGCCCCCGTGTTTGTTAAAAATTTTATCTTAAGTTTCAGACTCATTTGGATTTATTGGTTAGCTAGAGGCAGAGGTACTGAATTAGATTAAGGTGTCAGGAACTGATGGGATATGGCGAAGGTAAGCAACCATCAATGCAGAAACGGGTGCTCCAGATTATATTAATGCTAGCTGTGCATTACCTTTTTCTGTTAGTTTGTTTAATGGTAATGCCAAGTACACATTTCAATTGGATTTTCTTCTCTTTTAATTGCTATAGCTTCATTTAAATAGCTCAAGAGTTTAGCTTTGATGTTGAGGATGTTATCCGAGGACCATTGAGAATTCTCAGGGTGCATTTACACTGTAGAATTAATGCAATTTGACACCACTTTATCTCCCATGGCTCAATGTTATGGAATCCTGGGACTTGTAGTTTTACAAGGTCTTTCACCATCTCTGCCCAAGAGTACGTTGCCTCGCCAAACTACAACTCCCAGGATTTCATAGCATTGAGCCATGACAATGGAGTCAAGCCACGTTAAATCTGAAGTGTGAATGGAGCCTTGCACAGGGGACTTCCTCACACATATACCTGGGATTAGAGTTGAAGTTATGTGCCTTCCAGTTATTTCCAATATATGCTGATGTTAAAGTACACCCATCATTGGGATTTCTCAGCTAAATTTATTCATAGATAGGAATGCTTTGCCCTTCTTTGAGGCTGAGTGAGAGTTTTTCATAGCCACTGAATTAGTTCCCATGGCTGAACCAGTTCTGTTTTAACACAGTATGCAGGGCAGTTGCCCGAGAGCCCCACAAATATATGGGGCCTATGCTCATATATACACAGACCAGAGTTTAAGACTAATTTTCAGATCACATACCTCAACATTCAAATTTCCTGCAAACTTGGTAGAAGAACAAAAATTATGACTTGTAGCAGAGTTGACATGTAACCATTCATGAGAAATTTTACCATTTTTATTGCTTGCAATGCTATGGAAGCAGAATATTACAATGGATTCGAGGGAGGCAATTAACAATTTCCCACAGTTGCAGTTCTATTATCAGAAGCACAGCCTCCATTGTTTGTGTTCCAATAATTATATTTGTGTGGTGAAGAGTTAGAGGAAGTGTAAGAAAGTAAAGTGAGGAAAAAGAAACAGTAGACTTATTACATGATAGTGAAATTTGTAAATAACCCTTTGAGCAGTAATGAAACATAATGTTTTGAGTGGAGCACAGAAGTGGAAACGGGCTGCAGAAGAGAAAGAGAAAACAAACATTGATGTTATTAGAGATACCAATAAATATAAGTTTACTTTACTGGTACTTTACATTTTTATTTCTCTGAGCCAGCATTTCTCAACCTGGGGGTTGGGACCCCTGGGGGCTCGCGAGGGGATGTCAGTGAGGTCACTAAAGATAATCAGAAAACACAGTTCTGTATGGGAAGTTTGGCCCAATTTTTTTTCCTGGTGGAGTTCGGAATGTTGATTGTAGGTGAACTATAAATCCCAGCAACTACAACTCCAAAATGTCAAGGTCTATTTCCCTAAAACTCCACCAGTGTTCAAATTTGGGCATATTGAGTATTCATGCAAAGTTTGGTCGTCCAGATCCATCATTGTTTGAGCCCACAGTGCTCTCTGGATGTAGGTGAACTACAACTCCAAAACTCAAGGTCAGTGCCCACCAAACCCTTCCAATATTTTCTGTTGGTTGTGGGAGTTCTATGTGTCAAGTTTGGTTCAATTCCATCACCAGTGGAGTTCAGAATGCTCTTTGATTGTAGGTGAACTATAAATCCCAACAACTACAACTTCCAAATGACAGAATCAATCCCCCTGCACAACCCCACCAGTATTGAAATTTGGGCATATTGGTTATGTGTGCCAAATTTGGTCCAGTGAATGAAAAATACATCCTGCATATTAGATATTTACATTACGATTCAGAACAGTAGTAAAATTACAGTTATGAAGTAGCAATGAAAATAATTTTATGGTTGGGCGTCACCACATGAGGAACTGTATTAAGGGGTTGCGGCATTAGGAAGGTTGAAAACCACTGCTCTGAGTCAGGCATGTACCGGGGGGGGGGGGGTTGGGGGGGCGCCTTGGGGGGCTTCAGCCTCCCCCCTGAAATTCTCAAGGTGGTCCATTTGAAAAGGGCAATCATTCCCCAATTCCTGCTTGTATGCACTGTTGGGCACATTGGCTCTATGTGCCAAGTGTGGTCCAGATCCAGCATTGGCTCGGTTCAATGCCCTGTATTATTATTATTAAACAGTTATTCTACATTAAAATGAAGTTAGTTATGCTACTAATTTAGAGCCTGTGTCTTTAGGAGTAGGGGAGTGGTATGGAGCCCTAGCTTTAGAACTCTGGAACTCTGGGATTTGGTTGTTTGGGGATTTCTGATCACTTTAAGAGTAGGCTTGAAAGGTAGCAGAGGGTTAGGCTTGAAAGGAAGGCAGAACAACTAAAATGAAACAAAGCCAAAAGACCATAACTTCATTATTTGAAAAGCCCAGAGAGGAAGACATTTCATCTAAAGTTAAAGGTAAGTTAAGTTTTATTCGGAATAACACTAAATTAAAAATGTATAATACATTGCTTGCTCAGTCCTTTTTCTTTTAAAACTTGCACGTATCCTGATTTTGATCCATCTTTTAAAATACTATAATAGCATTTAGATCTATTAGGCTAGTACAAAACAATGAACTTCAATAGGCAAGCAAAATTTGAGGTTTAGCAGGCCTCAAATTTTCTCTTGCCTATTGAAGTTCATTGTTTTGCCACAAGCCTGTTTGTTTGTGAACAACTCTTCAGCCTTACTTTGCCCCTATTAATTTTTCTTCAGGAAAAAAGTCTTGAGATGGCATCTGCTATAAACCACGTTAAGTCGCTGTTAAAGTCTTTAGAAATGTTGAGAGCAGATGAAAAGAGTCATTTTTTAAAAAATCTTTGACTTAGCAAGAACAACATCTGAAAACATATTTCAAATCAACTTGACTATTCCAAGGCAAAGTTCAAGACAGGTGCATCGGGCAAATCCAAGGACTAATTCTGTAGAAGATTATTTCACAGTTGCGGTGTTCATACCATGTATCGACTCACTCATACAGAATATTACTGAAAGGTTCATGACAAATGAAGACATTTTAACCAGTTTCCAGGTTCTCCTCCCTGGGTTTTCAGGTCTAGACAAAGTTCACCATATGGAACAAATGTCAGAATACTTTGAAAATGATGCAGCACTTGCTTCCGTCAAGGCTGAGTATATAATGTGGTGTAATATTACACCATCAGTTAAGAAAGATACTGAGTTACTTAAAGTGTTGGAACTGTGTGACAAAACCTACTATCAGTCAATAAATTTCCTTTTGATTGTGTTAGCTACTCTACCAGTAACAACGTGTAGTGTGGAAAGATAGTTTTCAGCCATGAAGAGAGTGAAAAGTGTATCGAGAAGTTTAATGACAGACCAGAGACTTAGTGGACTAGCAATGATTTCCATCCATCGGGACATCACTATCAAACCAGAAAAAGTAATTGACAAAATGGCTGGGATGAAGAAAAGAAGGCTGTTGCTGTAAAGTAAAAAATAAGTCAAAATTATTCTAAACATTTTGTTAATGAAAGTAAATAAATACCATTTATTATTTAAACTTTTATGTTTATTAATATCATGATCTGATCACTATGCTCAATATATCCCATATGCATGGGGGTATTGGGATAATGTTACAAAAGGTTTGCTAGGGTAGATCCTCTCTCACTCAGACTCAGTCGTCCATCCCCCCCTCCGTCCCCCATTCCCCCCCCCCCCCGAAGCAAAATCCTGGGTACGGCCCTGCTCTGAGTAGTTGTGTAGGTGGAGCCCAGTGCACTGCTTTGTTCAGGAGCCTATAATGCTGTCAAGGTAGTTCTGGGCTGAATGTGCATTCAAACAAGACTCTCCATATTTGTAACCCAACTCTCAACCCACTACTGGCTTTTGGGGATTGGGTGGGATGGCAATTGTTAATTAGTCTTATTGCCAAAGAACCTAGACTTTTACTTATAGAATTCAATAGGTTCTATGCAACTTATCTTGTTGTTGTTTTGGGAGCAAAGATCTGTGTGAACATCCTTTATCTGGAATTTCAAAATATACCAACATTGTCCACATGGGTGGTTGAAATAATGCTACTGTTGTCTGATAGTTCAATGTACACAAACATTGTTTCATGCATAAAAATATTAAAGATATTGTATAAAATGGATGGAATGTAAAGAAATTTTGGGATTAGATTTAGGTCCCATATTTAAAATACCTTATTATGCATGTACTGTACATGCAAATACAGGTATTCAACACACACACACACACACCACACCACCCATCCCCAATTCCAAAATATAACATCCCTGGATAAGATGTCATTACATCAATGCAGTCACAGGTCACTTTGGGAAATCCCTTAAAAGAGAAAAAAAACCCTCAAATTTTGGCTTCACTTTGAATTGAAATTTTGCAGCCATCCAGTTTGACAAAAGCCCTGAAACTATTTACTTAGATGAATGGATATATTCCTTTCTGATATAGTGGATATGCAAGATTTAGCCATTAAAGTGTAGGGGTAAAATTAAAATCCCTTCTAGTAATAACTAAAGACAGTGAAAATCTTTCAAGGAAATTAAACACTTCATCAAAAAGAGGGAAGGGTTATTGTTGAGATTATAAAGATTATATAGGAGGGTTTGCTTTGCTGACACTCATCAGCTACAAATAGACCTCTCATAATAACTGCACAAGGGATCTTCTTTTACTTACAAAACTACTTTTCCTTTAATACAAATGTACAGTAACATTTCATTCAGTTGAAGCATAGAATACCACTGCATATCAATAGGGGAAATAAACCTTCTGGAATTTTTAAATTATTGCTGTCTGAACACAGAACGAAGGGCTGATACATGAGTTGAAGAAAATATAAGAAAAAGAAATATGATATATTATTCTTATTACTAGATATGTACCTATTCCTGGTTTTATATGCCCATCTTTTTTCACTATTCATCTCTCCTGATGGGATGATGGTAGGTGTGCTTGTTAGTAATGCATAAATAATAATAAATAGCGGAATACTTTTATATTGGCTTGTTTCAAAATATACGTCCCGTTCTTCTAACAGCCACGTAAGCTCCAGAAGGCATATAATACTACAAAAAATAAAAACCCATTAACACAATTGATCAAAACCGTGTTTTAGAAGACTTTGTTCCAGATAGTTATATTCATAGAGAACAAATCCACGAATAGAAGGCAAAGTTTAGTCATTATAAAGATCTACTAATGGAGGAGAGGTGAGGTGAGACCTCTGACTGACTGACTGACTGACTTTATTATTTCTGCTCCACAGTCAATTCCACAATTAAAATACCAGATTCCTAATGTTGATTCAGAAAATTGAGAGTAAAATTGCAAAACAGAAAAAGTTGGCATGGTCAAGATGGAAAGGACACCCGGGCTCCCCCAAAGTAGACTTTTATCATGTTAAAAAGAGCCACAGTGGTGCTAGGATATGCCACCTGTTGCCATCTGAAGATGGATCTAGGACACTGTTGAGTAAGGACTTTATTACACTAACCTGCTATTTCTCTGTAGTTGTGTTAGCCGATATAGTGGATACACACCATGTTGTGCACCTTCAACATTGTGTTTCTCTTCAATCACGCCATTGTGCCATTTTGGCATTTCGTGATCCTGCAGTCTTATTTCCACACACCTTCATAAGTCTGCTTTTTGGTACTATTGCTGTTCCTTAAAATGTAGGAAATATTATTTAAAATGTTAGTGCAATTGTACAATTTCAGCATTGAAAACAAAAAAGGTAAAGATCGATATAAAATAAAAGGAAAGCAGTCGGTTTTGGAATACCAAGGGGAGAAAGAGGAGAGTCCCTGGATGTGATTTCATGTTGAAGCTGTAATGCCAGTGCAGAATCGGAAGGAACCCCATCGTACCAAAGTGAGAGATCATAGTGGAATTGAGAGCTATTGATGAATTTGCCCAATAATTTCACCTTAGTTCACAAAAAAGGTCACATGGATAACTTTCTCCTCCTCTTCCCATTGCTCAGGTTGTATAAGAATACACCCAGTAACAAATAACAGGCAGAAACTCCATTATGTTATACTGACTAGTAATGAGTTACAGGCCTAGTCATTACAGATAAAAATAACATGTTCCCAGCTTATTGGTGCAAAAAGTATTTAGTTGAAATAACTAATTAGTATTACTGCAAAAAGTCCAGTTTTGACAAATATTATTTACAATAAATTAACATCAATTTATTTCCCTAACTTGGTGGCCCTCTACTGTTTTGGACTACAACTCCCATCAATCAGCCAGTCAATAGTTAGGAGTGATTATATACTATACCAGGCAAGGGTAAACTTCGGCCCTCCAGGTGTTTTGGACTTCAACTCCCACAATACTTAGCAGCCTACCGGCTGGAGGGCCGAAATTTGCCCATGCCTGTACTATACTATGATCAACAGTTTACAAACTTAATCTTGAAACATTGTTTCACCCCGGTAAACTCAATGCAATTGCAAAGATTTTAAATTCATACATTTAAAGAATGTTTTCTTTGATCACTTTTGTCATCCAACGATGTTGTCCTATTACAGAGGCTTGTCATACCATCGGCAAGATCTACAACCAAGTGACATGTGGACATTAAAATGCAGAAGCGCAGTTTGAAGAGAAATCATGCTGTGTCCGGTGCATCAGAAATGAGAGCATACTTTGATTTCGTTTTATATCCAGATCATCTTTGAAATGTAAAGGGAATTGTAAAAAAATCCTTTCAGTATTATTTGCTAAGCCGACTGTGGATCTTTGGTGATTACCTGGGCTTCTGCTCCTACCATCTCAAGGAGTGGAGCTTCAGAACTTTGTCACTTTCATTGGGAAATTTAGTTGTTAATCCGTGAGTTATATTACAGTTCTCAAATGGCACAAAGGTTCAGTGAAATGAAGTCTGTGTTGCCAATGGCTCATCATTTGCCAGACAGCCAGTTTCTGTTATTGTACATCAAAATATGGTAAGAGGTAATGATGGATGGATAAAGGATTAGGACTGTGGGCTTGTCTACACTGATGAAAAAGATTCTGTTTGGCACTGCATTCTCCCAGTCCATATGGGCACTGCAGGGAGCCTGTTAATGTCACATATATCATACACGTTGTGGTGGGATTGCCATATCTGGCCATGCATTTCCTTCCGGCAAGCTCATCTTGTTGTTCGAAGGGGATCCACATTTCCAATCCACATGGTTGTAGATGATTCTCTTTTTGTTTTTTCCATCATTCATGCAAATACACAGGTTTCTGTTAAGCAGAGGTAGGCTAATACTGTCATAATGGTATGCAAGCATCCACACAGCTTTTTAAAAAAAAATCCAAAATTCAAACTGAGAAAGAACAACTTAAGGGAGGTAACGTTCGCCTGCTGCCTTGAGGGATAGCCATGTGCTTTAAACTCTGGGCTTTCTGGAAAATCTCTGGATAAAACTTAAGTTTTTTCTAAAATAAAAAAGACCCAAAGAAGTGCACTGCAAGTGAATCATCAAGGATGTTGTGCCTCAGAATGAACACCATTGATTTACTCTGTGTAGAAAAGCATTGTGTGTCCTGGCAGCAGTCTACTTGTCTTGGCTTCTGCTGAGGGTAGATCTCTAGCAGAAGAGGCCTTGTCCCAGTATTTCCAGCAAGCTTAAGAGGGGTCAATCATCGTTTCGATCAAGGAAAAGGTCACAGACTCCAGTGATTGAAGGTGGAGATGTGCTTCATCTGAGATCTTTGTGGAGTAGCTCTGGTAGAGCAGATAGCTTTATATCCTTGTCCTGGTCCTTGGCTCTGATGGTCCTTGGTTGAATTTCTGGACTCTGGACTTGATTTTCCCTACTCTTGCTTTGGACCTTGTTTGCATTCCTTTTGGGTCCAGACAACTAATTCCTGGCTTTCAATATATTGACTTTCACTTTGTTTTATATTCCTGGATTCTTGGTCTTTGATTTATGAATGCTGACAAACGAACTTCTGGCATCTGACTACTGGACTGTGACCTTAGCTATTGTTTGTTGTTATTCCTGACTTGACTCTGTACTCCTCGGTTTGTCTTCACTAATTTGACTCTTGACCTTGGCATCTCTCACCATGATCAGTTTGTGTTTTTGAAATTCTGTTATCTTGGCCGGACCTTAACAGACTTAAGACTATAGTTTCCTTTATAAATGAAACATGGTATTTGGCTTATCTTGCTCCTGTTTAAACTTCAGCCCTGATACAGGGATCCTTGCGCACAATAGTGTCATCAATGGTATAACTTCAGGCATATACTCACTTACCTAGTGGCAAGACACTGAATTCAATGGGACTTATTTCTGGTAAACATATATATTCATGGGTTGTTGTAGGTTTTTCGGGAGATTCCTCTGAGGATGCTTGCCATAGATGCAGGCAAAACTCCAGGAGAGAATGCTTCTAGAACAGGGCTGTCCAACTGGCGGCCCGCGGGCCGTATATGGCCCCCAGCCCCTTCCCCACGGCCCCCTACCCTCCTGCAAGATATCTGCTTTTTTTAACATTAAAAAATTTTTTTTGAATATTTTTTTGTTTGGGGGTGAGGGGCGGGGAGGAGGAGCAGGCTCCCTTCCTCCTACTTCCCTCCCTCCATGAGGCTGGGGATGGCCGGCTGCGGCCTTCCCTTTCGCAGCGGCCACAAACCTGAAGAAGCAGGCAGGCAGGCAGGCGGAGGTGAAGGGAAGGGAGGGGGAAGAAGGGGAGGCGGCAAATAAAGTGTGTGTGTGTTCGCCCTCCTCGTGCGCTCCCCCTCCCTGTTGCCTCGGCACTCTTTCCTGTCTTCTTGTTTCCCTCCCTCCCTCCCTCCTCCCTCCCTCCTTCTCTCTCTCTTTCCCCCTTTCATTCCTTCCCCCTTGCACCTCCTGAACGAAAGAGGGAAGGAGAGAGAGAGTGCACCGAGCGAGAGGGGGCATGGCCAGAGCGAAAAAGGGGTGGGGCCGAGTTCGGAGCGCGCGGGGGGGGGTGCTCATCCATTCCCTTTCCGGCTTCCTCCTCTTCTGAGGATTCCTGCCAAGTTTGGTCCTGATCCATCATTATTTGAGTCCACAGTGCTCTCTGGATGGAGGAGAACTACAACTCCCAAACTCAAGGTTCAGTACTTTCTGTTGCTCTCATGAGAGTTCAGTCTGCCAAGTTTGATTCAACATGGCTGAGGAATGCTTTGATTGTGTTTTCCCCTTATGGCAGAAGGAGGTAGGACTGAATGGCCCTTGGAGGTCTCCTATTCTAGGAGCCCATTGTAATTATTATTATTATTATCATCATCATCAGAGGCTGAATGGCCATCTGTGAGGAATGCTTTGATTGTGTTTTCCCCTTATAGCAGAAGGAGATTGGACTGGATGGCCCTTGGAGGTCTCCTGTTCTAGGAACCCATTGTAATTATTATTATTATTATTATCATCATCATCAGAGGCTGAATGGCCATCTGTGAGGAATGCTTTGATTGTGTTTTCCCCTTATGGCAGAAGGAGATTGGACTGGATGGCCCTTGGAGGTGTCCTGTTCTAGGGAACCATTGTAATTATTATTATTATTATTATTATCATCATCATCATCAGAGGCTGAATGGCCATCTGTGAGGAATGCTTTGATTGTGTTTTCCCCTTATAGCAGGAGATTGGACTGGATGGCCCTTGGAGGTCTCCTACTCCAGGAACCTGTTGTTGTTATTATTATTATTATTATTAGCAGAGGCAGAATGAATATTATGCCTTATCATTCAGGGTTATAGACCTGTGTGGAAGGGCCCTGACTTCTTATTTGACTTCCTTTCCACACATCTGAATAAAATCCCATGTTATTTGCTTTAAACCAGATTATATGAGTGTGGACTCTGATAATCCAGTTCAAAGCAGGTATTCTGGGTTATATGGCTGTGTGGAAGGGCCCTGAGTCCACACTGCAATATAATCCAGTTCAAAGCAGGTATTCTGGGTTATATGGCTGTGTGGAAGGGCCCTGAGTCCACACTGCAATATAATCCAGTTCAAAGCAGGTTTTGTGGGGTTTCCTGCCTGGGTATTCTGGGTTATATGGCTGTGTGAAGGGCCCTGAGTCCACACTGCAATATAATCCAGTTCAAAGCAGGGACTGGGACTTGAGACTGGGATTTTGGTGTTCATCTCTACCTCCAAGTCAAAGCCCCGGTGTCGTCCACAGACACCTCCAAGGCGAGGAGGGGGCGGGGCAGGGGTGGAGCCAGGGAGGGGGCGGAGCCGGGGGCGGAGGCAGACCCTTCGGCCCCCCAGGTCATCAGTAACCGGAATTCCGGCCACAGGTCCGGTAGAAGTTGAACAGCCCTGTTCTAGAACATGGCCATATAGCCTGAAAACCTACAACAACCCAGTGATTCCAGCCATGAAAGCCTTTGACAATACATATATATTCATGTTATTCATGGTATATGGATGCTTTTATGTGAGCAATAATTTATACATCTCTACTCGATGTACAGTAGGGTTTCACTTATCCAACATAAACGGGCTGGCAGAATGTTGGGTAAGCGAAAATGTTGGATAATAAGGAGGGATTAAGGAAAATCCTATTACATGTCAAATTATGTTATGATTTTACAAATTAAGAACCAAAACATGTTTTACAAGAAATCATCAGAAAAAGCAGTTCAATACATGGCAACGGTATGTAGTAATAATGTATTTACGAATTTAGAACCAAAACATTGCAATGTATTGAAACAGCTGTGGATCCGAGCAGGAGGCAGACTGTGTTGGATAATACAGAACGCTGTGGATAAGTGAGACTCTACTGTACCACCATTGGTATCAATTGATACAAAGTCACTGAATGTGTGGAAGGATCCAGGTAGCTATGACTTTGCCCATATATGTTAGATATCATTGAGTGGTTGGAAGGATTGTTGTGGCTTTCCCTAAAGAATTCCAAAATAAGGCAGTCCACCCCAATCATGCTACAGTAACTGATGTTGCACTGAGAGGTTTCCATCTTGTCTTTTGTGGAAAGATGATCAAGGGCTCTTGCAGTTCCATCTTAAATTTGTGAGAGAAACAAAGCAAATGGTTCATTCATTTTTAGATCATTTATGCTCCACCCTTCAGCCAAACAGATTCCCCGAGTCCCTTAGACTTACAATTCAAAAATACGGAAACAAAGAAAAAAAGTGGTAGTGGAAAGGGCATTCAGCTGGATGCTGTTTCTCAGAACAATGGGAATCTATATGTAAAGAGGGCCTTCAACTGCTGGAATCAAAACACAGAGGGGATGTACATGATGGCTTCATAGGGCAGTTCTGTGCTGACCAGGGCCGTAGCCAGGATTTTGATTTGGGGGGGGGCTGAGTTTGGTTCAGGGGGGGCGAGACTGGGTGGAAGAGGGTCTACCCTAGCAAACCTTTTGTATTGTTATCCCAATAACCCCATGAACGTGGGATATAATGAGCATGGTGATCAGATCATGATATGAATAAACATAACAGTTTAAATAATGTACCAGTAAGGCCTTCTCGCGGACCACCCTGAGAATTTCGGGGGGGGGGGGCTGAAGCCCCCTAAGCCCCCCCCCCCACCTGGCTACATGCCTGGTGCTGACCCATTATCCTGGAGCTGATCTGGAGTGGCAAATGTCAAATAAGCTTTGGGGTGGTTTTGCCTGGCTGTCCTTCGGACACTGCGGAGGTCGGAGGGAGTCCTGGCTGTCCAGTAGCTGATGGCCACCTTTGCCATCCTCTCCAGTTCTTATATTCAAGGCAGCCAGCAAGTGCAACATGGCTAGTGTAGGTTGCAACCAACAAAACAACAATGTATGTATGTGACTCACAAAACTCTGCCTCAGAGTAGGTTACTTCATGCTGTATTACTATGTTGAAAATACTTCAAAATTCATAGTAGTAAAAGTACAATTCTCATATTGCGTAGAAGTACAATTCTCAATTCTCGTATAATTCAACTCAGGATATAGTATTCATGAAATATATAAGATATAAAGATATGAGATATACATGAGATACATGATTTACATGAGATATAAAGAAAAGCATATAGGAACGGCCAGTCCTAATAAGTCCTGGAGCTGAGAAAGGCATTGTGTGGCAAGGTTGGTCTTTATCCGTTATTTCTGTGGCTCGCAGTGCTCTCAGGAAGTTAGTGAAGGTACTGCGAATCCCATCATGCATGGTCCATCCTCCAAACACAACCAGGATGTAGGGTGGGTCATGGAGGGTCTGTCTGCCAAGTTTGGCCGTGATCCATCATTATTGGGAGAAGCAGTGGTATCATGAACTTCCTGAAGGTACTGCAAGTCCCATCATCTGTGGTCTGTCCTCCTCTCAACTGGATGTAGAGAGGGTCATGGGGGCTCTTTGTGCCAAGTTTGGCCTTTATTGGTCATTGGAGGAGGCATTGTTTTCTGGAAGTGAGTGAAGGTAGTGGAAGTCCCATCATACATGGTCCATCCTCCTGCTAACAGCACCAGGATGTAGAGTGGGTCAAGTCTGTGTGCCAAGTTTGGTCCTGATCAGTCATTGGATGAGGGTTGCAGCAGTCTCAGGAAGTGTGTAGAGATAGTTCAGGTCCCATCATCCGTGGTCCGTTGTACTCCAAACAGCACCAGGATGTAGATTGGGTCATGGGGGCTCTATGTGCCAAGTTTGGTCTTGATCAGTCATTGGAGTAGGTTCGCAGCAATCTTGGAAAGTGAGTGAAGGTACCTCAAGTCCCATCATCCATGGTCCATCCTCCTGCAAACTGCACCAGGATGTAGAGTGGGTCACGGGGGCTCTGTGTGCCAAGTTTGGTTTGTATTGGTCATTGGATGAGGGTCGCATTCTTTTCAGGAAGTGAGTGAAGTTACTGCAAGTCCCATCATCTGTGGTATGTCCTCGTCACAACTGCACCAAGATGTAGAGTGGGTCATGGGAGCTCTGTGTGCCAAGTTTGTAGAGGCTGGTCGATCTGAAGCCATAGTGGGAGCCATTCCTGACAGCCTGAGTGCCTTTCCTTTTCCCTCTCTGCCTCCTAAGAGTGTTGGAATGTTGGAGGTGGCTGGCCAATCAAAAGTCCATATGCAAATTCTCCCTCAGTGGCAACCGATCCCCTTTCTGCCTCCTTGGAGTGGTGGAATGTTGGTGGTTGGCCAGTCAGAGGCGTTATGCAAATAATCCCAGTGGCAACCAATCGAAATGCTGCCACATATTTCTACGCACCTCCCGTCCTCCACAAACACTGACTTTTATTATGTAGAATACAATAGATACGTAGATAGATGCTTGAGTACACTAAATAAGAAATGAAGCAGCATACAGCAACATGCATGGCTAGTGTAGGTTGTCCCTCTCTTCTCTGAATGCCTTGTTGTAGGGCGAACTCATATAATCCAGGGTGATAGTATAATAACTGGGTGCCACTGTTGCGAGAGTTGCGCAATGGTGGTTGTGAATGAGGGAAGGGAACACATGTCCGACCACGTTGTCGAGAGAGTGAGCAGGGTGAGGCTGGCCGGAGTGAGAGACGTAGGGGGGACAAACTCGGGAAGATAGTTCGTTGTTGCATTAGAAGGAAGGATAGAAAGGAGGGGAGAAATACGAGGAGTGGTGTAAAATCAATCTCATCTACTTTATTGAGCAGTGGCCGTGACTTTTTTCCAGGGAGGTAGAATTATTGCCCAACCCCCTCCAGTTTGTGGGCAGGCTGGATGTGGGCTGGGAACAATATGGAAGCATTTAATAATCTTTTGGGTTTGATTAATGATTTTTATCCCATTTAACGTCTTCCCAAACTGTTGCTTATCATTTTTCATTAAAGGCCTATTACATTCACTGTTGTGTCCTCTCTGCATAAAATTGCTTCAGTGGTATCGTCCCGCCCTTGCGTTCTGCAATCTGTGTTCCCAAAACACCGTTCCAGAAACAGTGTAAAGCTTGGAGCAGTGGGACCCAGCTTTCATACTATCACCTAATCCAGTTTAAAACAGAAAACCTGGGATATGGGGGCTATCTGGAAGGGCCCTTAGATTACACTAGGATTAAAACTGCACTAAAAAGTTGTTTTCAATTTCGAACTCATCCCTCAAAGGGCCCTTGCACACAGCCATATAATAGGCATAGTTAGGTCCAGTCGGAATCTTCGTAATTCGAATTAAATTCAGATCAAATTCCTTTTTGAAGCAATTTGGGAACCTGGAAGTATCCTTGCCATTTCGAAGCCACTGTTGCCATCTTTGTTCCGACTCAGGAAGTGAATCGGAAAAGGCCCAGCATTTGGAGGCAAGCAGTAGCTTACATGCTGGGATGCTTGCCTCCAGCCACTGAGGGGAATCTATGTGTGGAGGGGCGGGGTTTTGGCACAGCAGCCATTGCCCTTTAAAAAGGCCCGCGCGTGCCTTGTGGGCTCATTGCGAGCCAGGGACGCGAACGGGAAGGTACTAGGCACGATGCTTGGGTGGGAAAGGTGCCACGCCACCGCTTAGCAAGGGAACAACAGGATTGGGAACAAATAATTTCCTTGGGGAACCACACCATACAACTTTGGAGCCCCCTTTCCCCACTTTAGTTACACGTTGTACTTTTGGAAACAAAAAAATCTCCTAATCTAATAATTTCCTTGGGGAACCACACACAATGAAAGTTTGGAGGCCCCTTTGTCTGCTTGGGGTTACACGTTGTACTTTTGGAAACCATAAATCTCCTTTAATCTTCTAATATTCCTTATTAGATTATTATATAGCCACCTCACTATCCCGGGAGGTGGCTAAGGAGTTCCAGCGGTCCTTGCCGGCAGTCTTTCCCACCGTTGGGCCGCGTCACTGCTTCGCCGCTCCAGAAGTGGCTGGACTTTCAGCCCATGGTGCGTTTCCATTTGGCCACCTCACTGTCCCGGGAGGTGACCAAAGAGCCTCCCTCCGTTGAGCCGTGCTCGCCAGCCCGTTCTCCCACTGGGCCGTTCTACCACCTCACCACCCTGGAAACAGTCAGAACTTCGGTCCCCGTCTTTAGCTTGAGTTCCAGCTTGCTTGCTATCGCGGCTGTCCTGACCTCCAAGCCACTTCGCCGCTCTGGGAAGTGCCTGAAGAGTCTAACAAGCTCCCAACAGGCCCTCAACTCGCTTCCTCGCTGCTCCGGGAAAGCCCCGGAGTCTGGCCCCACTGCAATCCGCTCTCTGCCATTTTGGTCTCTTTCCTTCCCTGAAGAAGATGACCTCCATCTTGGTTCCTGCCGCAGCTTGTCATCTTGAGTTTATTTGAGTTTATTTTTATTCAATTGATTTATTGTTATCTTGGACTTTAGTATTTATTTGTTTGGGGGTCTGTGTATGGTTTTGGAATGTAATTGATGTTATTTTATTTAGTTAATTGTGTTAAATATATATATATATATATATATAGTATATACATATATAAAATATTTTATTTAAATAAATAATTTTATTTATTATTTTGTAATCTCTGGCATTATTTCGCGAACGAAGATTCTTAAAAAGGACTCATACTATGCTTTTTACAAGTGTGTTGATGACTAAAAAGGCCAATTCGAGATAGGCAAGTCCGGTATAATATAATGTAGAATAATATATGATATAATATAGCATAATATGGTATGGCATAATATTGTATATGCATATAATATTGATAATGCTGTAATGTAATACAATATAATAGTACTACTAATATATTATAATTGTATATTTACATTACATATTACTAATAATATTGCGATACGTTATAGTACAATGTGATATGTAATGTCGTGCTGTGACAATAACATAGTATGTAGTATTTGCATTTTGCTTGTAGAAGGGCAGCATATAAATAAATATCGTGAAATAAATAAATAGATTACTGACATTACTTTAACAATTGTCAAGGACCCAGGGATCTTCTAAACACGTTGAAAGTTAGTATGCGGACAGAGGATAATGTTTTCTACCACTGTGGCAAGTTTTGTCAAAGCTTTCTGAGACAAACCAGGAAAGGGATCTTGGGGTCTTGGTGGACAGCTCAATGAAGATGTCAACTCAGTGCGCTGCAGCAGTGAAAAAAGCAAATTCTATGCTTGGCATGATCAGGAAGGGAATCGAAAATAGGTCGGCAAATGTTGTATTGCCTCTCTACAAATCTATGGTGAGGCCACATCTGAGTACTGTGTACAATTCTGGTCACCGCACCTAAAGAAGGATATAACGGAACTGGAAAAGGTACAAAGAAGGGCAACAAAAAATGATCCAAGGGATGGAGCAGCTCCCTTATGAAATCAGGTTGCAACACCTTGGTCTTTTCAGCCTTGAAAGACGGCGTTTAAGAGGTGACTTGATCGAAGTGTATAAAATCATGCATGGGATAGAAAAGGTGAATAAAGAAAACTATTTTCTTTGTCACAAAACACTAGGACTAGAGGGCACTCCCTGAAGCTCAAGGTAGGAAAATTAGGACTAATAAAGGAAATATTTCTTCACCCAGAGGGTCATTGGGTTATGGAACTCACTTCCAGAGGAGGTTGTGACAGCCGTCAGCCTGGACAGCTTCAAGGCAGGATTAGACAGATTCATGGATACCAAGGGAATCAGTAGTTACTGAAATGGACATCCAAGTGCCACCTCTGTGTTGATGGAGGCAGGCAGGATTTTCCCGGTACTGGTTGTGGGGGTCGGGAGCAGGTGAGGTTTTGCCCTCCTTTCTGCTAGAGATCCTGTGTACAACTAGTGGGCCACTGTGTGACACAGAATGCTGGACTAGATGGGCTGAGGCCCGATTCAGCATGGCTCTTCTTATGTTCTTATGTTCTTATGTCAGTAGCGGTCTAAAAATGAGGGAAAGAGACCCCCCCCCCAAGTTTTGCCTGTCCCGTTTGCAGGTTTTCGCGTATTGCGCAATCGCAGTAACAAAGCAATTCTGAAATTTCGGAAAATTTTTGGAAATCATTTCCAAATCGAATCGCAAGTGCCCCTTACATCTGAAATGAGTTTTGAACCATTTTTTCCTTGATCAAACAAGACTACTATTATAACCCAGAGTATCAAGGCAGAAAATCCCACAAGATCTGCGATGGAGTGGGTTATCTGGGTCCACATAGCCACATATCCTAATTCAGGCCTGGGCAAACTTAGGCCCTCCAGGTGTTTTGGGCTTCAACTCCCACAATTCCTCACAGCCTCAGGCCTTTTCCTTTTCCCCTCAGCCGCTTAAGCTGTGAGGAATTGTGGGAGTTGAAGCCCAAAACACCTGGGAAAAGGAAAAGGCCTGAGGCTGTGAGGAATTGTGGGAGTTGAAGCCCAAAACACCTGGGAAAAGGAAAAGGCCTGAGGCTGTGAGGAATTGTGGGAGTTGAAGCCCAAAACACCTGGGAAAAGGCCTGAGGCTGTGAGGAATTGTGGGAGTTGAAGCCCAAAACACCTGGGAAAAGGAAAAGGCCTGAGGCTGTGAGGAATTGTGGGAGTTGAAGCCCAAAACACCTGGGAAAAGGAAAAGGCCTGAGGCTGTGAGGAATTGTGGGAGTTGAAGCCCAAAACACCTGGGAAAAGGAAAAGGCCTGAGGCTGTGAGGAATTGTGGGAGTTGAAGCCCAAAACACCTGGGAAAAGGAAAAGGCCTGAGGCTGTGAGGAATTGTGGGAGTTGAAGCCCAAAACACCTGGGAAAAGGAAAAGGCCTGAGGCTGTGAGTTATTGTGGGAGTTGAAGCCCAAAACACCTGGGAAAAGGAAAAGGCCTGAGGCTGTGAGGAATTGTGGGAGTTGAAGCCCAAAACCCCTGGGAAAAGGGAAAGGCCTGAGGCTGAAGCCCAAAACCCCTGGGAAAAGGGAAAGGCCTGAGGCTGTGAGGAATTGTGGGAGTTGAAGCCCAAAACACCTTGGAAAAGGAAAAGGCCTGAGGCTGTGAGGAATTGTGGGAGTTGAAGCCCAAAACACCTGGGAAAAGGAAAAGGCCTGAGGCTGTGAGGAATTGTGGGAGTTGAAGCCCAAAACACCTGGGAAAAGGAAAAGGCCTGAGGCTGTGAGGTATTGTGAGGAAAGCCCAAAGCACCTGGGAAAAGGAAAAGGCCTGAGGCTGTGAGGAATTGTGGGAGTTGAAGCCCAAAACACCTGGGAAAAGGAAAAGGCCTGAGGCTGTGAGGAATTGTGGGAGTTGAAGCCCAAAACACCTGGGAAAAGGAAAAGGCCTGAGGCTGTGAGGAATTGTGGGAGTTGAAGCCCAAAACACCTGGGAAAAGGAAAAGGCCTGAGGCTGTGAGGAATTGTGGGGTTGAAGCCCAAAACACCTGGGAAAAGGAAAAGGCCTGAGGCTGTGAGGAATTGTGGGAGTTGAAGCCCAAAACACCTGGGAAAAGGAAAAGGCCTGAGGCTGTGAGGAATTGTGGGAGTTGAAGCCCAAAACACCTGGGAAAAGGCCTGAGGCTGTGAGGAATTGTGGGAGTTGAAGCCCAAAACACCTGGGAAAAGGAAAAGGCCTGAGGCTGTGAGGAATTGTGGGAGTTGAAGCCCAAAACACCTGGGGAAAGGAAAAGGCCTGAGGCTGTGAGGAATTGTGGGAGTTGAAGCCCAAAACACCTGGGGAAAGGAAAAGGCCTGAGGCTGTGAGGAATTGTGGGAGTTGAAGCCCAAAACACCTGGAGGGCCTAAGTTTGCCCAGGCCTGAACTAGTCCAAAGCACAAAACGTGTGGAAGGGGCCTAGGCCTCCTCTCCAATGGGCAACCCCTAGGGTTCCTTAGCAGGGAGCGTCCAAAGAGGAGCTGTGGGCGGCCCAGCGCAGAGCCGCCCTCTGACCGTTAGGGCACGACCTCTAATAATACTCAGCGGCTGGCCTTCGAAGGGGAAGGCTCCGCGCACGCGCAGTCGGCGAGCGAGAAGGGTGGAGAGGAGACGTTCGGCCGAGCGGCTGGAAAGAGAGGGGATCGGAACGGAAAGGTGGCGTGATGTCGTCATGACGCTCGACGCATCCCACCCACCTCACCCCCCTCACTCCGTGTGACGCACGTCTTGGCGAGCCCGTGAGTTTTCCGTTAGGGTTCTTTTTGTTATTTATTTATTTATTTTTCGAAGGCGGGGGAGGGGGAGGGAGGCGTCCCCTGGGCGCGAGGAAGGCGCGAGGAGGCCTGGCGTGAGGCGCGCGGGCGAGCGTGGAAGGGAGGAGGGGGAGGGGGGGGCCGCTACTCGCTCCCTCCTGTCGCATCAGGGAATATGGCGGCCGCCGCCGCTAGTGCGGCAAAGGGGCTCCACCAGGCCGGGCCGCCGCCTCAGTTCGGGGTGAGTGGCCAAAGCCCCGGATGAGGGATTCGGGAAAGGAGGGGGGAGCGTCGTCCAGGCCGAGCGGGGAAGGGGAAGGGGAGGGAGGGAGGGGAAGGGAGAGCCTCCGCCGGCCTCCGGGCACAAAGAGAAGCCGCGGCTGTGTCTCTGAGGAGGGGTTTTGTTCGGCGCAGGGAGTGCAGGCCACGGAGGGCGCCAGGTCCGCTTGGCCTGAGCCTGAGGGAGCATCCACTCCCCTGGTGACAGCCACTTGGGCTCCCCATCCTAGTACAGCTTGCCCCGAATCCCTTGGGCCAGGATTGTACCGCCTTTTGGCAGTCTGGAATACCTGTGTTTACCTATGGAGGTGGCTCCCAAATCTAAACATGGCATTAATTTATGTTTTCAATGTACCCCTCATAGGGCCCTTCCACACAGCCCTAGACCCCAGAATATCAAGGCAGGAAATCCCAAATTATCTGCTTGGCAGTGGGTTATCTGAGTCCACACTCGGCCCTTCTACGTCCCTGTATCCCAGAATATCAAGGCGGAAAATCCCACAATATCTGCTCGCAGTGGATTATTTGAGTCCACACTCAGGCCCTTCTACCTCCCAATCCCAGAATATCAAGGCAGAATATCTGCTTGGCAGTGGGTTATCTGAGTCCACACTTGGGGCCCTTCTACCTCCCTATATCCCACAATATCTGCTTGGCAGTGGGTTATCTGAGTCCACACTCAGGGCCCTTCTACATCCCTATATCCCAGAATATCAAGGCAGAAAATCCCACAATATCTGCTTGGCAGTGGGTTATCTGAGTCCACACTCAGGGCCCTTCTACCTCCCTATATCCCACAATATCTGCTTGGCAGTGGATTATCTGAGTCCACACTCAGGGCCCTTCTACCTCCCAATATCCCTAAATATCTTCTTGGCACTGGATTATCTGAGTCCACACTCAAGGCCCTTCTACATCCCTATATCCCAGAATATCAAGGCAGAATATCTGCTTGGCAGTGGATTATCTGAGTCCACACTTGGCCCTTCTACCTCCCAATATCCCTAAATACCTGCTTGGCACTGGATTATCTGAGTCCACACTCAGGGCCCTTCTACATCCCTAAATCCCAGAATATCAAGGCAGAAAATCCCACAATATCTGCTTGGCAGTGGGTTATCTGAGTCCACACTTGGGGCCCTTCTACCTCCCAATATCCCACAATATCTGCTTGGCAGTGGATTATCTGAGTCCACACTTGGCCCTTCTACCTCCCAATATCCCTAAATACCTGCTTGGCACTGGATTATCTGAGTCCACACTCAGGGCCCTTCTACATCCCTACATCCCAGAATATCAAGGCAGAAAATCCCACACAATATCTGCTTGGCAGTGGATTATCTGAGTCCACACTTGGGGCCCTTCTACCTCCCTATATCCCACAATATCTGCTTGGCAGTGGATTATCTGAGTCCACACTCGGCCCTTCTACCTCCCTATATCCCAAAATACCTGCTTGGCACTGAATTATCTGAGTCCACACTCAGGGCCCTTCTACATCCCTACATCCCAGAATATCAAGGCAGAAAATCCCACAATATCTGCTTGGCAGTGGGTTATCTGAGTCCACACTCAGGGCCCTTCTACATCCCTATATCCCAGAATATCTGCTTGGCAGTGGATTATCTGAGTCCACACTCGGCCCTTCTACCTCCCAATATCCCTAAATATCTGCTTGGCACTGGATTATCTGAGTCCACACTCAAGGCCCTTCTACATCCCTATATCCCAGAATATCAAGGCAGAATATCTGCTTGGCAGTGGATTATCTGAGTCCACACTTGGGGCCCTTCTACCTCCCTATATCCCACAATATCTGCTTGGCAGTGGGTTATCTGAGTCCACACTCAAGGCCCTTCTACCTCCCAATATCCCTAAATACCTGCTTGGCACTGGATTATCTGAGTCCACACTCAGGGCCCTTCTACATCCCTACATCCCAGAATATCATCCCAGAATATCAAGGCAGAAAATCCCACAATATCTGCTTGGCAGTGGGTTATCTGAGTCCACACTCAGGGCCCTTCTACATCCCTATATCCCAGAATATCAAGGCAGAAAATCCCACATTATCTGAGTGTGGACACAGATAACCCGATTCAAAGCAGATATTGTGGGGTTTTCTGCCTTGATATTCTGGGATACAGAGCTGTCTGGAAGGGTCCTCAGATAATGTGAGATTTTCTGACTTCTGGGATATAGGGCAGTGTGGAAGGGCCCATAGACAGAGCCTGGAGATCATTGTATGCAATGTTTTGACTAATATTGTGTACCTCAGGAATGGGCAAACTCCAACTCTCCAAGTGTTTTGGACTCCCAACTACCACAATTCCTAACGGCTGATAGGCCATTAGAGATTGGAAGTTGGAATCCAAAACACCTGGAGGGCCGAAGTTTGCCCATGCCTGCTGGATATTGAGCCGTCCCAAAGCCGAGGTGTTGCTATCCCAGGCTCCCTTCCACACACCTGAATAAAATCCAACATTATCTGCTTTGAACTGGTATATATGGCAGTGTGGACTCAGATAACCCAGTTTGAAGCAGATCTTGTGGGATTTTCTATTTTGATAGTCTGGATTATATGGCTGTGTGGAAGGGCCCCATGACCAACTCCCTTCCACGTAAAGAGACATAGATGTCTTCTACTGAATAAAACTGAATAAAATCCCACATTATCCACTTTTAACTGGAATATGTGGCAGTGTGGACTCAGATAACTCAGTTCAAAGCAGATCTTGTGGGATTTGCTGTCTTGATATTCTGGATTATATGGCTGTGTGGAAGGGCCCCATATCACCCATCTGGACAATTTTGGATTCTTTTGGGCTGCTTGCCCTTGTACCTGGTCTTTTGCTCTTCGTCATCACTTCTTTACCCATCCATTCATTCTTTACTCATCCATTTTAACTTACACCCAGCCTTATTCTCAGGCCTTTTGCATTATTATGCATAATGTTCCATTCTAGACACTTTGTTAATAAGGGTGGATCTACACTGTAGAATGAATGTGGGTTGACCCCACTTTAACCGCCATGGCTCAATTCTATAGAATCCTGGGGTTTGGTGAAGCTCTCACACTCTTTGCAAGGGAAGACCTTGTAAGGACCTCATCACATTAGAGCAGTGGTTCTCAACCTGTGTCCCCCCAGGCGTTTTGCCTACAACTCCCAGAAATCCCAGCAAGTTTACCAGCTGTTAGGATTTCTGGGAGTTGAAGCTCAAAACACTTGGGGACCCGCAGATTGAGAACCACTGCAGATGATGGATCCACTTTAAATCCAGTTTCTGCCTGCCTCTTGCAGAACTATGAGGCACAGAGTTTAGGGAGGGACCTTTAAACTGTTCATGCAGACGGTCCTGGGCCTCACTAAACTACAAACCTCAGAATTCTGCAGGAGGAAGAGACCAGATTTAAAGTGGATCCATGCTCTAGTGCAGGCATGGGCAAACTTGGTCCTTCTGGGTGTTTTGAACTTCAAAATTCTGAAAGGCTGTTAAGAAATGTGTGAGTTGAAGTCCAAAACACCTGGAGCGTCCAAGTTTACCCATGCCTACTGTAGTGTGATGAAGCTGTATTACAACTACAGTTTCTAGGATTTCACAGCATTGAGCCCTGGTGGTTCAAGTGCTATCCAGCTTCATTAGTTCTGCAGTGTAGATGCACCATAAGACAGGCCTGGTGCTGACTTTGGAGTTTCTGAAAATATCGCTAAGAAGTTATACAGTAGACTCATTGTATTTACTGGGGTTTGGTTCCTCAAGTTGCATTATAGGCAATGATGTAGTAAAGTGGCGGCCTCATGTATAAAATGACAAACTCAGATTTTGCTTTTGGAAATTTTTTTTGTATATATATTTTCAAATTGTGAATGGTTGAATCCATGGATGCAGAATCCATGAATGTGGAAAGCCAACTGCTGACCAGTAGTAAAAGTTCATAGCACCAAGAATAATAAAGTTTTTTGGATTGTGTAGAAATGAATGCTTGCATAATATGTGCTCATGTTTCTGGATAATACAAACAAACACACTTTTTGCTGTTTATTTAATCATTAATTTACTTGTGTGATAAGAGAAGGACTGTAATAAAACACAATGTAACCATAATATAAACAAGGTTTTGCTATGCATTTTTAACTTTCGTAAGACCCATTTCATTTTATGTTTATGTGGGTCAACTAATGCTTGGAATTATTTTTTCTCTTAGATTACTGATTCATGATGTGAAAACAATTCTAATGGAAGAATTTTGCTGCTATAGAATAGGTAAGAGGTCACCAGTCTGCATTATGCCTGTTTTGAAAACAATATGGAAGAAATGCTTTGAACAGAGCAAGATACTCTTGAGCAGTGGTTCACAACCTGTGGGTCCCCAGTTGTTTTGGCGTACAACTCCCAGAAATCCCAGCCAGTTTACCAGCTATTAGGATTTCTGGGAGTTGAAGGCCAAAACATCTGGGGACCCACAGGTTGGGAACAACTGCTTAAGTGTCTGTATATGTGTTCGTGTGTATATAATTTGTTATTTCCTCTGAACAAGTTAGTGTTTTCTTATAGGGAAACAATATAAGAGACATTAAGTGGGACAGAATTTTCACATAAGTGGGACTCATATTAGTGGCTCAACAATGTTTAAGACATGTGAGATTTGATTCCTTCTGGTTTCTTCAGGGATGAGGGAAAATGAAGGTGATTTTGAGTAAATCACAGCTTTTACTTTCTCCTATGTGGGTATATAAGGAGAAAATTGGAGGTATAAAGTAAAAAAAATAGAATATGTGTCTGCCAATTGAGCACCGGATCACCTTCAAGGTGTTGGTTCTTACCTTTAAGGCCTTACACGGCCTGGGGCCAACGTATCTGAGGGACCGTCTCTCCCCATATTGCCCTATGAGATCACTTCGCTCCGAGGATACCAACCTTTTGGCTGTCCCCTCCGCAAAGGCGGCCAAACGGACATCCACTCATCGAAGGGCATTTTCGGTGATTGCACCAACACTCTGGAATGCCCTTCCTGCAGATACGTGCGCCGTCCACGACCTGCTCCCCTTCAGGCGGGCATGCAAGACCCACCTTTTCCAGCTCGCCTTCCATGTGTAGGTCCTAGTGGTATGCACCCCCCTGCTGGAAGCTATTCTCATCCCAGGTGTTTTAATTGTTGCTTATTGTGATATTTTAATGATGTTTTTATGCTCTGTTTTTATTCTGTTTGCTGTTTTATCCTGTGATTTTTTTCCCCTTGGTGTTGTGAGCCGCCCCGAGCCCGCCGGGAGTGGTGGCATAGAAGCCGAACGATAAATAAATAAAATAAATAAATAAATACCATAATTTTGGCCAGTTCTCTTATTCTTAATTCTTTTACAAAACAAAAGTAATACAAAGACACCCTTTCTTCTTTTTTGGTAAACTGAGATGTATTTTAGGGATGCATTTAATGACCTCAAAACAATTGATTCTTGATTATAAGTGTTAGCATTAATTGGGTCACCAGCAGGTGTGTTCATGATCCATTTATGCAGTCTTATTTATAATTACAGAAAACATTTTCTATATTGATTATTTTTGTCAAACAAATTGCTATGAATTAAATCAGTAAATTTTGATGACTTGTTTGGCTACTAGAATAAGTAATTAAGACAGGCGTGGGCAATTGCCGGCCCTCCAGGTGTTTTGGACTTCAAATCCCAGAAATCCTAACAGCTGGTAAACTGGCTAGGATTTCTGGGATTTGAAGTCCAAAACACCTGGAGGGCCGGCAATTGCCCACGCCTGAATTAAGACCTTCTTTGTGGTGGGAATTATCCCCACATCTGATTTTTCTTGAGCTGCTTATTCAGTTTTTATAAAGTCTCAAAAGGTATTGTAGTGACTGTTAGATTCAGACTAGAGAGGTCTGAGCCAGTGGCTCCGTCATGCTAAACTACTTAACTGGATCTCTTTTGAGGAAGTTATTAATATAAAATATGTTGGATTCAGTAGGATAAAGATAATGTTGAAGGTAACTGATGGGTCTGTGGCTGATTTTTTTGAAAAAATGAAGCATCCTAGAAAATTGCTTATGACAAGATACATAATATTGCCAATTTTGTATTGCTAGTGCTTTAAATTTTTGTTTAGTGAAATTTACAAGAACTCTGCACTTTCCATACTTCTGAGTAAATGCTAGTTCAAACATGGGCAAACTTCAGCCCTCCAGGTGTTTTGGACTTCAGTTCCCATAATTCCTAAGAATTGTGAAAGTTGAAGTCCAAAACACCTGGACAGCCAAAGTTTGCCCATGCTTGGGCTACAAAATCCATAGATGAAGAAAGTGTAGCTCTAAAATGTTCATCAGGGCATCCCCTTTCTTCTCTACACGTAGCCAGATACTAAAACACCCTATCATTTTTCCTAGCTTAGAAACATGAATGTAGTAGTAGCTGATAAATTTGAGAACTGAACACTTGTCAAAGATCAGACTACTGTCCTGTTCTAGTTCAGAATTACCTTCCCACAAGGTCACAAGCAGTTTTCTATGAGAAGTCAATGGTTGGGTCAGTACAGTGTACGACTCCTCGAGTTCCCTAGTTTTTAAAAAAAATCTATTTCTGTTTTTTCTGCTGAAATCATGTGCTGTACTCCAAAGATTAGTTTTATAATCCTGCTGCATGATTCCAGAATTTGGCCATCTATAATGCAAGCCTACTTTCTGGAGGTGTGTCTCAGTCCTCTTCCTCGACTTCAGGAAGAGAAAGAGCCTTTAGGCCTTGTAGAGCCAGCAGCCCTTTAGGGCTAACAGGGAGAATGTAGACTCTCCTAATTGTCCTGATGATGGCATGTAATGGTGTTGTAAGCCAAAGAGACTCTTAGTATCTTTGACAAATCAGTAAATCAGAGCAGCTCAGCTATTAATCCGAAATGTTGTCGCCTTTTTTTTGTTTCATAGGGATGTTTACTGGTTCTCCTTACAACATAGCCTGCATTTTCCAAAAAGCATTCCCTGAAGGTCAAATACAGTATATCCTACAGAACAATGCTTCCTAAGCTATATGATGTGGGGGACCTGTTTTTTTCTCCTCAGTCTATCAAGGGCTGGCACAGTATTTGTGCCACCATTGACAAGTGTTTTATTCTTTTCTGGAAATTTCCCGGGGACCAGCAGCTAATGATCTGAGGACAGGCACAGGTCCATGGACCACCAGTTTGAGTAGACCTGGCCCCATGCACATATATAAGTTTGTATCATGTTCACAACTGCTTTTCTCGATCTGTCCCGAGGCTTTGAGGTGTAATGCTGGCTCAGCTGCTGAGCACCTAACTAGTTTACCCCAAAGCTTACAGTTCAAGCTTATTGGTTTAAAAAATATTTGGCTGATTAAAATGTAGTAAAACTAAATCTCACTATGTATGACAAACTGCTTTAGAATATCTTTCCAGGAAGTGTCAGGCTGTATAGGCTTATCTCAGAAAACTGAAGGTTGCCAAATGTGTTTCTAAACTTTATATACATGTTTCTAAACTTTGTATCTGTTTTTGAGTTGTTCAGGTGCTAAATTTAACCTGGTTACAGGCTGCAGGCAAGCTTTTACTTGTTTTCTGTCATTAGTTAATCCCAATAAATGGAAAATGAATCAGTTTGTGAGATGACTGGCTTTCAGAAGGAGAATAAATATCTGTCTTACTTTCCTTTCTGTTCAATTTCTATTGTCAATTTCTATTTTGGTGGCTTTATCTAGATCTTTGATAATTTTAGATTATTATGTATTAAAACGGTGTTACATTTTGTTCTCTTACAAGAAGTATTGGTGATATCTGCTACATTAATTTTTTAACCTTTAAACTACAATGAGGTTGAAAGATATGCAATGATGTAACAGATTTGGCTACTATTGAAAATGATGATGGTAGCATGACTTCTGAATGCTGATTTCTAAAATGCAGAGTTTATACATTAAAATACAGGAAAATTTAAGAGGCAGCTTATTGATTCTTGCACATGATAGATCCTCATACACAGAGATCCATACTTTTGCTTCTTAAATAATAAGATCCCATATTGTCCTCTTAATGAGAGTGTTTCCTGGCCTAACATTGCTGAGAGCGCAGCACAGATGAAAAAGGAGGTGAAGGGTTGCAATAAAGGGTAGGGATTGATAGTGGTTGCTGCTGGGAGACATAAAGATGATTTTTTTTTACCAGTGTTCCATTTCCACCGTGTCCTCAACAAAAATGATTTACACTGATATAACTAATGTATTCATCACCAACAAGATTCTAACTTCTGATTGCTGGAATGAGTTGAGAGCTTATTTTTGTTGTAGGACAATGTAGTTAGTTGCCATTCAGTTATATTGCTTAGTGCAGAAAGCAAGAGAAGATTCTTTGGCTTTTGCTATTACACATCCAGCTTGGGCTTTCCTTTAGCATGGATAGTATTCACCTGATGTGAAAATAGCTGTTCCTAAAGTGCCTCCATTCTTCATCCTTGAGAAGCTATTGTGGGAAGAGGAGCCTGCTTTGAAGAGAGCAGCTGCTATCAAAATTAAGCATGGGATAGTGGTGGTCTAGATGTACATGTTAGAGCTGGAGTATCTGTGTTTAACAGGAGTGAATGCAGTAGGTAGATGAATTCTGGAAATGAATTTTAAGAATATATCTATGCTGTAGAATTAATGCAATTTGACACCAGTTTAACTGTTATGGCTGATTGCTAGGGGATCATGGGAGCTGTAGTTTTACAAGATCTTTAACCCTTTCTGCCAAAAAGTGCTGATGCCTTGCTAAATTACAACTCCTATGATTCCATAACATGGAACCATGACAGTTAAAGTGGTGTCAAACTCGATTAATTCCACAGTATAGATCGGGCATTCTCAAACTGCAGTCCTCCAAATCCCAGAAGCCCTAGTTCAATGATAATGAATGCTAGGAGGTTGAGGCCAAAACAGCTGGAAGGCCGCAGTTTGAGGATACCTAGTATAGATGCACCCTGGGTGTTGCCACCTGTTTGGCTGCTGTTGGAATACAGCCAGATTGTTCATATTCTCAATGAGTTACTATTTCATGAGTTGCAACTGAGATTTAATCTTGTATTTTAGGATACTTTATAAAGGTGGCAGAATATTCAAGTAAATAAGTAAATTAAATTGTTGTTAATCTGAAACAGAAAGCAAACTTCTTGGAGCAATGTTTGTAAATGAGGAATGAGGGCTCAATGTAGTAGCAAGGAATTCATTCTTATGCTAAGTAATGATTCACATTGACATTGAAACACTAGGTGGTATTTATTTGCTCAATAAATATCTATATTTTGATCTTTCAGTCTTGTTTAATAGGCTGTGACAAATATGGTCTTATGGTCAAATAGGAAAGCCCCCCACTCTGGAAAACTTAAAAAACACACCTGAAAACCTGGCTTTTATGCTGTGCCTTCGGAGAGTAGCTATTTAATTTTTACCATTGCTCTTCTCAATGCCCCCCGTTCTTGGAATCCATCCCCCCTCCTCCATAAAGGATGTTTTTCCCCATAAAGGATGCTATTCCGCTTATCTCACCCTGAGTTTTTAACATTTTATATGTGTGGTTGCGGCCCGCCCTATTTTTGTGATTTTAGATATCTCATTGTATATTGTTTTTTTATTTATATGTATGTATTTTTATTGTGTTTATTGCTGATGTTTTGATTTTATTTTATTGTAATTTGTTTGGGCTTGGCCTCATGTGAGCCGCCCCAAGTCCCCATTGGGGAGATGGGGGCGGGGTATAAGTAAACTTTATTATTAATTATTATTAATATTATTATTTGTATGAAAAGTTTGGTCCAATTCAAGTTAGAAAATGAAAGATATTGGGGATCTTGGAGTTGGAGCAGTATGTGGTGTCTTAAAAATTATTTTTGTAATGTATAGAACAACATTATGAATGTGTTTTTAAAGCCATCCCATTGTAGATAGTAGATACCACTTCCAGCAAACAAGTTGTTGAATCGACTGGACCCAGGCTTTTCTGTTTTCAAGAAGTTGCTATGCAATTCATGTAACAATATGGACATGTAACCATTGTTTCCTTTTTATGAGCTCAACTACTGTAAACAACAGTGAGACTAAATGAACAAAACTACGGTAGCTGTAATTTCTATCAGACTATTATGTGTGTGTTCTTAATTTTGGTATTGCCAAAGCAGTACTTGCTGATACTTTCTCCTCACTTTAGGTAACAGCAAAAAAAGGGGTTTTTAGAAATACATTTTGTGTGTTTTCTTCTAGACCCAGTTCTCTTTACTACTATCCCCAAACATTTTGGTTTACAGAGATAGCAAGACAATGTTACTTTTCTTTATAAAGGGATATTTTTCTGTTTTGATAATTCCAGTATAATTTCATTGTTACAGTCATTTAGTTGATGTTACAGAAAATATAGAAAGATGCCATAAACAGCTTTGTGACAATGTATTTTCCTAAACCGGAGAGCTGTTCCAATAGAAATACCAAACCTAAAAGCTTAAAACAGCTATAGAGGATAAAACCAAAGACTGGTTTTGTGCATCAGTGGCCAACAAATATGACATGTTTCGTAGCACCATACTGCTTGCATTCAGCAGCAAGTTATTAAGAACTATGCTACTTCTGGTACTGCCCCAGTTGCTGTTATAATTTTAGTCTCTATGAATTTGTTTCATTTAAAAACCATCCAAGTTGTAAGTCCTCACTGCAACTTCTAGAACTTTTTCAAAACTGTGTGTGTGCAGATGCACATTTTTTCAAATCATTTTCAATTTACGATTACCCTAAGCTGAACCAATTGCAGGGCTTTCTTGGCAAGATTTGTACTGTTGTTTTTTTTATTTGGGCGGGGGTGGTACCTTTGCCTTCCTGCAAAGTTTCTGTGGCTGAGTGGAGGCTTGAACCCTGGCCTCCAAAGCCATAGTCCCAAAACTTGGCCTCTTCACTATGCTGGCTTTCTTTCACTAGATGCTGCGTGTACAAATACTTCATTTAATCTGTCCTGAACCTTCTATCTTCCAGGTTCATCTCATGAATAGAATATTTTTTTTTAAAAAAAACCCCAAACTTTATTGTCATTGTATATTGTACAATGAAATAAAATGCTTTAAGTTAATTGATTTATGAGAATGTGGTAAGAATTTATCCTTCAGCATCATGCATAATTTTGTGCACCCCTATGTTGTCTACATATGCACTTTTTCTCTAAAATAAATAACCCCAAATATATTTTCTCATGAGGAAAGTTTTTTGGTGTTTGTCAGCTAAATAAATCACTACATACTTGGCAGCCAATAGTTTCCCCAGCTTAGGGCTTACTTTCCAGTTAAACGTGGCATTATGGTCTATAGCTAATTGGGCTATTCTGAGAATTTATGAATCGATAAAGAAAATACACTTCCTTCCATCTTTATAAATGTTTCATGCCCATTTAAGAATTTTAATTTCCCTTTTATCCAATAATTAATATAAGTTGCCAATAATCGTCAATAGTTTGATAATTTTTTTGGGTACATGCATTGCTTGAGGTAATAGATCTTTTCTTCTTTATCCCTCTTTTTCACATCCTCTGTGGGTTTTGTATTTTAGGGATCTATTTTACTATGACCGACTTTGATTTCTCTTTTGGGTGATATGGTTCATACCAGAGGGCTAGATCCCATGTTAATCATATCTAGAGTGTGCCCATTGAAACAGTTAGTCCCAAATTGAGTCCTGATGATTTCAATGACTGTATGTTTGACAAAAGAAAATAAGATGAAAAGTGGGATGGGTGTTAAATAATAAATCCTTACTTGATACTAAATGATAATTATTGTGTTTTCCATTGTGATGAGTATTAGTTTCTGTAGGACTGAACAGTAAGTATGGGATGGGGTTTAGCACTATCTAATCTAGATTGTCGTTGGGAAATATGAAACAGGAACATTTTCTGTAGTGGATTTTTTAAGATTCCCAGAGTGTTATTTCAGGTCAGAGAGGATACTCAAATATTTAGAATTTATCAGCTTCCAAGCGATTCCTCATAGGGATTAGTTTTTAGACCTTTGATTATCTTGATTGCTCTCCTCTGGATGTGTCAATTTTGTCCAGAAGTGGACGTAGTATGCCAGGTGAGGTCTGATCACATGAAAATGGAGTGACACAGCTGTCTACACAGCCTAGAATTGGATTGGGGGCTGGCTAGTCACACTATTGATTCATTTTTAGTTTGTGGTCAGAAAGATCCGTAGATCCTTTTTTTTGCTTGTGCTGTCTTGTTCTGATTAGTGTGTTTTTATCCGATTTTATGTGTCTGTAATTTACCATGATTGTTTATGGTATTCTAGAGTGTTTTAGGATGTTTTATCTTGATATGTTTTATATGCTTGGAAACCGCCCTGAGCCTCGGGAAGGGCGGTTTAGCAAATTGAAATAATAAATAAATAAATCAAGTGATACATTTTATTTTTCTGGCCTAGATTTCTCATTGTTGAAATTGTTGTTGTTCATTTTAGCCCAGTTTTCAAATCTATTATGGTTGTTTTGAATTCTGATGCTATCCTCCAGGGTATTATTTTTGGGAGCCAGAGAGAAATGTGGCCTTGCATTATAGTTACTAAGACCAGGTATGGGCAAACCCGGGCCCATGGACTGGATGCAGCCCCATTAGCTCCTTCCTTTGGTTTTCCTCTGTCTCCCCATTCTCTCAGCATGAGGATGTGACAGCCTGCTGCATCCCCATGCTGAGAGGAGGGCTGGGGCAGAGACACATAGCTGTCGAAAACTCTTTGGTGCTCTTGGCAGCCACGTGTGTCCCTATCCTCTCAGCATGAATGACTGGCCGCTGTGTCCTCCTGTAGAGAGGAAAACCCTGTGGGCACACACTGATATGCCGGTCTCTCTCTCGAGGGCCCCATGCATCTGCATGTCAAGCTCTGAAAGGAGGGTGCACCGTGTCAAACTCTCCTTTTGGCCCCAGCCTGGCCCACAGTGCAGATGTCTTGCTAAAATGTTTGCCCATGCCTGCTTTAGACACTTTGACTATCTTGAAGGTTAACATTTCAGACACAGGATGTAAGTGGCCATAACTTTTGACTGTTCCATTTGGAATAGCTAGAATGTGTATCCCTCACTTAATTCTCCATATTGGTTATTTGACCAGGTGTTACTTTATAGAAAGAGATGTGAAAGGAAATGGCAAGATGGGGGAACTGGAAGAGACTACTGGAGCATTATACAAAGGATAAATTTTGGGATACTTTAAGAAGAAAGATGCTCACTGTGGTGTTGCTTGTGGAAGTGGCTGAAAGCTGCAAGGTTCTGTTAAAAGGTAGTAGCTGTGAGGCCGTGGACCATATTTTAGTTCTTGGGGACCACTGGTGGTCCACGGACCACAGGTTGGGAACCACTGATCTAAATCCAATGAATGTATGTCAGTGTCAAAGCAGTGTTTGTTGTTAATAATGGACTGGATGAGACCAAACTTTGCAACTTAATCCTGACAGATATCTTCCTGGTCATTTGAAAGACAGAACAAGGAATAGGTATTCAGTCTGACATTGCAGTTTCACTGATTATCAATTTGTTTCCATGTGCAATCCAAAATGTTGGTTATGAACTTTATTACCTTACTAGCTGCACCCTGCCACACGTTGCTGTGGTCCAATCTGTGTATACGTGTTTTGTGTGTGTGTGTGTATTTGTTTGTATGTGTATATATATGTGTGTTTGTGTGTATATATGTGGTTATGCATAATTGTTGTAATTTTTATTTTTGGGGTTTTAAGTATCTTCTGCTGTGTTTTTCAGTGTTTTTATGAGTGATGGTCACTTGTTGGCCTGATAAGTGTATTGTGTCCAAATTTGGTGTCAATTTGTCCAGTGGTTTTTGAGTTACGTTAATCTCACAAACAAACATTATATTTTTATTTATATTGATATAAATAACATTATATTTTATAGGCCTATATGATATTTAAGGTCTTCCAGGCACTGCCACAGGTGACTGCTTCCAGTTTGTGTAATTTCCTGCTACAGGGGACTTGTTTAGCCCCCAAATTTAGGCAGGCTTTAGGCTTTTATGTTTATGTTAATGTGGTGGAAACATCCATTGGCTTTTCACACTGGTTTTTTTAAATGTTTTCAACTTTTGTAATGTAGTATTTTAATATATTTTAATGTAATGTTTTCAACTTTTATGCCAAATAGCTATTTTCATGTAATTTGTTTTGAAAATCTAATATGCTTTTGGAATCATGCCACAAAGAAGACAAGAATCAAAGAACATAAACTTTCATGCTTCCTAACGGAAAGAAAGATATGGATGAAATAATAAAATGAGAATAATTTTGTTTAGCAATTATATATTTAAAATGCTAATAGAAACTGTATTCGATAGAAATCTCTCTTTAGTTTTAGAAAAATGGAAGGCAGCATGAGTTAATCATTGCCACCTTCAGGTTTAAAGAGAGAGTGCAGTAAGAAATGCAAAATCATCAGTGTTTGATACAAAAAGAAAATGGCTACCAAAAATCAATGCTAGTGCAGTAGTATTACTGCTTTCAGTAGTATTTTGATGTGCAGCTTCTCTGTCTTTCCCCCAATTTTGTTGTAAATGCTCAAATACTTTGACAACCATTGCACATGGTTTTCACATATATTTGAATAAAAATGGCATTGATCTTCCTGCTCCAGAATATTTTTAATGGTTAAAAAGCTTTCATTCAAATCCATTAATAATGTGAAATACAGGAATTAACAGTGGCTCTTAAAACGCTCTATCAGTTTCCCTATCAGTACTATGTAACTAACATAAAACAACTTCATAGAAGATTTTATATCTCATAGATCTGTTTTGGCATTGGATCCCAACTTGCATTTTGAAGTGTGGGGAGATGCAAACTTAGGTAAGTAGTAACTTCTATAGATTTGTACTTTGGTTGGAATAATAACCAGTTATGATTAACCAAAGTTTAGTTATGTCATGAAGGACTTTAACTACTTTTCTTCAGTAAAAATATGTGAAGGACCATCTCTTCTTATACCAGCTTAACTCTGTTTTACAATTTTCTGCTAAGGGCCTTTCCTATAACCTTTCTTTATCAGGAGTATATTATTCATTCAAAAGGAGAGCATTTTTCCAGAAGTTGTATCCAACTTAAAAATGTTCAGATTGCAGCACATTCCTTTTTTATTTATTTTATTATTCGGTTTTATATTCCGCTCCTCCCAGCAGGCTCGGGGCGGATCACAAAATGTAGGTACACAATAAAACAACGATACAGCAATAAACCCATCATAAAACATATTATAAAACATACAATAAAAACTCGGTACGTAGCCATAGTGAAACGGTCTACGATTCCTACTGAGCGAGACGGGCCCAGCGGCTTAAGATTATCCAAAGGCCAGTTTGAAGAGGGCCGTCTTACATTCCCTACGGAAAGGGAGGAGTCCGAAACCACTCGAATGTGGTCAGGAAGCGAGTTCCAGAGTGCTGGAGCCGCCGCAGAGAAACCTCTCTGTCTTGTACTGGACAGGTGACAGGAGCGGGACGATGGTATAACCAGCAGATTTTGCTCTTCCGAGCGCAGTGATCTCGGGGGAACGTACGGGGTAAGGCGGTCCCTCAGATACACAGGCCCTAGACCGTGCAAGGCCTTAAAGGTTAAAACCAACACCTTGAAGACAATCCGGTACTCAATAGGAAGCCAGTGCAGTTGCCGGAGAATGGGAGTAATGTGCTCCCTCACTGGTGCTCCCACCAGCAAGCGAGCCGCGGCATTCTGCACCAGCTTGAGTTTTCGGATTGTTGACAAAGGAAGGCCCACGTAGAGGGCGTTACAGTAGTCCAGTCTCGAGATGACCGTCGCTTGGATCACCGTGGCCAGGTCGGCCCTGGACAAGTAGGGGGCCAGCCGCCTAGCCTGTCGTAGGTGGAAGAACGACGTCCCGCTGACCATGGAGACCTGGGCCTCCATGGTCAGCGAGGAGTCCAATCTAACACCTAGGCTCTTAACAATGGATGACGGGCTAAGTTGCTCGCCATCCAGGGTAGGCAACCGGCACTCGACGGGTTCACCTTCAGCCGGCTGGCACGCAGCCATCCAGTCACGGCTTCTAGGCATTGATGGAAACAATCGGGTACGGTATCCGGCCTGCCGTCCATTCTCAGCAGAAGCTGGGTGTCATCCGCATACTGATAACACTCCAGACCAAAGTCGCGGGCCAGCTGGGCCAGGGGGCGCATGTAAATGTTAAATAATAAGGGTGAGAGGATGGCCCCCTGGGGGACTCCACAATTTAATGGGAGCCTCCCGGAGACCTCCTCTCCCCTCTCCACACGCTGTCCCTGATCCCGGAGAAAGGAGGCCACCCATTTAAGGGCAGTCCCCCTGACTCCGGTCACGGCTAGGCGGTGGGCCAACAGTACATGATCTACGGTATCAAACGCTGCTGTTAGATCTAACAAAACAAGCAGGGCTGACCCTCCCTGATCCAGCTGGCGGCAAAGTTGGTCTGTAATGGCGACAAGCACGGTCTCCGTCCCATGCCCAATACGGAAGCCGGACTGGAAGGGATCGAGTCCAGCTGTGTCTTCTAAGTACCGCTGCAGCTGATCCGCTGCTGCCCTCTCAATTACCTTGCCTAAAAAAGGCAAATTGGACACAGGCCGGTAATTGGAGGGAGCCGAAGGATCTAAATTCGGCTTCTTCAGCAGCGGTCTTACCATTGCCTCTTTCAAACCCCCTGGGAACACTCCTTGCTCAAGGGAGCTGTTGATAATCTTTCCCAGGGGGTCTCGTAGCCCCTCCCGGCAGGATCTAACAAGCCAGGAGGGGCACGGATCGAGGGAGCAGGTAGTTGGTCTAGCTGCAGCAAGCAACTCATCGACAGCTGCTGCGTCCAGCGGTTGGAAACGGGTGAAGGTGGGCCCGCCGAGTGGCGGCGGGGTCTCGAGTTCACATACTGTATCAAGAGTGGCTGGGATATCCCGGCGGAGAATCGAGATCTTGTCGGCAAAAAAGTTCTGAAATGCCTCAGCTGTAGGAGCCAAATCCCTATCGTTTGGGACCGTCGAAATTGTGGTCAATGACCGAATTATTTTAAAAAGTTGGGCTGGGCGTGAACTGGCCGACTTTATCAAGGAAGAGTAATGGACCTTTTTAGCTTCCTTGATAGCACGCTCATAAACATCCTTAAATTGTTTATAAGCCGATCTCGATGCTCCGTCACGGAGGTCTCGCCACACGTCCTCTAGCTGTCTCTTCCTCCGTTTCATCGCCCGTAACTCCTCGGTAAACCAAGGCGAGCGATTACTGCGGGGGATGAGAGGGCGTCTGGGGGCGATCTCGTCTAAGGCTGTGGAAAGACAGATGTTCCAGCATTCCACTTGCCTGTCGACTGATTCGCTGGTGAGCTCCAAGTCCCTCAGAGCATTCAGGAACCGAGTGGGTTCCATAAGTCTCCTCGGGCGAACCAAAATAGGTTCGGCACCCTTACCGGGAGGAGAGGCCACCTCAAGACGGACTTCCAGGACTCCGTGATCCGACCATGGAACCTCTACAATAGAGGTTAGGGTCACTTGGACCCCGGCCGCGAAGATCAAATCCAGGGTGTGCCCGGCCTGATGTGTGGGACCGGTCTTACAAAGTGAGAGTCCTAGTGTTTCCATGGTAGACACTAGGTCCATGGCTGCTGATGACGGGGAGGCGGCGTCGGCGTGGACATTGAAGTCCCCCAACACAATAAGTTTAGGGAACCTCAATGCCCACTCCGACACCACCTCCAGCAGCTTAGGTAGACTCCCTGCCGGCGCGTCGGGTGCACGGTACGCCAGCAGGAAGGCCACACTCCCACCTAGATCCCACACCAGGCCCGCACACTCCATTCCCGGGATGTTCGCGACCGGGACCGTCCTGGAATTGAATTTGTCACGACTGAGAATGGCCACTCCCCCCCCCCCCCCGTCTCTCTGTCCGCATCTGGTAACTAGCCACATAGCCAGGAGATGTAAGCTCGTGTATAAGGACGTCGTCTCCCTCCTGCAGCCAGGTCTCTGTAACACAGGCTAGGTCTACATTGTGCTCAAGGAGGAAGTCTCTAATAGTCCCGGTCTTGTTGCGCACGGACCTGGCATTGGCTAGAACCAGAATTGGAGAGGAGATACTTGAACGCCCACCATCTGTGTGCCTGGGGATAGCTCGCAGGTCAGAAGGCGGCCGAGTCGTTCTTCTCTCTCTCATAGTTCCAGGTTAAAGTATTTTTTAAACTTTCCCATGTGTTTTAATCAATAAGACCTTATTGCATTTGATGTTTTAAAATATTGTTCTGGTTGCTGATGTTGTTTTGCTATACGACTTATCTGTCAGGATACCAGTTGTTTTCAAATGCTGCTAATCATTGGTCATGCTGGCTGGGGCTAATAGTGTTGGTAGCAAAACATATTTGGAGATATGAGATAGAGGAGAATTGTATTATCATATCTATTTATTTATCTGTCTGTCTCTGATGTTGTGCCCCACTCTGAAGTTCACAGTTTATTACTAGCATCTTTACATTTAATATACTGTATAATAGAGAAATTAACCTACAGAACGGAAAAGTCAAAGTAAGTGATGCTGTAATTAAAATGTAAGTTTTCATATTTTATTTAAATAATTTGAATATAATGTGTGTCACTTCAGTCAGCTGTATGGTTTTTGACCCCCCCCCCCCAATATTACTTTACATTACATGCGTTTTACATATACAATAATTCTAAAACACTTTACCAGTATACCTCTGTAACACTGTAACTTTAGCAATGGCTTTTGTCACCACTTGGAATGAACTGTTTACTCTTGTGAATAGTAAACTTGAAGGATTAATTCATATTGGTGTTTTTCAACATAAGACAAAAATTCAGAAAAGTCCTGTTTTCATAAATACTACAGTTGACCCTCTGTATCTATGGATTCTGTATCTACAGATTCAATAATCCATGGCTTGAAAATATTCCATTCTTGGGATGGCATGGAGGAGTTTTCTACTTCTGTTGGGTTCTCTCATGTTCCAACCCTGACAGGAAGGACCACTTTCTTGTAGATTTTGGTATTTATAAAGGGTGGATGTTTCCATCTTGGAACCAACCCCCAGTAGATATCAAGTACCCACTGTATTTCATTATTTGCCTACCAGCATGCTGAAATTTGTTGTTCTCTTCAAAGAGATGTCTTTGTTTGGAGGTCACAATTAAAAGTTGTTAATATCTTGCAAAAGTATTCTGGGTTAATCTGCTTTCTTAGGAAGCAAAGGAAAGAAAAAGAGAATTTAAGGAATAGAGGATGAAAAAAGAGAAGAGAAAACAATGATATGACAGACTGTGTCAGGTCAGATTTAAAAACAGAGTAGGGATTCCCATCTCAAGCATAGATGCTGATAATTTTTTTCAGGAGGGACACTTTTTTCAGTGCTACAATCCATTGAATGAAACTGTTCCTTTGCGTGTAGCTTCCTCCTCCTCCTCCTCCTCTTCTTCTTATGTTTATTTGTACTCCGCTTTTTTCTCCCCAAAGGAGACTCAAGGCGGCTTACATTAAACACATTTAATAAAATTTAAAATCTACAAATATACAAACATTAAAACAGAATTAAATATCACTGGTATTTTTAAAAATCACAGTTAAAATCCAGTGAAAACTAATTCAAAACCTATTCAAATCTAAAACCACAGCACTCCTTGATTTGATCTTTAAAATCTTCTTCTTTAAAAGGCTGTCTGAATAAAAAGGTTTTACTAGGTTGCTGTGAGTTGGAACATGGCTATACAGCCCAGAAAACTCACATTCCACATTTTTGGGGCAGACACTGAAAAGGTCATCTGGGTGATGGCTGGCAGTCGGGTTCTGGCTGGAAGAGCAACCACCCAGAGGATCCTAGTGTCCAGAGTGGATTGTAGAAAACAGTCCTATAGGCAACCTAGACGAAAACATGTAGGGCACTTTGTACTTTTCAAGCAACCAAAAACTACATCCACTCAGCATCTACCAATCCCCATGGGTGCCAATTAATTGTCTATTATACTTAGCATTGTGCTAACTTTACCAGAAACAATTGTAATTGGAGGTTAAAGTTAATTTTCTATTTTTATATCTAAAATGTTGTTAATTTGATTAGAAATTTATTGTGAAACAATTGTAAATTCGTAATGTTCAGAAGAAATAATCTATCTAGTTTATTATTCTGCCATTCATAGTAGTATCTCTAAGATGTGTTGATAGTAGTTGTGACAATTATTACAAGTGTTGCAACAATTATTGTTCTACTATTTTCATCGTAATTCTTTGTGTTCTTGCTGATACGTTAAATATTCAGAAAATATATATTGTTTTAAATATGATCAGGACATTTTAGACATTTAGCTCGAGAACAAATAAGAAAGATTGTTGATACTTACTAGTTACAATACCATAGTGATATGTCAGTTTTATCTTAAACCTAAGAGCAACTCAATAATTGTGTCAATATATCTCATTGACCAGGCACTAAAGCTATGCATTTATCCAGTTATTTGCAGTACAAGAGTGGTATTGAACAGAGATAATACTAGACATTTATCTGAGTCTTGCAGCTGTCTGAAGTCTTCATAGCAGATTTAAGATACTCTGGGATTAAAAGATTACTGCTTCTAGGTTCTCATACCTTAAGATCTTGGGCTTCTGTTTCTCAATTAGCAATTGTTGGCCCACCCCATACAACATCATGCAATATGATTGGTCATGTTTCAAATTGAGGGCACTTCCAAAAAACAGTTTGTTATGACACCAGACACTGTTTCTTAAAGAAAAATGGTTGCATGTTACACTGATTTTCTAGTGAAAGAACAAAAAAGAAGGGATTCAGTTTAGCCTTGCTAGGAAGGATGTTTCAGAGCCTGGAAGGAGCACTCAAGGAGACACATTCACATATTCCAACCAGACATCCGTATCATTTTGTTGGAACAGAAGAATCTCAGCCAGGGTAAGGACCATGCTGAAGATTATAAACCTTCAAATTTGACTCAGCCTCACTCCAAAAATATAACATTACAGGTTTTTATAGAGACCCAATGTGGTGTGATAGCTTGAGCTTTGGAATACAATCCTGGAAACCAAAGATTAAAAACTCCATTTGGCCATGGAAACCCTCTGGAGACCTTGGGCAAATCACACTCTCACCTTCATAGGAAGGCAAAAGTAAAAATGCTGTGTGAATTAATCTTGCCAAGAACACCCTGAGATAAGCTCACCCAAGGGCTGTCACAAGAAAGGACTTGAAGACAAATAACAACAGATTTTTTGTTTTATAAGATACTGATAGCATGTCTTTTGCAGTATGTAATGACTTGGCTGAAATCATTTATTGTGTTTGGCATTGGTGCTACAGTTACCATTATGTATGTTTACTTTGTAATGGTATTTTCTTATTTTTTTAAATGTTGTAAACCACCTTGTTGAGGGTAGGGTATCTCTAAAAGTAGGTTAAAATTGTTGTGAATTTTTGTTCATTTCTGTGCATTTTGGAAATAAGCTATATCATGAAATCTTGTTTGTGGACCTGCTAATTTTTTGGAAATTAAAATGAAGTTTAAAACCAGTCTGGTGGAAGTATAAATGAAATTAACAATAATATTGTCCTATTTTTGACATACGTTTATCATCTTAGGTTTGTTTGAGATGTTTTTAATAGTGTTTGAATTTTATTTTAATTTTAAATGTTTTTGACTTAATTTTATGGTAGTCAATTTAATTTGTAAACTGTATGGACTACTAGACTTGGAGAAATGTAGAACATTGTTGTCATTGTCAGTACTTTTCATTCGTATTAGATTCACTCTCAGAATTTTATCTACTTACTTTATTGACTTGTCCTTTCAAGTATTTGGTTTATTATCCTTTCAGGAAACAGTTTTGGTTTATGTAGAGTAAGTTCCCCTGTTGGGTAGATTGAAGTGGCCTCTAGGAGATAGGATGTGATTACCACTTGGTGGCAGTACCCTGCTTCCTGATAAAGACTACAAATACTAAAATGTGGAAATTGAGCCATGATTTTCATGAGAGGGAGCTGAATATAGGTTAGACAAAGCCAAAATATGTGTTAACTATAGAAACTTGTATATCTAAATATACAGTTTTAGGCTTTCCCCATATGGTGTCTTAGGGACAGATGCAGGAGCATAAGACCAGGTTTAGATATAATTGGAGTGAAATTAAATGGGGTCTTTGACTTGCCTGACTTGGCATTCCATCTCTTCTGGATGAATTGAAATACCTGTAGTTCTTCCCTCCCTGCACAAATTTAGCACAGATAAAAATCAATCTTTTAAAAATAAAAAGTGATAATTTATTTTAATCAAACTTTTCTTTCTTAAAACAGTAAAAAAGGAACCCAACTCAAATTTTCATTATGTTTTAACATATTAGGGTAATGTGGACAATAGAATAGATCTGAAAAAGGAGGATCTGAATGTGAATTCAAGAGACCCAACTTTTAATTAATTTGAAAATAATTCAGAACAATTGCTTAGTGTTTACCTGTAGTCTAATATGATTTACATCTTTAAATTCGGATTAATGACATAACTATACATCTGATCAAGATGGTGATTACATAAGAATCTCCCTCACTAGTGATTTGAACTGTAGTTTTAAATCATGTAAATTGACTTCTTCAGCAAAGCAATTTAAATAATGATCACAGAATTAAATGTTTCCTCTTTCCAAGGGAGCTGACTTTAATATATGATCAGCAGAGTCAATTGTGATGGCTCTTACTGGTTTATAGATGCGAAGAAGAACAAATGATACTTTTCCTCTCCTCCCTCTGTTTTGGCCAGCTAATTGGCTCCAATAGTGCAGCATATAATATGTAAAAAAATTCCTGTTACATCCCACATCCTTAAGTAATAATGCCTGTTTTGAGAAAATAACAGTTAAGTGTGAGTTATTTCCTTTGCTTGTATTTCATCCACTTTCCTTTTCTTGAAATTCTAAAGATCTGATGAAATTGATTTGCGTTTGCGTATCTAAATTCGATTAACTGCTGAGTTGGAATATTTTTTCTTTTAGTCCTGTTTATTTGGTATTTTGTGTAGTTTTACAACAGATATATGGAAAAGAAATAATATTACGAATACACAATTTGTTAATAAAACAAGTAATAAGTTGTATTGGATACAATATAAAGCATATTTCCAAAGAAATTACTCTTTGACATTGTAGTTTTTAAGATAAACCAAAATACAACTTAAGGGATAATAATCTATATATATAAAGGAAGAGCCGTCATGTGAAGACTACCTCAAACAGAGAAACCTTACAACGCAGAAACACAAAACTTGCCAACAGAAATAGTCCTCAAGCAAGGTACGTTTGTAGCAAAGAAACTTCCCCCCCAAAACCTAAAAGGCCCCCAAAACAACGAGTAAAAATAAAACTACATTTCCCAGCATCCTCCGTGGCTGCCAGAGACTCCCAGCCTCTACATTCTGACAACATGATTGGCTGCCAATAAGGGCGGATTTGCATAACTGCTGTACTGGCCAGCCAACATGAACATTCCGACCCATAACAAACTGCCAGATGACTGCCAGAGCCTCCTCCAACACTTTCAAATCAGAAGACCATGATGGAGATCAACACCATTCAAGGGGAGCTCTTCTTCCTTTCCCAAAAGATCTCCAGTGGCTTGGAATTCCACATTAATAAGAGGACCATCCAGCAACAATGGGGTTTGCCAAGGAGGGTGCTCCAGCCCCTCTATATGCTGGCTCCAAGGGATGGAGGTCATCAAGTACCTTCTGCTGCCCAGCGCTGGAAGAGCTCCCTCAGATGGCCTGTCCATGAGGAAAGCCTCATCGGACATCGACCAATGGGTGCAAAAGACACAGAGCAGGACATCTTGAAAAAGAGAGGAGCAGAAAGTAAGCTAGACATGAAGATCTTGAGTAAGGTGGCTAAAAAGGATACGGAAAGGATTTTTAACAGTCCCCCAACAGACACTGGACGCATCTGTGAAGATAGAGATCCCCTGACAGGACAAGCCCTCCCCAAGCTGATCCGTCTTGGCCATGGTATAAGTCAAACCCGAAGGGCTGCAGGCAAAGAGCTGAGGCACAAACATAAAACACCCAATTCACTAACAACAATTCCAACCCTTACATACTCAGACTTTCTCGCATCTCCTAAATAGGGCACAGCAACGCGTGCCGGGGACAGCTAGTCTATTATAGAATAGGTAGCATTACATAAATGACTGCAGTGCATATGCATTTGCCTGTTTCACCAACAGAAAACACATACTTTGAGATTTTTGATATAACTACTACTAACATAGCTGTGCTCAGTTTTGCTAGCCAAATGTGGCAATGAATTTAATGCATGCAAGTAAATTTGGCATAGCCCACATTATAAATGTGTAAAAAGCCTGCTTGATTTGATACTCTTTTTTTCTTAGTAGCCAGAATGGAAAAGGAATAGGAAGCTGAAGGAGGAATAGGGAGCTGGAGAGGAATAGGTCACTCTACATCACCTTTAAAGATGAAGTTGCTGTGACCTTGTTGCGTGCTTCTTTCAGGCCTCTGATAAGAGTTTCCATCTTCTGTGGAAAGTATTAAAATGTTGGCTTTTTGCCTCCTGGCAAATTGGCATATTATTTATTTTTAAACAAGCCCACTCTCAAAACTGAGTTCACAGTGACTTATTTCCAAGTAAGCATATGTAGGATTATACTTGTCTGTCTGTATCCACAAATAGCCATCTACGGTTTGAAAATATATATTAAAAATCCAAAAAGCAAACCTTGATTTTTCCATTTTATGTAAAGACACAGTTTTACTATGCAATTGTTGGAACTTGAATATCCACACATTTTGGTGTCCATGGGATGTCCTGGATACTCACTAAGTTCTTAGTGTCTTTACTGCATAAAACTTGGGACTGTGTTATAAAATATTCCGTGGTCATTCAGATGCGATTTTGATGTTCTGCACTTTTAAAAACCTACTTAAGCATGAAAGTTCTGTATGGATTCAGGATTCTCTTGTGTGTAGTTGTCTGTATTTGTGATTTCATTATGCAGACAAAGAGGATTCGGTTGTCACAGGATTCAAGCTCCTGGATCGTGCTTTAAAAAGGTTTTTTGGCCATACATAGAGGATATGTTGAAACATATAAGTTCTGTATGGATTCGGGATTCTCTTGTGTGTAGTTGTCTGTATTTGTGATTTCATTATGCAGACAAAGAGGATTCGGTTGTCACAGGATTCAAGATTCTGAATCGTGCTTAAAAACAAGTTTTTTGGCCATACATCTATATATATAAAAAGAGAGCATCCGTTTTTGACACTCATAGACAAAGAAACTACACATCTCAGAAACACGAAACTTGACAACTGTCATAAACATACTTGCAGGAACATTCGTGGCGCAAAAAAACGGACCTAGGTCCCTCACAACACCCCCAAACACGACCCCCTCAAAACCGGCAACCTTCCTCCCACCCCGCCCTCTCCGCAGCCGTTTCGAACGTTCACACATGGCTGCCTGAAGGCGCTCCTGGCCCCTCCCTCCCGAAAGAGAGAAAACAGCTCCACACAGGCCATGTGGAGCAGGCACTCACCGGGGTCTGTGGAGGCCGCAGGGGCCTCCAAGAGCCGTGGGAGCAGCATGGCGTGGCCCAGCCCACCTTCCTCTCCTCCAGGGCGTCTCTTCAACCCGCGGCCTTGCTCCTTCCCCGAAGCCCCGGCCTTACCTAGGACGAGGGCCTCCTCTTAGGAAAGGCCGGGGCTTCAGGGAAAGAGCATGGCCGTGAGCGAAGGAGACGCCTTGGAGGGAAGGAAGCCGGAGAGAGAAAGACAAGAGAGAAAGAAGAGAGAGAGAGAGATAGAAAGAGAAGAGAGAGAATGAAGAGATAGAAAGAGAGAGAGCTCTTCCCTCAAGAAGAGAGAGAAAGGGGAGAAAGAGAGAGAGAGAGCGCCTCCCTCGGGGCCCGGCCAGCTGCCTCCCTCCCCGCAGCAGAGAGAGAGAGAGAGAGAGAGAGAAAGACAGAGAGAGAGAAGAGAGAGATAGAAAGAGAAGAGAGAGAACGAAGAGATAGAAAGAGAGAGAGCGCTTCCCTCAAGAAGAGAGAGAAAGGGGAGAAAGAGAGAGAGAGAGAAAGGGGAGAAAGAGAGAGAGAGAGAGAAAGACAGAGAGAGAGAAGAGAGAGATAGAAAGAGAAGAGAGAGAACGAAGAGATAGAAAGAGAGAGAGCGCTTCCCTCAAGAAGAGAGAGAAAGGGGAGAAAGAGAGAGAGAGCGCCTCCCTCGGGGCCCGGCCAGCTGCCTCCCTCCCCGCAGCAGAGAGAGAGAGAGAGAGAGAGAAAGAAAGAAAGACAAGAGAGAGAGAAGAGAGAGAGAGATAGAAAGAGAAGAGAGAGAAAGAGAGAGCGCCTCCCTGGGGGCCCGGCTACCTGCCTCCCTCCCTGCAGCAGAGAGAGAGAGAGAGAGAAAGAAAAACAGAGAGAGAGAGAGAGAGAGAGAGAAGAGAGGGATAGAAAGAGAAGAGAGAGAAAGAGAGAGCGCCTCCCTGGGGGCCCGGCTACCTGCCTCCCTCCCCGCAGAGAGAGAGAGAGAGAGAGAGAGAGAGAGAAAGAAGAACAGAGAGAGAGAGAGAGAGAGAGAAGAGAGGGATAGAAAGAGAAGAGAGAGAAAGACCAGACACACCCCCACATGCCGCCAACCCCCCCACCATCCAAAACACACGTGCGCCGCAAAAACACCCCCAAACACACCAGGCCCCCTCCCTACCAATAGCATTCTTACCACAGTCCACCCACACTTCCATATCCACTACACACTTCTCCTCACCTCCTTTCCACACTGTACAATCCACACACACGCCCCTCGCAAAACCAGACACTCACAAACTTCACTTACCTTCCACTCCAAACTTCCCTCAACACGTTCAGCCGGCACCATCTTGCCACCAACCATTCTACTACACTTCCCAGGACCCATTTCACCAAAACACAGACACCGCCCATGCGCCCTCTCAAAAAAACCCCCACTCACCCGCAAAAACTACATTTCCCAGAACACCAAGGATTGCAGTGCTAATTTGCTCCTCCGTCTCCGACTGCTGACCCACACAACTACCCTTACCGAACCTCGCTGCCCTCACGGATTACCCCATCAACAACCGTACACACAACCCTTTACCTACAGTGACAAAGTGTCTACTCTGAAAACTTCTCTCCTTCCTTCTTCTGTAAGTACCTATTGCTCTACTCATACTTCCAAAGTGATCGGTTGGCAGAAGCTGGGGCTAATGCTGGGAACTCACCCCACTTCCTGGATTCCATTAGAAATGAGGGGGGGGGGGCTCATTTCTAACCCTACCACCAGGCATTCTTCATACATGCCTCCAAGTTCCTCTAGCCGCCATGACTGCCTGCATGGACCACCGTTACCTACCCAGCACAGCTGTACCTATTACTCTACTTATATTTCCATACTTCCAAACTGATAGGTTGGCAGAAGCTGGGGCTAATGCTGGGAACTCACCCCACTTCCTGGATTCCATCTGATAACCTTTTGCCCAACAACTTCCACACCTCCGTGCTTTACTCATTGCTCAAAAGGTTAACATTTCCCCCTTATATTAAGTCCACTTTACCCTATTCAGGAGAGGGAGGGGCTCATTTCTAACCCCACCACCAGGCATTCCTCATACATGCCTCCAAGTTCCTCTAGCCGCCATGACTGCCTGCATGGACCACCGTTACCTACCCAGCACAGCTGTACTTATTACTCTACTTATATTTCCATACTTCCAAACTGATAGGTTGGCAGAAGCTGGGGCTAATGCTGGGAACTCACCCCACTTCCTGGATTCCATTAGAAATGGGGGGGGGTCATTTCTAAACCTCCCACCAGGCATTCCTCACATGCCTCCAAGTTCCAGGCATGACTGCCTGCATGGACATGCCCTACCCAACAGCTTCCTCTACTTATATTTCCATACTTCAAACTGACTTGGCAGAAGCTGGGGCTAATGGAACTCACCCCACTTCCTGGATTCCATTAGAAATGAGGGGGGGCTCATTTCTAACCCTACCACCAGGCATTCCTCATACATGCCTCCAAGTTCTGTATGACTGCCTGCATGGACCACCGTTACCTACCCAGCACAGCTGTACTTATTCCATACTTCGAAACTGATAGGTTGGCAGAAGCTGGGGCTAATGCTGGGAACTCACCCCACTTCCTGGATTCCATTAGATAGTGGGGGGCTCATTTCTAACCCTACCACCAGGCATTCCTCATAAATGCCTCCAAGTTCCTCTAGCCGCCATGACTGACTGCATGGACCACTGTTACCTACCCAGCACAGCTGTACTTATTACTCTACTTATATTTCCATACTTCCAAACTGATAGGTTGGCAGAAGCTGGGGCTAATGCTGGGAACTCACCCCACTTCCTGGATTCCATTAGAAATGAGGGGGGGGGGCTCATTTCTAACCCTACCACCAGGCATTCCTCATACATGCCTCCAAGTTCCTCTAGCCGCCATGACTGCCTGCATGGACCACCGTTACCTACCCAGCACAGCTGTACCTATTACTCTACTTATATTTCCATACTTCCAAACTGATAGGTTGACAGAAGCTGGGGCTAATGCTGGGAACTCACCCCACTTCCTGGATTCCATCTGATAACCTTTTGCCCAACAACTTCCACACCTCCGTGCTTTACTCATTGCTCAAAAGGTTAACATTTCCCCCTTATATTAAGTCCACTTCACCCTATTCAGGAGAGGGAGGGGCTCATTTCTAACCCCACCACCAGGCATTCCTCATACATGCCTCCAAGTTCCTCTAGCCGCCATGACTGCCTGCATGGACCACCGTTACCTACCCAGCACAGCTGTACTTATTACTCTACTTATATTTCCATACTTCGAAACTGATAGCAGTGAGTTATTTCACTAATATAGGTACTAAACATAGAAGACATACTTATATTTTATGCTACTCACAATACTATTTAAACTAGGCAGACATTCTTAGAGCACCAGACTACGCCACAGACTACGTGGCCGGGTACAGCTAGTAGAGGATATAAGTTGAAACATGGACAGAAGATATTTGGTACTCACATTTATGTCTTAGTATTAACATTCATAAATATTTTTTCAGCGGTTTTTTCAACAGTTCCTGTTGTCCTCTGCACAGCTGGAGTTTATGGGCCAGTTGAAATGGACTGCCTTAGAGATTATGGGTGATTGAATCCTTTGATTGAGATATGATGCCCAGGAAAATGGCTGGAAGGGATTTCCTGTGTCATGAGGTGCTGACGAAAAGGTCACCAAAAGGTCTTGAAAAGTGGCATACTTCTTCAAAAAGCATTTTAGCTGACACCTTGGCCTTGGCTGTGTGCAGCTATGACAGCTGGTCCATGCACTCCAAGTCAGAGGCCTTCAACCCCATGTTCACAGACATTACCCACGACATTGAAGCCCTGGCATTGGGGGGGGAGGAAGAGGAGGTGAAGCAGCAAATCTGGAGTCCCAAAACTCCCGGTTGTTAATTTACTTACAGGTTGCGAGGCCGTGCGAGCGCAGGAACGAAAGAAAACGCACCAAACGTACTGCTATGCAAATGAAGCCAAAATTTTATTGATTACAGCGTCAGCTGACGGGAACTGCCCACAGAACTAGCTGCCTCAGGGCAAGAACCCCGATCAATCTTAAACTTTCCCTTATATACATGCTATGCCGGCAGTTCCCGTCTCCACCTTTCTTCATCATTTTCATTGGTTAACAACATCACATTATTTCTATCATCCAATTATACATCACATTAGTTGGCATCATACTCTATTAGCATTCTCATTTGCTAAACAGCACTACGCAGTTATTAATTCTTCATTCCCACAGTGTGTTATCTGCCATATGGGCATCATGTACTTGAATCGCAACATTTCTAAGCCGTCCCTCTATGCCAGCAAGGAGAAACGGTTTCATTTGCCCATGCGCAGTATCTACCAATCAGCTACAATGTAAACAAATCCACGCTGGGTACTAACTAGGCCAATCACGGCCAGTGTTATCAGGAAAGGCACATGATGTACTCTAACAAATCACAGCTTGTGCCTGACCTACCAATCAAAGTGCATTATTCTCGTAATGGCATTTAGCATGATTTTTGGCAAGCTACTCCACTATACTAAGTTCTGTGCTTGTGCATCACTCTCTCCTGACTGTACTTCTGCTAAAAGCACCAATTCTGCTTTAGAGGGATGGACAATGAGGAGGACAATGCGGACAACTACCTGTGAGAAAGATGGCTCACCTTGAGTCTAAAGAGAGGAGAATGAAACATAGAGTTTTGGATGTGATGTATCTTTATTTTAGTAAGGCTTTTTGACACAGTACCCATGCTTTACCCAAGGTGTTCTTATATGATGATGGAGTCGGTTTGGTAGATGAAGGGAATGCTGTGGATGGAGTGCCTCTTGATTTCAACCCCATTATATTCCTGCAATTAAAAAAACATTTTATATGAAGATATAAAACAAAAACATTAAAAAGGCATACAATGGGGATCCGTGAATACTGGGGGGCTCCCATCGAGGGAACCAGGTCACCCATGGGTGAAGGGGGTCAGTCTGGGGTTCCTTGGGATGGCAGGATGATGAATTATAATGGAAAAAGATGGAGAAAGCCTTGCTCCGAGGGCCATGTGGGGGTTGTGTGGGACATGTTGCTCGGTAGCCATCAGGGCCAGCTGCGGGAGGTAAAAGCAGGAGAAAGAGAGACTCTGGAGGCAAGGAAAATGCGTAGACAGAAATGGAGGGTGTAACGAAATGTCTAAATATAATGTATGTTTTAAAAATGTTTATTAATGTTATGATAAAAGTGCAGGCCAGCTGATGTGTCTCCTGAGCTGAGGCGTTGCCATAGTGACGTAGACCTCCAGGCAGAAGCAAAAGGGGCAGAGCTAACTGCCACTGGTGGAGAGAGCACAGTTTGAAAAGTCAGGGGTTTTTTGGTCAACAAACCAGAGTGGAAGGTGGCTTCTGGTGTGGGGAGAAACCGAACCCAGGGGTTTAGGTCTTCAACCTGTGTGTTTGGAGGGTCAATTGGACCTGTTTTTAGTACGGTAATTAACTGCTTAACTAAGGGGAAGGAACCCTAGTAATAATCCATAACTTCAGTGTAATAGCTGAAGGGAGAAATAGGCAAAACAGCGCCTTGAATGTCAGTGAAGAAGAGGAAGATACTTTGAAGTGAAAAAAGTTTAAAACCAGTCTGGTGGAAGTAGAAGCCATACTGAGAGTTATATTTGAAACTGTTACAAGTATTTGCGTTAACTAAAGCCAACTGTAACAACTCTTAAAGGAGTACAGAATAACCATTGAACTTTGTACGCCTGCGAATTCTTTATTATTTCCTTGTTAAATTCCTTTATAAGGAAGACTCATGTCCAGTTATTGAGAGGAAGCTTTGCATCAGAAGAAGCCGGCTGAAGATATTGGAAGGAAGGATTCTGGATGGGGTAATGAGTTGCTCCTTTCAGAAAGTGCCTCAAGTAAAAACATTTAAAAAGTTAAGCCTCACATCAGTGTTCCTGACCCCACTAAAACATAGACTCAAATAAATAAATAAATAAATAAATAAATAAATAAATAAATAAATAATTGCTCTGCCACATCTAAGCTATTTACACTAATCTAATTAACTACCTCATTGTCATACTCAGCCCGGTTCGTTAATGCTTGGTGCGCTACAGAGGGTAACACACCTTGGTGCGTATTTATTAGGGGTTAGATTATGATATAACTAATAAAAGTAGGGGGAGAGATTGGTTCAAAGCATCCTGGGCGCTGGTAGCTGTTGCTGGACTCTTCCATATTTCTGAAGGTCCATAAAGCCAATCAACTTAACTCCAGGCTCCCACTACTTGCGGACGTTTAATATTTTGACCGGGGGTGTCAGTGCTTTACAATATGGTATAGTGTTGCCCCTTTAAGAGTTTGGTTGAACTAAAAATTCAGTAGAATATCTATGTTTGAGTCATTTGTACCAAAAAAATTGTATTACATTCAGAGCATGTCCATTTAAACAAAAATCATTGCAGTATCAAATGGAAGCTTCTTCCATGCTCTCAGTTTTCTTTTTAACATATAATATTTACTTACACAGTTGAAAGCTGCTATGTTCTCCACTTCTTCAGCGTAGTCACTATGAAATCCACACCTGTGGTATTTTCTGCATCCACACAGCTAATTCAGATCCTTATTGAAAATATTTTGCCAAATCAGGGACTTTGGCCCCGCCTATCCACTTTCAATAATAAAGCCAGGTAGCAGGGCTTGAGGCCTTAGTTCCTTTTGTCCGCGAAAGCAGCAACAACTTGGTGTTCTCTACTCTTCTAAAACAACTATTGGTTTGACTCGGGGACTCCAGTTTGACTACTCTTAACAGACTGCAATTCCAACTTGTGTCTGGGACCTTTGTTTATCCTACTCAGGGCAGTATGACATTTTCTTCAACTTTGAAATGTATGGCCTATGGGGGAAGTTGCTCCAGGGTGACTCCCACCCCCTTTGTGTTTCTTGCCAGTGGGAGAACAAACTCACCCCTCCTTCAAAGGTGCCGCATCTTCTGAGGTGCAGGCTTCTTTGCCCTTGGCAATGGACAGTAACTTGCCTTTTTTCATGTTTATGCTATTGAATTCCTTGAACTGTCCCAGTAGGGGCTGTATTGGTCACTCCTCCTTCTCTGTTATGGCAGGAGGTGCTTCCTTTGTTTCAGAAAGGAGCAGTAGCTTATTTACATCCTTCTATGTTTCCTTTTTTCCAAATACTTTGGATTCCAAAAAAGGCAGTGGGCTTTGGCCAATTTTGGACCTTAGAAGACTTAATGCATATATTGCATATCGCAAATCTCAGATGTCATTACCAACCATCCTTCCTCTGTTATCCAGCGACGCATGGTTTGGTAGCATTGATTTGAAGGATGCCTATTTTCATGTGGTGATTAGACCACAAGACGGTAGATTTTTGTCATTTTTTTACTAACAGTCAGGCCTTTTCATTTCAAGTTCTTACTTTTGATATCTCCACAGCTCCGCGGATGTTACTAGGGGGATGACTGTGGTAGCAGCTCATCTTTGGGTGCATGGGGTAGTAGTTTACCCCCATATCGATGGCTGGTTGTTGGTGGCATGGCCCTGTGAGTATCTACAGAGGAACAATCAGTTTACTCTGCCTTTATAGCAGAAGCTTGGTCTTATTATCAACAAGGAAAAATCTCATCTTCAGCCTATCCAAATCACCCAATTCATTGGGGCTGTATTGGATTCCTGGCACGCAAGGGCCTACTTGCTAGAAGACAGATTTCAGAATCTAAATGCATTATCTCTTTGAGTCTGGCAGAAGCCATACGTCAGTGCCAGGGATGTCCAGTGCCTCTTGAGACACATATTCCCCATAGCTGCCACTCCTTTTTCCTGTTTGCATCTTTGGCCCCTTCAGAATTGGTTTCTTTGGGCATTCCATCTCATGCAGGATGACCCCAACAAACTTCTCATTGTCCCTTTAGCCATCCGCAGGTCTCTCAACTAGTGAATTCATCACTCCAATCTGTGTGTGAGTGTATTCTTTCATCCTCTGAGACCCTCAATAATGTTAGCAGCAGAGACTTTCCTCTCAGGATGGGGAGCTCACCTCAAGGGTCACACCACCCATCAACACAGCACATCAACTATTTGGCGTTACTCACAGTAGAAAGGGCACTGCATTTTTTTCTGTCATGTGCTCATGGACAGTATTGTCCAGCTTACCACCACCAACATGAATGTGTTATTCTATATCAACAAATAAGGCGGGATGCACTTTTGCACTTTGTTTGCCCTTATCATCAGAGTCTGGGACTGGCATATAGCCAAAACCATAACCATCAGTACCATTCATTGAGAACTCTCTTGCTGTCTCCCTCAGTCGAACAATTTATACTGACCCATGAATGTTCCCTGCATCCTTCTAAAGGCCCGGGAACTCTTTGTCAGATGGCAAACACCCCATTATGGACTTTTTTTGCCTCTCCTGCCAACACGAAGTGCCAGTTCTTTGGAGCACATCTTCCTCACCACCACCAGACAGGCTGTTTGGGACATGCTTTCCTTCTGGATTGGACATCCGCCCTCCTGCACATTTTTCCATCACTGCCACTGCTGTCCAGAGTGGGCTCTCATCTTCATGCAGAGCAGGTCGATTGCATTCTCATCACACCATGGTGGCCCCCATGGTTTGCCACTCTTCTCCAACTCGCAGGCAGCAATTACATTCAGTTGCCACTCAGACCGGACTTGCTGACTGTCCTGTACTCCTAGATAACTCAGTTGCAGTTGATGGCATGGCGGATCTGGCCTCAGCCCTCTCTCAGCCAGTAAAGGACTTTTTGGACCTTGCCCTGAGACCTGCCACCAAACATTCTTACATTTGGCATCGTTTTTGCATTTTTCCACAAAAGCATGGGGTTCAGTTTCTGTCTACTCCCACTTTCCTCCTCCTTGATTTTTTTGATTTCTCTGTCAGATTCGGGACTCTCATTGTCATCCTTGAAGGTCTATCTGGCAGCTTTGGCTTCGTTTAGAAGAGTGCATTCTCTTCCCTCTCCTTTTGCAGATCCTCTTGTAAAGTGGTTTCTGCAAGGCTTTAGAAATTCTCAGCCACAAGTATGGCCCATGACCCTTTGTTGGAGGTTGTTCTTTCCGCCCTTACAAAATCACTATTCAAGCCAATGGCCACTTCCAACATGTCTCATCATGGAAAACAGCATATTTATTGGCTATTACTTCTGCTCGTCATGCTATCAAGCTTACGGCTCTTCGAGTCGATTTCATGAGGATAAGGTCATGCTCCACACAGATATTTCCTTCTCACCTAAGGCAGCATCACAGTTTCATATGTCTCAGGACATTGTCCTTCCAACCTTATTTCCCTACCCCTCTACTCCTCTGGAGCAGTCTTTACACCTTGATGTGCGGAGAGTCCTTGCCTTCTATGTCCACCCCACAGCTCCATTACGGAAGTCACCAAGACTTTTTGTCAAGTACCATAAGGACTCTGTAGGCCTTCCGGTTTCTACCCAGAGATTGGCAGCCTGGATAGTCGCAGCTATCTGGCTAGCATATCAGATGGCAGGATTGGACTTATCTGTTGAGATCCATGCTCATTCCACTCGAGCAGTGGCAGCCTCTACGGCATTTTTGCACGGTGTGCCACTGGATGACATGGGTCGGGTGGCCATTTGGTCGACACCGCACAAATTTGTCTCCCATTACAAACTGGACTTGGCCACCAAAAAACATGTGGGTTTTGGGAGAGCAATTCTTTTTTCTGCACTAGCATGATGCCCACCATCCATGGGACTGCTCGCTAGTCCACCACAGGTGTGGATTTCACAGTGACCACGCTGAAGAAAGTAAGGTTGCTTACCTGTAACCATGTTTCTTTGAGTGGTTAACTGTGAAATTCACACAACCCACCCATCCTCCCCGCACTCCGTCATGCCTTCTATCTCTGACTGTCTTTCGTAGTACGGAACTAAGGCCTCAAGCCCCCCTGCCTGGCTTTATTACTGAAGTGGATGGGCAGAGCTGGAGTCCCTGATTTGGCAAAAGCTTTTCAATAAGGCTCCGAATCAGCTGCGTGGACGCAGGAAATACCACAGGTATAAATTTCACAGTTAACTACTCGAAGAAACATGGTTACAGGTAAGCAACCTTACTTTCTTCCAGTTTATAACAGTATACTATAAGTAAATCGTCTTTTATCAGATGTTGATAGTGAAAATATTCATTTTTCTTTGAATATTATCCAGGTGATATGACCTCAATTATTAAAATTTATGATGAATGGATCTATCGGCAAAAATGCACAAAACTATTAAATATGCAATAAAGAAAACTTATTAAGAGGCTTAATTAGTATTGAAATTCCACTAATGCTAGTTATTTGCAACTGAAAACATACTCAGTAATAGTCTTGTTAGTCTCTTGCAGATTAAACTAGGAGAGGGGTGGGTGGGGAAAAGGGGAATGTAATAGCAGTTTGAGCATTGGGCTACACCTCGTAAGTGTTTAAATCACTGCTTGTTCATGAAAACCCACTGAGTGTTCTTGGGTAAGTCACATACATTCAGCCTAAAGGAGGGCAAAGGCAAACTCCTTCTGAATAAATCTTGATAAGGGACCCATCTGATAGGGTTGTTTTAAGGTCACCATAATTTGGAAACAACTTGAAGGCATTCAATAACCAGCAGCACCTTTTAAGACTTTCCCCCTTCCAGACTTTCCTTTTCATGTGATGAAGGTACATACTAAGTAAGTTCTTAGTTTGGAAAACAAATGTTCTAGTTTTTGATATTTTGTTACTCCAAATGGAAAACTATAGTGTTAATTTAGCTTGCGGCGTTTTTACCTTTTACAAATAGGTTGGTTTTGTTAATGGAACATTCATAATGCATGCTACTTAAATTCAAAGTTAAACTTTAAATGCTGGTGTTCAGATTTAAAGTACTTGTACCTGTTGTTTAAAAAGTGCTTAACTTTGTTTTCTTCTTCAGGCTGAAGCATCAAGTCAAGTTTTTTGTGTAACAGCTCTGGCAGTTACAAGTGTATAGTCTTAACTTTCGAGAAAATGGGAATACTTTATGAGTGCTCAAAGGAGAAATTAATTCAATGAAAACTCTAGGGATTCTTAAGTGTACTATATATTTTCCATGCCAAAGTGCTTATGAAAATGGATAGTACTTTATGTTCAAGATCTTTCTTGCATATTAATTACTTACTTTAGTGATTAAAGGTCTGTCCTCATTATGTTAACTATTCCCTGTACCTTTTTGTTCAAGTTTTCAGTAGGAAATTAAAATGTTTTCAGAATCATTCAAAGTGAAGTTGATTTACTGGTGACACACTCTCATATAGCCACGATAATTTTCCAAACACTTTTGTCCTGCATACCTTTGATTCAAACTGTTATATGTTCTGCTAATGGTTAATAATAATTCTTTATTAATCCTGTGCAGGGAGAAAGATGGGCAAAATGAAAATAAAGAGTGTGCTTTTAATTTGAAATACGTTGTTCTATTATCAATAATTGATTTGAATGTTATGAGTAGGCTATTTGAGCTTTCTAAAAAAAAATCTTACAGCCATTCAGTGTATAACCAAAAGTGTTAAAAGGGTCTACTAACTATACGACCTCCTCCAGTAACAGTATAATTTAAAGCTGGAACCTTTTTGAGGGGACCTCTTGATTAAAATGATGCTTACTGTTATTGTTTGTATGTCTCCAGAAATGTTTAGTAACCCACTCCACTTTTCAGTGTCCAATTTTGTTAACCTTTGATAAAAAATACCTTTGTGGTATTTACCTTTGTGTCATTTGTTTTCTTCATTCCTATGAGACTGAATCTGCTCCAGTGGGGTTTTTTTTGTGTGGAAAGTTCATCCAAATAATGTTTGGCTTTTATGTTTTTAAGGGGAGAACAGATGTGCACTGTCTTTGTGGTTTTGATGTAAAAACTTGAGATTTTTTAGAACAGCTAGGTAATCTAAATCCATGTAACACCCCCTTCATTCCTTCTGATTATAGACTTAGGACTTGGATTTTCAATCATGCTTAAACTTTATGAAGTCCTGATGAAGATCTTGACTCATATCTTTTGACTTCAGACTTCTGTAAAACTATCATGTTACTAGCTGTTTTGGATTTTCTTCCAGCAGATCAGCTGCCTTGCTGCAATTTTTGTCTTTTTCGTGTGATTTGCTATGCTTACAAGCAAACCTCCCAGTCTGAAACCATTTTATTCCCTGACATGCTTATATTTTTCTAATTCAAATCATGCATTAACACTGTTGTATGAACATTGCTGTTAATTAAAAGAACATTATTTGTGGAGCATTTCCTTTCCATTATACATTTCATTGATTTATGATGTTATATTCTGGTTTGGCATAAAGAGCCAAACTATAATACATCTTTGGCTGCCTTGTTCTTCTCTCTGCCAGCATGTCTGTGAGGAGATTGGAAACTTCAGCTCTCATTTTAGCTTAATTGAAGCTTGAAATGAGCTCTGGAGCATAAACTATGATTTGATCTTAGCCATGGTTGATTGATAGTTTCAAGAACTTTAATTTTGAGACACTTAAATATATGTAGGATTAGCAGTCTAGGCTTGGATGTCGTGAAAAACTAGTTTATCTGAAACTGAGAGGAAAAAAAACAAATTTATTGCACTAGTATTCTATCGGAGGAGTAGAACCTGCAGCTTTCTGTTACTCATTCTTGTAATGCTAAAGAATGATTAAGTGTTATGTCAAAATATGAGTCTCATTTAATCACTGTACTGTTGTGATCTGTAATGTTAAATATTGTCATATTTCGCTAACTCCCAGCCATTACAGTAAGTCTTGTTTACAGTTGTGTTGCAAACTGTTTTACAGAAATCAGTTAACTACCACCAGGGGGCAGTGTAGGTCCATTTCCTGGCATGTCATGCTACTTTAAAAGCCAGGAAAAACATGACCCTATTTGAAGGCAGTAATAGAGGTTTATTCACCTGGCCAGATGGATGACAGAACAGCACAATCACCAAAAGAACTGACATAACCCATACAGAACATACAGCACATTTTATAAAGTTTGGTAGCTATTCAAACCTCACACTTCCTCCCCTGGTTGGTCAGGAGACGTGCTTCCTAGGATTTACTTTTTCATTGGCTGAGGCTTCCTCCTGATATCACGTACCAGGGCAGGGAGAAAGAGAGAGCAGCTGGGATTAGTGGGACTCAAAATTAAAGGTTTGCTGCTGTTCCCGCCTTTGAGGGTGTGGACCCCATTGTCTATACTGGGTATTGGAAGCTTGGAATAATCTCTACATTAAGAGTGAGGCTTGGGAAACTGGAACGTCGATTAAGTGAGTAAGCAAAGTCTTTGATGAGTCCTGGAGTTTCTCTCAACAGGAAATCCACTGAAAAAATCTGTGTGGTTTTCCAAGACAGTCCAAAGTTACATATGCATTATATAATATAAGTTATGATATTTGATAACTTTGGGTACTTTGGATCTTGTGCTGGTCTGTTGTACAGGAGGGGCTCAGTTGTAGAAACAGAATGGTAACATATTGGAGCTGACAGTTTGATTATGTAAAGTTTTGCAACGGTCAGGAAGTTGGGGAAAAGGAAAGAAACACCTAGCAGACTTGACAGAGACCTGGGTCTGTTTTGTTAATTGAAGAAATGTATGATGTATGTGCAGATGTTTCTTGGGATGACAGGGTTAAGGGAATAATAAATATTATTTCTCTTAAGGCTGAGAGTGAGGAAAAGGTCAATCTTGAGGTGTGGGAGTCTTAAAGGAAAGAAGGGAAAAGGGAGTGGGAGCAGATGATGGGCTGACCTAATGGGTTTCCTCAGAATCACAAAATGATAGTTGATCAAATTAATCCTCCTAGGAATGTTTTGGGTTGGGCTGGGACTGAGCTTGGCTAAGACCCTGCCAAACTCTAAAATATGTTATATATTTATACCGTGTTTCCCCAAAAGTATGACACCCCCGATTGTAAGACGTATCGGGGGTGTCAGAGGGGTTGGCTTATATAAGCCGTACCCCGAAAGTAAGACGACCCTCGGGCGGCATGGCGTGGCTTCTTGGCTGAGCGACGAGAGGCTCCCAGAGGGGCTCAAAAGGGCCCGGAATCCTCCTCTTCCTCCTCTTCTTTCAGCGGCACCTTCCATCCTCCTCCTCTTCCTCCCAGCAGTGCCTTCTCCCTCTCGCCGGTTCCGCCCCCTCCCTTCAGTGAAGGGAGGAGGCGAGCCGCCGCCGCAGAGGGAAGAAAGCGCCGGCGGAGGGTCCCGCCCGCACGGCGGCTCAGGCGTCTTTCCCCACTGCCGCCCCGCTCGTCCGCGCTCCAAACGGGAGCCGGGCGGCGGCGAAAAGCGCCTGAGTCACCCTGGGAGCGGGACTTCCGCTGGCGCCTTCTTCCCTCTCGCCGGCGGCGGCTCCGCCCTCTTCCCTTCAGTGAAGGGAAGGGGCGGATCCGGCAGAGGGAGAAGGCGCTGGCGAAGTCCCGCCCCAGGGCGACTCAGGCGCTTTTCGCCACCGCCCGGCTCCCGGTTGGAGCGCGGATGAGCGGGGCGGCGGCGGGGAAAGACGCCTGAGCCGCCGTGCGGGCGGGACTTCTGCCGGCGCTTTCTTCCATCTCGCCGGCGGCGGCTCCGCCCCCTCCCTTCAGTGAAGGGAGGAGGGGCGGAGCCGGCAAGAGGGAGAAGGCGCTGCTGGGAGGAAGAGGAGGAGGATGGAAGGTGCCGCTGGAAAGAAGAGGAGGAAGAGGAGGAGGATTCCGGGCCCCTTTTGAGCCCCTCTGGGAGCCTCTCGTCGCCCAGCCAAGAAGTCATGGCATGCCGCCCGCGGTAAGTCTTACTTTCGCCTTACTTTCGGGGTACCGTCGGCTAATGTAAGCCGTACCCCGAAAGTAAGCTGTAGTGGGGATTTTGGGGGTCAAAAGAAAGTAAGACGCTGTCTTACTTTCGGGGAAACACGGTAGTTATTATTATTATAGGGTGGTCTTTTCGGTTGTGGTTTCTTTCCCCAACTTGTGGTCTTGGGTTCTACCATAAGATAAGCGTACTCAGAATTCTATTCCGAATGTCCTTGGCAAACACTCTTTTGGACTCCACCAGTTTTGTCTTATTTGCTAGGAAATCCAATTAGATAGAGATGTCTCCAAGTGCTGTATTTCAGTTTAAATGTGTATGAATCCTAGGCATGCTTAGTTTAGAGAAAAGCATTTGCTGTACGCTGGGAAGGGAAGAAATTAATTGTAGTCAGATAAATTCTGTAACTGAAGTATTTTAAAACCATACACTACTGGATACAGGAAACATTTTGACATTGGGGAGGGGGAGTATTTTGGATGCCCTAGTCCATTAAAAATTCTCTATTCTTTGTATTTTACTGTTTAAAACTGGGTTTTTTTAAAAAAAAATTATCACCTTTTGTTAGAGATATGGGAGCAGACACACATGGGAGATGTGAGGCAAACAAACTTTCATCTTCCCTACTCCCTCTTTTGGGGTTGCCGAGATTTGGGGGGGGGGGGCTAATGCCTCACTAACCCTTTCCCCTCTTCCATGTATTGGATTCTAGAGCAAGCATGTGGGATATGATTAGCACGGGAATGCCCAAAACCTTAATATTTCTCTTCGATTTTCTAACTTTCCCCAGTGTATGCACCTGGCATGCTAGAAATGCAGGAGTGTAGAAGCTGGGCATCCCTTATTTGTTTATGTTTCTATTTTTAAAAATTATTTTTATTGAGCTTTTTTGCATAATAGAATCCTGCTGGATTTGGAAAATGCAAGTTCAAAGGGGAGTGCTTTTGTCTTATATGAGCCAAATATTCTCTCTTCTCTGTATTTTTCATTCATGATCTTGGAGGTTACTTGATCCACTTTGTGTTTCTTGTGTACTGATCTTTATCTGAAACATAAAATTGTGAATTTACATAAGTGCTTTTGGTACTGTATGAGTTAACCCATTCTACTTTCTATTTACCAGTATAGTCTAGAAGTCACTATCCTCTGACAGATCTGTGGCTTCCACTGGCTTCACCTACAAATGGCTCCAGCTTCCTTGTTTTCTGCTTCACTGGGCACTAACCACCACTCCTACAGTCTCTTAATTGTATTAAACGTTGTAAATTTATGACTAGTTCCAAAGCTGTGCTTCTACATGCATAATGTGTCTTCTGTTAATGGTATGACTATTTTACCTCTCACGATAGAGTGCAGCATGAGAGAAGTGAAGCTACATAATTGATGATTTGTTGTTTAGGAGAAAAATATGTTGTGCAAAAGGAAGCATGAGAACTACTATACAACCTGCCTATTATAAAATTGTAGAGCTCTAACCAGTGCTTTTGCCAGCTCTTGGAGAAGCATTTGCAGAACAACACTTGCGGCTGTTTTCCTTCTGCTCATGGTTCTTTGGATCCAACTCATGGTGCTTCTAATTGAGTTTGACAAACTTTAACTGTAAGTGTGCTAGTAGGCACTAGCATAACATTTAATTTGGTTATGTGGTTAAATGAGCTAGCATTTGAATGAGGACACTGTTATAATTTGTGTAGCCATACTTCTTAGAAAAGGTTGCCATTATGAGGGAGATATTCAGTGAATATTAACCTACTTGTAAATAAAATTAATAATGTACATAAAAGAAAATATAAGTACATCGGGGTTTTTTTTTAAAAAAATCTTAATGAACAGAAACTGGGCAGCATAGATATGACAGGAAGGTTGAATCCAAGCTGACTTATGAGTGACCTAGGAAGTTTGCTCAGAGGGGATTGCAGAATAATTATGGTAATATGCAATTATCACCTCATTTCTGCTGTAGTAACCTCAAGATGTAGTGCAGTAAGGGTGTTATAGCAAGTGCTGATAGTTTGCAAAAAATACTGATGTTTGAGATTTCTGAGACAATAAGACTAGCCCGAGGCATTTAAATGATGATCTGTCATCTTGAAGACAGATCTGACCTTTTTGCTTCATTTCTTAAAGCTTACATTATAGGGCTACAGGCAGCTATAGCTATAGCTGCAGAACTCATTAAGATTTTTTTTTTAGAAAATGAAATCTTTATGCCGAAAGGGAGCTATTTTAAAGAAATTTGTTTCTTGTTTTTGTAAAGGTGAAAGGAGAAGATTATGATTAACTAAATCACTGCCTTGTAAAGTAATCTTATGACTTCAAAGATCTGAGGGAATCAGGCTGCGGTTATTTTTTGAGAGTAAACTCCACGACAAACAATGGAACTTAATTTTGAATAAACATGGATAGAATAGCATTGTAAATATGTGACTTGGAGTAAATTGAAAGTTACGCTTGTTGCTGGCACCTCTTTATAATTTGCAGAGGCCAAATTTCAGTGCATTACACTGGCCAACACCAATTTTGGTGCCTCAAATGTTAGACCTGTTTCTGGGTATATTTGACCAAGTGATTCCAAAAATGTCACTAGTTTTCCCCTCTCAGATCTAGTTTTTGAGATACAGAACATGTAATAATAAAATAATAAAAAAACTTTATTTATATTCTGCCCTCTCTCCCCAAGGGGACTTAGGGTGGATTGGATATACCATCTACCAGTTGCCATCTGCTTGCCCACAGAAAATCATGATTACTATATCTAAGAAACTAGAGCTGATGCGGTCTGTCCAATAAAATTTTCTGCATCGGCACCCCAAATAACCCCAGGAAAAGGCCTAAAATCCAAGACGTCTAGAATAAAATGTTTTTCAGTTGGCTTGTTATATGTGCATTGTAATAGCCTGGTTTAAATGGCTCTTAAATATCTTGCCTGGAAACTAATTATCAGATAACGAATTTTAGTATTGGTGTATTGCGATCTTTCTGGGATTTACTGGTAATGAATCAGGAAGCCATGTTTTGAGCTTGCAGATAAAGCCCTAGACAGTAGGCCTGGTTGAGTCATGGTTCTAAATGCTTCAAAAGTACTTACAAAACAAAAGTTCTGGTGGTGAACATTTCAGAACTCTATCAAAGTTTCATTATTATTTCATTATTGGCTATTTTAAAGACAGAACCAATTAGGAACTGCCATTTATAACGAAATTTTGAAAGTTTTGTTAGAGTTCTGAAATGTTCACTACTAACAGAACTTTTGTTTTGTAAGTACTTTTGAAGCATTTAGAACCATGGCTCAACCAGGCCTACTAGACAGTTCAGGTCCAGGCTGTTTGGTTCACCACATCCCCTTGCACGAATCTGCCTGGACCCTGACATCTTCAGGAGAGGCCTTCTCTTGGTCGCACCTCCATCTCAAGCTCAGTTGGTGGGAACGAGAGAGGGGGCCTCCTTGGTGGCTGCCTCTCGACTCTGGAACTCCCTGCCCCCTCCCTTCTGTCCGTCCGGCAACAGGTGAAAACCTTCTTACTCAGGCAGGCTTTTAAAGATGAAAGTGTTTAAGAGGGGGTGCTATGGTTTTTAACTTTGTATTTGTTTTATTTATTTATTTATTTATTTATTTATTTATTTATTTGAACTTGTGAGTCGCCACTCCTGGATGGCTCGGGGCGACTTACAGTTTTAAACTGTAAATTTTTAAATGCTGTTTATATTTAATCTTGTTTTAATGTTCATATGTGTGTGTATTTTAAATGACCATGCTAATACTTTTATTTTAAGCCACTTTGGGTCCCTTTCAGGGGAGATAAAGTGGGGTATAAATAATAATAATAACAACAACAACCCAACATAAAGCACATTGCAGAACTATACCCTTGAGGTTACCAGTGTGCATACTACCATCTTTAGATTTGTTAGCTTTAGGAAAGGCACTGTCGGTGTAAAAGCTAAAGCTTATATAATATGTACCCATGCCCACCATCATCACAGGGGTTGGACTAGATGGCAGTTGTGTTTTTTCCCAACCCAATCAATCAATTAGCTATCATATCTATCTGGGTTACAGGCCGTCTCCAAGTTACGAACAAGATAAGTTCTGTTGTTGAGTTGAATTTGCTTATAAGTCGAAAGACATACATTTTAAAAATGTAACTCCAGACACACAAACAGACATATATATATAAGCATTTGATAGCTTTGGATAGCATAGGGCAGTGTTTCTCAACCTTTTTTGAGCCGAGGCACACTTTTGACATTTAAAAAATCCCGAGGCACACCACCAACCAAAATGAAACAAAATGACACTCTAACACAGTAATACATATATTTAACTGACCTTGAGTTTTGGAGTTGTAGTTCACCTACATCCAGAAAGCACTCTGGACTCAAACAATGTTGGATCAGGAGCAAACTTGGCATGAATACTCAATATGCCCAAATGTGAACACAGATGGAGTTTGGGGGAAATTGACAGGGAGCCGGAGGGAACTGCAGCGAAGAGGAGGGGGAGGAGGGAGGGAGGGGGGGGCAAACGGAGCAGGCACCTCTGGGGCCTTGCCTTCTCCCAAATCGGTTTGGGAGAAGGCAAGGCCCCAGAGGTGGCTTCTCCGTTTGGCTGAGCCATTCTCTCGCATGCGGAGGGCAGCTCGGACACCTGGAGAAGCCACCTCGGGGGCCTTCTGTTTGCCTGAGCCGTTCTCTCGCATGCGGAGGGCAGCTCGAGCAAATGGAGAAGCCACCTCTGGGGCCTTGCCTTCTCCCAAACAGCGGTTTGGGAGAAGGCAAGCCCCAAAAGCAGGCGCCCTTGGCTCTCCCAAACCGTTTGGGAGAAGGCAAGCCGAGCCTCTCTCGCATGCGGAGGGAGGCTCGAGCAACGGAGTAGGCGCCTCTCGGGCCCTGCCTTCTCCCAAACAGCGGTTTGTGAGACGGCAAGCCCCGAGATTGGCTCCGGTCCCCCAGTTCTCCCTCACAAGCAGAGGGAGAGCCTGGGGAACAGGCCCTGCCTGGGAGTCGGGTTTGGGCGGCTCGCCTCTTCCGCGGAAGACGCAAGCCGAGCCGGACAAACTCGGCTCCCAGGCAGGTCCTGGGCCCTGTGGGGAGCCTTTTTCCTGGTTCGCGCCAGGTTCCCGCCTCCTCCTCCTCCTCCTCCTCCTGTGGGCTCACTTCTGGAGGAAGAGGAGAGCCTGGCCTGGCCACTCCCCTCCTGAGCCTCCCCTGCCTCTCCCCTGCCTCTCTAGGTCCTAGAGAGGGTCGTGTTCCCCATCCGCTGTCCTGCAATCGGCTGGTGTGCCACGGGAAAACCTCAGAGGGGGAAGAAAGGCGGGGGGAAGAGGTTTTCTTGCGGCACACCAGCTGATTGCTCACGGTACACTAGTGTGCCGAGGCACAGCGGTTGAGAAAGACTGGCATAGGGGAAGATTCTGTGGTGTCTGTGCCCCTGTTAAGAAGATTTCACCTCAATTTCTGTCCTTATGATCGTTGGATTTTGAAAAAAATGGCTTGTTGTGAAAGCAAGGTTTGTAAATAAAGCTTTAGTTGAAACACCTTTTTCCGTGATAACTCTTCCAGGAGTGAAATTCCCTTCAGAGAGGTAGGTTTCATGAGGAATGTCTTTTAGTCCCCATCCAGGACTGGGTGTTATTGTTTTTTATTTTTAGTTGTAAAGCAGGCTTTTCTCTCAGAACTAGGATCCAAAGTGGCTGGTACTTGACTGTAAGCATATCTATATCATCTGGATTCAGCTAGTTTGATTTTCCTTGTCCATCTCTTGACCTCCTCTACACATTCAGAGGAGATGTTATTATCCTCAGCTGATGTTATTATGAAATGCATAGAGAAATATATTTAGGTATCATCAGCATAATGATAGCACACTATTCCATGTTTCCATATGATCTCTCAAATGTTTCATGTTGATGTTAAACAGTATTGCGAATAGAATAACTCCTTGTGTTATGCCATATAACAATCTACTTGGGAAATAGGATCAAATTTTTCTGATTTTCCAGAAGGATACCATAGTCAATGCTATTGAAAGCTGCTGAGAAATTCAGATGTACAAGCAGAGACATGCTTTGCCTATCAAATGCAGAGATCATCCATTAAGGTGACCATTGTGAGCTCAACTTTGTGCCCCATTCTAAAACTAATTTGAAATGGGACTAGATTACTGGTATCATCAGAGACTATCTGGGGAAAAAATCCTCTTGATCACCTTGCTCCAAAACAGAAAATATTATGTTTTATTTGTTGAAGATCAGGGGTCCATGGATTTTTTTCCCTAAAGTAAGCATGTCGCCACTTACTTTAATCAAAAGATGGAAAATATCCTGAGACTTGTTTTCATAATACATTGTAATAGATATAAACTGCAGCTTCTTCTGGGTGACCAGCCAAGAAGAAACAGTGATCAAGAAAACAAATTGTTTTCTTCACTTGCTTTAACCACTTGTTCACATTTGCTGTATTTGTCAACCGAAACCAATCCAGTGTAATCCTAATCATTGAATTGCTAGACAAACCATTGCCAGTGTCTGCTATAATGACAGCATTTAAAGGCACATCTACACTGGGTTGCTGTGAATTTTTTGGGCTGACCATATAATTCAGTTTGAAGCTAGCAAAAAAAATGAAGATTAAATAGAGAGAATATAGTTTATCACTTATTATCTTTGTGGCCTGTCAAATTGGAACTGTTCTCATGAGTGATTCGTAGGCCTGTTATTAAATTAGATGGGGGTGTTTATAATGTTCAAAAACATTATAAACAGATGCTTCATTGAAATTTCAGGTAAGTTAACTAGGCCTGATTGTATCTGAACAATATTGTCTGTAATATAGACAGAAGCATTATTACATTGCATAATTCTCTACAAACAATATTGCCTATAACAACAACAACTTTATTTTTGTATCCCACCACCATCTCCCTGAAGGGACCCGGGCCAGCTTACATGGGGACCAAGCCCAGTCAAACACAATTAAAACATGGAGCAGTAAAACAATAAAATATATATAAAACATCATAAAAATATAACCATCATAATCAATAATCAGTAGTAATAGTAATTCATTTTAAATATTCATACATAGAAAACCCAGACTGTTATCTTTATAAAGAATTGCTGAAGCTTTTCTTACAGTCATTCTGATAATGATAATTGCATTCTCCAAGCAAATATAATATTCTTAGTTTACCGCCCTGCTGTTCAGGGGGTACCAACAAAATTGCTTTAAATGGGAAACGTCTGTTCTTTTTCTGAACCCCTAGCACCAGAACAGATGGGTGGAACATGGAACACGAAAGGTTTTACCTCAGAGGTGGTAACAGTGAAGCCACTCATTAACACTGAATTTACCACTTCGTTAGCAACATTGCTTCCTGTTGAGAAAAGCTAATATAGACTCTCAAATTGACTGAGCATACATTTGTCTACTTCTGTGTATAATAAGCTGGAAAAAATACAAATCTTTCGTCTGCACAAGAATATCCCAAAATCTGTAATTTAATTTCTATTCTTAGGTTTTCAAGGATGGTATGTGAGATATTTGGACCTTCCTTTTTATTTCACTAAGGATTTGATGTTGCTATTTATTAGTCTGCCATATCAATTTTTAAGCCTCTATGCGTTTGATGTTCTAATTCATACCGAGTGCTGCATTATTATCATAACTATTGAATTGTAGGGCATTTTTTGTATAGATAAAAATGTAATAAATATTAAAAGTGAAAATAATACAAATTGGATGTTTGCATAATTGTTGGAGGTAAGAAAGACCATTGTATACACTTTTTAGTAGTGCAAGGGTTTGCACCCCTATTTATGGTCTTGATTTTGAATAGTTTGCAAATGTTGATTATTTGGTATTTGAAGTATACTAAAATATGGCATACTGTATATGTTCATGTAACCTTTGAGGCCAAAATAATGGATTTTGGTATGATTAGAGCACAAGTTGAGGGTCATTCTGTGGAGAAGGGAAAGCTGCAACACCATCTCCTCTAGCCATTGCTGTTGTGATTTTCCTACCCAGGCATTCAAAAAGTCCTGTTGCCACTCAGAAAATGGAATGATTCCTTTTCAAATAAAATGTTAGGTATAGTATTAACTCTTATCAAAAAAAAAAAAGGAACCACCCATTTCTGTGAATAGAGTGACGAAAGGCAAAAACTGAGCCTGTTCCAGAAGAACATAAAAACAAAACAAAACATCAGCCCCTCTACTCTTGCGCCACTTCTGGCTTTTTGAATACCTGGATGGGAAAATTGCAGTAGTGGCAGCTTTTCCTCATAGCAGTATTTAGAGAGAAGTGGGACTCAGTGTTTCTTTTAGACTCCCCTAAGCTCATACTTTACCACTCAAGGAACAGCATCATTCTTTTTTTTGTAAGAGTTAAGGGATAGTACCTATATTAACATAGATAAGTCAGCCTACGTTTTGGGAGTCAGTATTTTGACTAAAATGTCTAGACCTATACATGAATATATACAGTACTAGCGTAACCCGCCACGCGTTGCTGTGGCCAACCTTCTCCCCCTCTTTCTCTTTTTCTCTCTCTTTTTCTCTCTTCATATTTTTCTTTGTTTGTTTTATTTCCCTCTTTCCTTTCTCCCTTCTCTTCCTCTTCCCTTCCTTTACCCCTCTTTCTTTCCTTTTCTCTGTTTCCCCTTTTTTGCTGCTCTATGTGTTTTTGGAGTGCAACTCCCAGTGGTCCTTCTGGTTTACCAACTTTCCTCCTTAATGCTCTGTTCCCTTCCCCCTTTCTCCCTCTTTGTCCCTCCGTCTTTTCCTTTCTCCTTCCTTTGTGTCCATTCTTCTTCCAGGCATCTGTACTTATCTTTCTTTTCTTTCCTTTTTCTTTCCTTCTTTCCTTTCCTCCCTCCCTCCTTCCTTTTCTCTCTCCTTTCTCTCGGGGTGGGAGGGAGCGTTGGAGGAGGAGGAGGGGCGGGGGCAAGGGGAAGCCGGGTGGGAGGGAGCGTTGGAGGAGGAGGAGGGGCGGGGGCACGGGGCCGCCGGGTGGGAGGGAGCGTTGGAGGAGGAGGAGGGGCGGGGGCAAGGGGGAGCCGGGTGGGAGGAGCGTTGGAGGAGGAGGGGCGGGGGGCGCCGGTGGGGCCTTATGGGAAGTGTAGTCCTGTGTCCGTTGGTGCTGCCTCCTCTGTCTCCCAGGCAATTCTGGACCCGGGTCGCGAGGGAGGCGCCGTGGCCGCCTTCTCCGCCGCTTCTTCTGTGTCCTCCGCCGGCTCCCAGCTGGTTTTGGAGCCGGGCCGCGGCGCCGCCTCTTCGGCCTTCTCTGCCGCCTCCTTCTTGGTTCCAGACCCGGGCCGGGAGCTTACCTTCTTTGAGGCTCGGTTGCTGGCGGGGGGGGGGGCGGCGGCGGAGGGTGGATCGTCGATCTCCGGCCCTGCCTCCCGCCCTGGCGCGCATGGGGAGGCAGGGCCGGAGATCACGATCCGCCCTCCGCCGTGCCCCCCGCGGTTGCAGCGGCGGCACCTGAAAGAAGGTAAGCCCGGGAGGTTACCTTCTTTCAGGCGCGGTCGCTGCAACCGCGGGGGACACGGCGGAGGGCGGATCGCCGGTCTCCGGCCCTGCCTCCCACCGTGGCGCAGAAGGCCAGCGTGGTACGTGTCCCGCAGCGGCCTGACGCCACCCACGGGACGCGTACGACGGTGGCGCGAGGAGGCGTTTAGGGCGCTGGCGGTGTGGCTGCGAAGGTTCAGGGTGAGTGGGGAGAGAGGGAGACGGGATGGGTTTGTGTGTTGGGGGAGTGCGCCTGCGCGATTGCTCTCCCTCTGTTCTGCGCTCGCGGCCAGCGCAGCACGGGTGTCAATGGGCGGTTTTAGGGGCTTGTTTTGGGGGGGTTGCAAGGTAGGGAGGTGTGTTTTTTGAGTTAAGGTAAGACCTCGTGGTCTGGGGGAATGTGTGTCGTTGGATTGGTGTTTGTGGGGGGCATAGTTTGGCCGTGCATAAAGTCCGTTGCACGACGACTCGATTTTTATATATATAGATTTTTTTTCTAAAACTGAATTCCTTCATTACGATTGTATATTATATTTTGTATTTGTATATGTGCTTTCCTGTTGTCTTTCAACTTATGGCGACCCTGCAAATTTCATATGATTTTTTAGTCAGGGAAGATTCAGAGGTGGTTTGCCATTTCCTTTCTATGAAATACAGCCTAGCAATACCTGGTATTTGTTGACAACCTAAGTACTAACCAGGTCTGAGCATGCTTAGCTTCGATTAATAATAATAATATAAAATTCATTTGTTATCTACCTATTTTCATATCTCGAGGCAGGGTACAACATAGTTAAAATACACAGATACAATAGAAGACTATTAAAATACATATATTAAAAACATAGAACGAAAACTAAAATGCCAATACAAGCATCCCCAAGTTACAGACATCTGACATATATGACTTCTAGTTACAAACGGTGAGGCAATAGTAAGTGAGAGAAAATCTACTACTAACAAGGGAAATTCAGTTCTGCAATAGTGATCATGGAAAAGGGTGTTTCCACTGAAGCTTTATCACCTATAGTTGTTTTCACAACAACCCAACTTTTCCCTATGCTATCGAAAACTTTAAAAAAGGGAGTTCCATTTTAAAATTGTACTTGTTCCGAATTACATACAAATTAAGTTTAAGAACAAAGCTACAAAACCTATCTTGTTCATAACCCAGGGACTGCCTGAGGTTATAAAATGTAAATTTAAGATTCATAGTTCAAGAGAGGATGAGAACTGTTGCCTTCAGGCTACTTAGAGCTATATATGATATGTTGCAGGATAGTAATGTATGTCTTACAGTAAATGATATTACAGTAAATGGTATTAATTTAGTCCAATTTTAAACCTATTATATTGTGTGTATGTATGTATGTATGTTTGTATATAAACTGCCTTTCCTGGGAACCTAGATGGAAATTCTCATACATTTCTTTTGTTTTATTTTAGCATAAATGTTCTTATTGGGCAGAGCAGACCAGCAATATGGATGAGGCAGAGGTCAATACGGAGACAATTGGTGCTAAAGGACTGCTAGATGACAGCAGCTTCATCTCTGAAAAGAAGAGTAACATTCCCAAATCACCAGAAACCGAAACATTATTTCAGAAAGACACTGTTACTCTGCCTGAAAAGCTATCAATGGACAAGTCTGAAAAAGCCTTAAGTGGAAGCCAGACATCTATATTTATAAACACTGGTGCTCCTGTTGCTTCTAGTGAAAGCTTTCTTCTGTCTGCGAGAACTATTAATGGACCAGTTTCACACTCCACTTTAGCCAAGACTTCCATTATGAAAAAGGGCAACATTTCATTAACTACTGCACAGACTGTGGACCATCAAGCAGATTCTTGTTCATCTGCAACGGTGGTACATGATCTCCAGCTTTCCACAAATACTTCAACCCAAAATTCAAATCAACAGCAGGCTTTGTTTTTGTTACCTGAAGCAGCACATGCTAAGAATCAGATACATTCCGTGAAAAATCTACCTCCCTCTGCATCTAATTCTTGTGACATGCAGCCGTCTATAGGAAAGAGCATCAAATCAGACAGCACTTTAGTAACTCAAGTAGATGTATGTGAGGATAGCAAAAGTTCTCTAGAAAAAGATGGTGGTAAATCATTAACAGGCACTTCCTCATGTACAGGTGATTTCAGAACAGACAATGATGCAAAGTGGGATCCACAAAAAGATTTCATAGAATTTTTTATGACAAATGAAGAAACTGTAGATAAGTCACCTGTTGAACCTAAAGTTGGTGTACAGAAAAGGAGAAAAAGAAAGATGGATGTTAGCAAAATAACACGTTATACTGAGGACTGTTTTAATGAATCAAATTATATTCCTGACAATTCAGATTCATTTGATATTGAGTTTTCGGAGCAGAGTGAGAACTTACAAGTCATAGAATCACAGGACTATTCATTAGTTAGAATAAAGCCTGAATCAGCAGATGAGGAATTGGAAGTTGTGGATGCGATCCAACAGTTGATTTATAATCCAAGTAATACATGTGCAGATGATACTTCTCCTGTTCACAGTAGCACTTTTCTTTCAAATACTCTATTAAATAAACGTGAACAAGATTATTTAGAAACTCCTTCTAATTTCAGTACCGATGAGCCATCATTTTATCCCTGTACAAAGTGCAATGTGAATTTTAGGGAAAAGAAGCACCTGCACAGGCACATGATGTATCACTTGGATGGCAATAGTCACTTTCGTCATTTAAATGTTCCGAGGCCTTATGCATGTAGGGAATGTGGCCGGACCTTTCGAGACCGCAATTCCCTTCTTAAACATATGATAATTCATCAGGAAAGAAGACAGAAACTGATGGAGGAAATTCGTGAGTTGAAAGAACTTCAGGATGAGGGTAGGAGTGCACGGTTACAGTGTCCACAATGTGTATTTGGTACTAATTGTCCCAAAACCTTTGTGCAGCATGCTAAAACCCATGAGAAAGATAAAAGGTACTATTGCTGTGAAGAATGCAACTTTATGGCAGTAACAGAAAGTGAACTTGAATGTCATCGAGGGATTGCTCATGGGGCAGTAGTGAAGTGTTCATTGATTACTACAGATATATCCCAGAGAAAAGCACACAAAAAGACTTTAGTGAAAGATTCCTATATGGAATCAGCCAAAAAGTCAGCTGACTATATGTGCAAATTATGTCCCTTTGTTACATCAGCCAGAAGCATTTTAAAAAAACATATGGAATATTTGCATCCAGCATCATGCATAGATTCTTTCAGTAGCCGTCTTAGATTAGAAAAAAGAAAAAGTAACTTAATAGATGAATCCTTACATTTTGGTAGCAGGACTAAACATTTGATCAAAAAAGCATCTGCCTTTCCAAAGACCTCTCTTTTAAAACAAGATATGAAACGACCATTTGGCTCTGCATTCCAGTCAAGTAACTTTGCAAAACTTCACAGGAGACCCCCCAGGATACAGAAGGCTCGGAAAAGTGTTGCACAGTCAGCTGTAAGTGTGTATGGTCAAAACTCTACAGACACACCTATTTTGAATAGAAATTGCACTGGCCAAAACCCTAAGTATTTACATCATGCAGGAAAGCAAAAGGCTAGTGCCAAGGCAAGCAGTAATTATTTATCTAGATACAAACTTGAAAAACGTAGGATTAAAAAACCCAGCAGCCCTTATCCTTTACACTTAAAGAAGGAAGCTGCAAAGTCCTTACCTTTATTGTCTTCAAATAATGCTCATAGTAGATTTAATATGGATTCTCTTAACTATGGTGCAAAAAGACCAGGAGTCTATAAAGATAAGCATGTAACTGTAAAAAGATTGGTTAAAAGATCCAAAAGGGAAGGCTCTGTAACTGGAGATGATTTGGACGGTTATCCAGACTTTCTACATAAAATGACTGTTGTTGTTTTGCAGAAACTTGCTGGGGAAAAAGACAGCTATGAAACGGAGGATGAAAGTTCATGGGATAATATTGAACTGTGTGATTACACTACACCGTCTGTGGAGGATGACTCTTACACTGATATTAATCAGGACCATGTAAACCTGTTCCCTTTATTTAAAGATAACATGGAAGAAGAAATTGGTGGTAAATCCTCTCTTAGATATGAGCAAGATGATGGATTTTATTTTGAGTATTATGAAGATGGAGAAGGTAGCAATTACCTGCATGATTTTCAAGACCCTCATGATTTGGAAAATATAGGCACAACTTTGCCTAAGCATAACTCAGTTTTTCATTGGAGTGACTTATCTCTTGAGAAAAAAAACTGTCCATATTGTCCAGCAACCTTTGAAACCGGTGTTGGATTGTCTAATCATGTCCGTGGACACCTTCACAGAGCTGGGTTAAGCTATGAAGCCCGTCATGTTGTCTCTCCTGAGCAGATTGCAACAAGTGATAAAATGCAGCATTTCAAAAGAACTGTGACGGGGACCCCAGTTAAACGAGTTAGAAAAGGTAAGTTTTTTTTGGAGGGAGGAAGTTTAATATGCAGGGTGAAGGGAGCATAGAATACAATGAACATGGTTTAACTTTAGCCTGTCGCAATAGCATTTATTTTGAGTCTTGGATGAAACATTAATGTATCTGTTTTGAGCAGCCTGGCTCTCTTGTGTATGACAAATTGATCAATCAATCATTTATCTTTGTAGCTATTGAGAAGTCAGAAAACTCTTCAGAACACACATGCCAGCTCTGCGGCGGTTGGTTTGACACTAAAATTGGATTATCTAATCATGTGCGAGGACACCTAAAAAGGCTTGGTAAAACCAAATGGGATGCACACAAATCTCCAATCTGTGTTTTAAATGAGATGATGCAAAATGAAGAAAAATATGAAAAAATCCTGAAGGCATTGAACAGTCGACGTGTTATTCCCAGACCATTTGTTGCTCAGAAACTTTCATCAAATGATGACTTTTTATCTCAAAATGTTATACCTCTTGAAGCATACCGCAATGGCCTAAAGACTGAAGATATATCGGTGTCTGCATCAGAGGAAGAAGGACTGACTTTCTTCAATGAATGTGATGAAGCAAAATCAGTACTCTATGATGAAAAAAAAAGTCAGTCACTTACACTGATAGAACTTTTGAAAAATAAAAGGGTAGGAGAAGAAAGAAATCCTGATATCTCTCCGCAAAAGATCCATAATCAAACTGCAAGAAAGAGGTTTGTTCAAAAATGTGTTCTTCCATTAGACGAAGACAGTCCTTTGATGTATCAGCCACAAAAAATGGATTTGACTTTGCAATCAGGTAAGAAATGTGTTTATAGTCGGGTCTACTATTTCATTGCAATTACAATAACTAGAAATTGTTACTGAATGTTTATATATATAATTATTTTAAGTGTTTGAGACTCTTATTGGAACTCACAGTTTTCCTTTACAAAAGTATAACCACATAAATAATTAATGTTTCATTTTCTTAAGTTTCATATATGCAGGGTGATCTTTGAATAGAAAGTGGCTTTTGCTCTGTAATGGTTAAGAATGTATATAACCAAGATACATCTAAATATGGGGACAGTCACCTTACTGTTATATTTTGAGGAACCTTTTTATCTTTCCAATGACTATGGATGTAAAGGAAATCTGTTCATATTATTAAGCTTGCTGTTTTATTTAGAGAAAGACTATAAACTCTTTATCTAGATGAATGGATACCTCATTGTGTGACCTAATCTATTCTAGGTTGTATCTATTATATCAAGGTAACTGGCAGCCAGAATACATAAAATATTTTATTATTAATTGTACATAAAATTGTCACTAATTTTATTTTGGACTACTTGCATCATAGACTACAGTATAGGTTGAGAATATAGTTTCACCACTCTATCCATGGATCTGCCACCTATGGTTTCCTTTATGTATGACCAATACAATATGCCCTCTCTAGGCATTTTCAAGGTCTCAGGGGGACCAGAAGTTCTTGAGCCAGAAGTTCCATTTCAGTAGGGTTCAACATGTGTGGTTTCATGTATCTCCTGCGGGTATGGGAGTTACACTGTATTCTTTATTTAGCCTTGGCTGTCATGGATTGGGGCAGTGGAAACCCTTGACAATATCTCTGAACAAATTTTGTTGTAATAATAGTTCCTCAGAATAATTTGAATAAATGTTTTATGTACCATTGTCTGCTATAACTGCATGATCTTGTTTTATATTCTGTATTATTTCAATGTTGTTGTTTTTTACTACCAGGTTGGTATCACAATTCTGCAGCCCAGGTCTTAATTGCTGAGAGCTTTACATGATCAAAACATTTGTGGAATTGATCTTTTTCTGTGTTATACCACTTCAAATTGGAGGTGTAGGATCAATTTTTAGTTTAGATTCAAATATTTGGTTCTCTGATTTCAATCTAAAGTTATATAATATGGCACCAGATAGTGAATGGTATTGCTAACTCTGTTCCAATTTTTATTTTTGCTTGGTGAAGTACCTTGTCCACCAAATCCTTTCTGAGGTTACTATAGCATTTATAAAAGTAGATATGCTGCATTTGGATATTTAGTAAGTTCCTTAGATTGAGAGACATCCCTGTTAAAAAAACTTATCTCTTAGAGAAGTTTCATAATCTTGGGAACAATGGTAAGCTCAATGTCTTGCTAAATGTGAGGTGTTTTGCTGTTTTGCATTAGTAATGCTTAATGTTAGGTGGCAAATCCTCTATGTTTCACTTAACTATAAAAACACTACTTGCATAACAATAGTTATAAATAAACAATAACAGTTATAAATAAATTGTATGCTAATTATGATTAGCATAGGATTTGACAACATTGCTGCTTCAGTTATTAAAAGTACTTAGGCCTGTCTCAAACATTTTTGAAATACGTGAAATGTAACTTTAGCATCTGGATATTCTCAGTACAGTATAATCCTCATGTTTGCAAAACTAGTATACATGGTTTCATTTATCCATGTCTGACAAAACATGGTCCTCTCTTAGTGTTTTGTAGTGCAACTCTTTGGAATTCTTGGGTCAGAGATCCTTCACTTTAATAGGATTCACCATTATCTGCAGTTTTGCATATCCTTACAAAGTCTTCTAAAACAACCCCTTTGAACTGCTAACTAACATGATTTTCATTTTGACAACAAGACATTGTGCCCCCCACTAACCATTCCCCCTTCTAGTATATTATAGGAATCATGAAGAAGTTGTTCACTGTTTTCCAAGGCTAGTATATATGAAGATGGTGAAAGCTTGAGTGTGTGCATGGAATCAAAGTACAGAAGACATTATTTGTAGTGGTTTCTTTGTATGATATAATTTGGTATTGTTCCACTCTGTGATAACTGAGATGTTTGTTGATCATCTATTTAGCACAAAGATGTAGCAAAAATTACAATTCATTAACTTTCAGTATTGATTATGCATTCAGAGTAATGAAGATAAAATGCACTGAATAAAATGTTTTGTCTAACAGTTGTGCCGTAGTGTGTTTTACCACCTTTTTCCCCAGCCTTCATCAGTAAACTAATTTAGTATTGAGCATTTTACAATCTTGTGGGTAAAAACACTTTAATTACCACTTTGTCAACTCGGATTCCTAATTTTTTTTATTGGGAACATTATAAGTTTGAAACTTCTCAACGGAACAGTGCTATTCAAATTACAGAATTATATCTTTTAGGATTAGGAAATAATCTGTGTAATGTGAAGTTTTTCAGGAAAGCGATAATAAGTGTTAAACCCAAAGACGGTTGGGATTTGAATCAACACCTTCCAGTTTTCTTACCAAAAATGTGTTTAGTGCTAAATGTCACATAGGAAAATAGCCATGAATTCGGAACATTCAGTTGCTGTGATGCAGTGAATATTCTTATAATCTACTTTTAATAGAGAATTTTTCAAAACGCTTTGAGAGTTTGCTTTGAAAGATAGAACTGGATTATAGTTTTCTTTTGAATGATAGGTATGCCTGTGAAGCTTAGAACGTGTGTGCATTGCAATGCGGCGTTTACAAGTGCTGTTAGCCTGTCCAACCACTTACGCGCTTATGCACGAAAGAAGAGTGCTGGACTTTTGACTGGGACAGGTATGTTTGTTACAGATGTAAAATCAAGTCTGTCTCTATACGTTTTTCTCATCAGACTTGAAAAATTCATATTCCAATTTAATTTACATTTAAAATCCTCTGAAAGAAAAGTTAAATCTGATCAATAGAACTTTAGCAACTTGTAAACATTTGTTGCTATTGTCCATTTTTCCATGCCTGATTTTTATTTTCATTTTTTAAAAATCCAGCATTATTTTCGTGTATGCAAACAATTGAGAGCTGAATGCTCTTTGTTTTGTTTTCTGGCTAAATGCAAAAGGAGCTGTGTTTTAATGAGAGATTCCCAGCTTGAAATTGAATCTGTTTTTTTTCACTTATCCCATATTTTAACTCATTTCTTAGGTGAACTGAATCAAAGTAGGCTACCCATAAACAATTACATTGTTTGTCCAGCTTCTAATAGGTTGTTTCAGTCAAAAACTCTCATTACTTTTCTTCCATATTTATTTTGAGTACCTTTTTCTGTTTTCGGACTTTTACAGAATTAAGTAGGTAATAACATAAAACACAAGTATGTGTTTTTTGATATTTTATACTTTGATTTAGATTTTTACTGAACTGCAAACATAAAAATACTGCATTTCACCAAATCGTAAGGCACCATGCAATCATAGGCACACTCCATTTTAAAAGCTTTACTTTTGGAAAAAATCAGTAAATCATTTAGAATATCCTCTGCATGCACAATAACTTTTTTTGTTTCAGTGGGGCTTTGTAGTGCAATTTTTCCTGTGGGGTGAAGGAGGGAGTGTGAAGTAACCTGCGAGTCCACCTGTCTGCATGAGTCTGTATTACGTCTGTGGGTCCATTGAGGAGGCAGCGGATGCAGGAAGCACTGCTTAGCAAAAATACTAGTAAACAGTCATCAGGCTGAGGACAAAATGGTGGAAGCTGGCAGAGTCATTTGGGGCTGGGGCCCTTCCTCTCCTTCTATCTTGGAAGTAAGTCCGTTTTGGAAAAACATGGATTCTAAGGTGCACACTTTTTAGAAGCCCATTAAATGAGAAAAATCGAGTCTTAGATTTACTGGAATACAGTACAAAGGAATTGCAGTAGTCCATGTTAAAAAGGGAAGCACAATGCATAGGAGATGTTACTGTAGTTCATGGAATATCGAAGTTCATTGCGGTTGAAGTAATTCACTTATATAAATCACTTTACCCAAGTGTAAAGGTTTTGAGACTACTATACTGCCATCCAAAATAATGTTCTGTGGAGCTAAGTTGGCTTAACTGTAATTGTACTGTTGAAGTGACTTGTAACCACTGTTGCAAACGATGCCATTAAAGTCATTAGGTTACCTTGATGATTACATCACAGATGACCAAACTAGGTTGTTACCTGTCTCCTAGTTTTAAATCCTAGCTCCTGGATTAACTTGTGTTTTTAATTATTCTCAATTGTCTTAATTTTCCTACTGATTTGAGTAGCAAATGTAAGCAGTTATGTCCCACTGTTTTGTGAGTAGAGGGTGTGATGCAGGCCTTTTAAAAGTTTCTGCAGGTTTCCCCTCATTCACATGCCACTTTCTAATTTACACAAACATCTAGTAAGATAAGTTTAAACTGCTATTTTCCATGAAGTTCAGTGTAAGAGTAAAAGGAAAATTATGTCTTATTGTAAAGCTACTGATCTTTGGTGAAATTAAGAAGATTCTGATTTTAAATCATGTTTGATTTGTTGAATAATGATTGTATATGCCCCAATCATAACTATGATTGTATTGGCACTGTCACTAAACCTAATGAATGAAAAGTGTTCATATTTTACTTGAATTTGAAACAGACCTCAAAGCTCAGTTTAAATTTATGGTCAAATGCATCCTTGGTTAGCATCTTACCAGTGTTTTATGTCTACACTAATAAATGTCATCTAGTCAATACTGAGCTGGGGCACTGGAGTTCTTTCAAGCTTGGTGTAGGTAAACTTGCTTTCAAAATATGTTTCTGATTAATCGAGTGTTTGGGATTCCATCTCCCATTATCACTTACCATTGTCGGTCATGGCTGTATTAAATGGGAATTGTATTGTCATGCATCCTGAAGAGCTCCAGCTTGCTATACATTATCTTAAGGGACTTATACAAACACTATGAATGAGCAAATCACATGACTATTGCTGATAAGTTCTTAGAACTGTGACAGGCAAATAATACTATGCTTGTATTATGTTGTAGTTAGATCAGGGATATCAGCCTCATTTTCATAGGGCCACATCAGCCAGATGGTTGCCTTCAAAGGGCTGTTTGTAATTGTAAGACTGTATAAATGTAACTACTTCTTAAATTATTGTTTAATAGCATGAGACACCATCCTCATCAATGATCATGTTCTGAAAATAGCAAAAAGTACAAAATGAAATCACAACCAGTCAAATGTATTAAACAACTCTAGTTTCCTCTTCACTATCAGTTTTCCTAGAAGAAACAACTACATTTAAGAAAGAAATCATTTTACTAAAATTATAGGTTGAGCATCCCTTATCTGGAATTTCAAAATATCCATGTTATTAAAAATACTGGATAAAATTACCTTCAGTCTAAATGTATAAAGTATATATGAAACGGAAATGAATCTAGGATTTAGACTGGGATATAATTCAAGGTACCTTATTATGGATTCATCCCTAAATAAAGGTATTCCAAAATCCCAAACACCTATGGTCCCAGAAATTTCACACGAGGGATGCTCAATCTGTATTCTCTTGTGGTAAAAATGTAATGTCCTTGTGTTCAAAGGTTATCCGCTTCGTATACTACATAGTTCTTTTTCATTATTTCAGCTTTATTTTTAAATGCCTTGCATTCCTAGATTTTGTTCCTTTATATTTTTGAAGAAAATGCCATGACCACAAATTCCTTTCAGCATTTTTCTCAGTTTCTTGCCCTAGTTACATAATTGTATTCACAAATGACCTTTATTTTTGTATGTGACAATTGCTGTGGGTCCTTTTGTATTTTGCATTGAAATAGAAGAAAAAACAATTGACTGTTAAAAGTCACTAAAGTTGAAAGCAATATTTTCTCAGGGCTACATTAGCTTCTGAGCAAGACATTGGCATTTTTTACTACCCTGTGTTTGCTTGTTTAGTAGCATGTAGAATGGATTTAGGCCCTTTCATCTAATAGTCAGTTTAATCTAGTGGTCAGATTTAAACGCTACAGCTAAGACAGGTATTAGGCCAAAATACCCAGTGTCAGGCTGGGAAACTTCACTCTTTCTTGACAATTTCATTGACATTGCATTGCTATTTGGTGAAGTGAGGTGCAGACGGGGTGAATAAGGTCTGGCTACTGTATCTGTTGATTATTCTATCTTTGGCAATCATTTCAAGCTTCATGTCAAGTTTAAGACACCTTAGTGCAATTAGAGAATAACCAACTAATAAGTGCTGGGGTTTTTTAAATCATTGATCAACTGTGTATTTCATTTTGATAATAAAGTTTAAACTATACGAAATTTCTTCTTAACATGAAATCTCATCTTAATGCAAACAAAACTCTTAAAACTGAAGTTCAGATTTTCCTGTGAACTTGAAAAGTCTGCTTTTCATTCAAAACAATATTTCCTACATACGAGGAAACATTTATTTATAAAGTTCTATTTCAAGGCAAGGAGTAGCAAGAACAGAATTATTCATTAAGTCCCAAATAACTTTTCATTACTTCAGTTCTGCAGTGTGTTTGGCTCTTGGACTATTAATATTTCACGGTTCTGCCTTCGAAACAAGGTGACTCTTCATTTTCATCTCATAGTAAAACACCATTTAATTCTTGAGTGCAAAAGTAATATTAGTCCACTTCAGGTGATACACTTTAAGTACTTTTAAGGGCCTATTGGCAAACACACAATATAAGTATAATTTTAATACCCTTATTTTCATTTTATTGTATTTTTATGGTAATAATTGCACTGTTAGTTTAGGGAGCTCTGCCTACTGCAGTTAAGTATATTTTTGTTTTGTTTGTCCTGCATTAATTTCAAGTATGAAATAGGTGATTTGTTTGAGTGTCAAACCAGAAGAGTAACCACAAAATCAGATATGAAGAATATAATGAAATTACACATAATTAATGTTGCTACAAAAAGTATTCTGTTATCAGAAGTGACCACCGTGACAAGTAATTATTTACTCTGAAAATCAGTTTACACTCTGTAATTATTGAATATATTTCAATAAACCCAAAATATTTCTTGCAAATAAAAAATTAATTCATATCCTAGATACTTTGCAAATTCTAGACTTTGCAAACTGGATTCCATTGATGCCAAATTACACTGCTTCTTTAAAAATCTATGTGCCTCACTATCTATGGACTTCAAATAACTGTCTCACTGTTAAAACCGGCTTTTGTCTTATAAATATTTTGAAGAAAATGTCTCATCCAGTGATGGTTCTCTCGCAGCTTATCAGTTTGATATATTTAGTGTTGGCTTCACTTATTCTCTCAGATCTTTATCTCCTGAGATCTTTCCTTGTGTCTTCACTTAAACTTTGCTGTGCCTCTTAGAATTTCTTCTCTAACATTCATGCATTTGCCCTTCGATTTTCCTGCACTTTTCATGTTTTGTCATTATATCTTTGCTGCCTTCAAGCAAGAGACACTACTTGCTTCCAGTTACCTCAGCCATTCTGTGGGCCGTAGTCTTAGCATTTCATTTTCTGTTTTGATGTAATAAGAGAGATTGAGACCAGGTGGCAGATATTAACACTTTTTCAGTCAACCAAACAAACAAAATGCAATCTTTGTTTCATATATTTTTTACTTTGTTTAGATATAGATCAGCTTTTCTGTCATATGTCTTGCAGACTGGCTTGGCAAAATTAAGCAAATACAGTCTGCATATCCTTCACTGGTAATCTTTATAGTATTCCTTGAGATACTGATAAATATTATGTTTTCCTGTTGTGTCACATTCATAGATAAATGAGAGTGCTTAATTTTGGAGTACAGTAGAGCATATTGAAGGTCATAGATTGTGTGGGTAAATTTACACCTTTCTGCTGCTTTATCTGTGAAGTCTGTTAAATAGTCACATATATTCCAAGTAATGCATCTAATACTGTAGTTTAAATGCTAAGATAAGTTAATTTAAGAAAAATCATGGAAGTAATGTTTATGGCCCTTTTTCCTTCTCTGAAAGGGAGTTTTCTTCATCTCCAAAAGCTAAGCTGGATAGTTCTGAGGAAGGGAGGAATTGGCCCAAGATTTATTTCAAGTGATTTTATCTTCATGGAGGACTCTACTATTCAAGTAATACCAAATGCACACAGAAATGAATATACTTTGTGTGTTGAGCACCCCAGATTGGAGATTAAGCAGCTCCAAATCATACACCTCCAAGCAGTTTGGATGTCATATTAACATATCTGGCCTCTTTGTTCGGGTGAGGACACAGTCAGGCATGCAGCCCCATGCCTACCAGGTGTGATATGACCCATTTTTGCTGAAAGAGGCATACATTTAGCCTGGGGCAGCATTATACGAGGTTCCAGATGTCACGGCTGCAACACTGACAGTATCCCAGCATATATCCCTGTTATGGTGCTATTGGAAATATTTGCAGCGTATTTGCATGATAGGAACAGTTGATAGTGCAAAATCAGTGGAGTAAAGTATAATAAGTTATAAGCAGAAGAACTGTCTAGGTTTCCAATGATAGTTTATTCATAAAACGGATATATGACCATGCCCATGTTTATGTCCCACAGAAGTCTGATTACCAAGCAGATAAAAATGGATATTCATTGGTGCTGTATCCGTGATGGCTTCTTAATCACTTTTTAAAAGAAGAAATGTACATTGCATAATCACTTCCATTTTTATTTAATCTTTATGTTGTAGAAATTCATACGACACCCTGTGCATATATTCTACATGTCAATGAGTCGCCTTCGGGCTGAGAAAGGCGGTATATAAATACGGTAAATAAATAAATAAATGTGCTCTTCTAGAACAATAAATATACATTTACCTATGTAGTTATTTATGACATTAGAGGATTTCATATTACATTGTGGACATGCATTCTGCTTGTTTTCTAATTGTATGTTCGGTTTTAATTTGTCATCAAATCGTATTAAAAGTCAGTAATTTAAGGAATGTTTTATCAGTGCAGAAATCAATGTCTTAAAACTTCCATTTTAAAACAGGTGCATGTGCTAGAAGGAATTAGTATAGCAAAATGTTTAAGAATGTCATTGTAGGTCTTTTATGCTCTTATCCCAAAGTGCCTGATTGGGCCAGATATCTTGGCTTCACTGTGCTTTGTGAGATCCTATCAGGCTCTATCTTCTACTAAGCAAACACATTATCTTATCATTTTAATCTGCTTTTTTATCATTTGTTATTGTAATGAAAAATCTGCAAATAGCTTACTAATGGTACTTTAGACATGCTTACATTTGGTAGTACTTAAGAAATGTCAGTGATTTTTCCAGTTATTCCCTTTCTTTATTTGAATGAGTACCCCCTCCTTTTAGCTGTGATTGTGCAGGTGGGTTTTTTTACAAGAGAAAAGCTAGTTTAAAATATTTAAATCCTGATTTTCTACAAGTCAGAATGATATTATACGATAAAATACAACCAGCTTTTCTTCAAATAAGGCAATTTTGACTGGAAAAGGTGCAGTACTCCATCTGCACAGTGACTTTATGGGAAACCCATCCCTCTTGTATCATGTAGTCCATTGCTGGAGCAACTTCTTTTGGGCAAGTAGATAACAGGTTACATGACCCTTCCCTATAGTTACGGCACTGAAATGGACTTACAATTCAAATGATGTTACATTTTTACCATTAGCCATTTAATAAATGAATGTTTTGTTTTTGATAAAGTAAACAGTCACAATCACAAATAGGTAGAATACTTCTCTTCTAATGATTATCAAAATTCAGCAAGCTTTCTGAGTATTGGCTGATACTGTAGAAGACGTTTATTGCTGTAAATATCCATGTATAAGTCTAGAATTTTTAGTGAAAAAACTAACCCCAAACAATCTGGATTGATGTATCTGGGGATCAGTGTAAGTATAACTCTTAACAACAACAACACCAAAACAATGAGTAGAGTAGCAAAAGGCCTTTTGGAATGCCAAGGTGGAAAAAATGATAGCAGTGCCAGGTTGCTACTGCTTTCCCTGCTATATCAAAATCCATCATTTTGGCCCCAAAAACTCCCCTTAAATTTTACACAAGGTCAGCTTATGAACAAGTAATAATTTTGTTAGAGTTCCTTATATGCTCACATACCTGTCCACTTTCCAAATTAAAATAATTGCAGTGACAGTTGATTTATTTATTTTTCGTATCAGGAGCGATCCAAGGGTACAATTGTGATGTATTTGAGAAAACACAAAGTTTTAAAACTTGACATTATAGTATGAAAGTGCTGTCTTTGTAAAACCAGGCCTCCAGATCAGCAGTGCCCATAACATTGAAGAAAACAATATAGAGGTTATAACAATAGAGCTTAATAACATCACGATTACCTCTATGTACAAGCCCCTAAATGAGTTTTGTTTCTCCTCTCCTGAGAACTTAGTTAGGCATCAAAGGGAGGTAGTAATTGGTGACTTTTAAAAAGCCATGGTCATGTATGGGGCTATGCTCAGGAGGATAAAAGTGGAGAGGCTGTCCTCTCCTGAGCTGAACTGCACAAACTCACTTATTCATGATAGTAAGCTCCCACCATCCTACAAGAGTGGGAGATGGCACCGAGGATATAACCCAGACCTCCTATTTGTGAGTGACAGCATTGTGTAGCAATGCACTAAATCAGTGGGACCACCAATACCAAACACACAGCACCGACCAATAGTAGGCAGTTGATTATAACAATATCTGTTATTGTAGTAAACATCTCTATAAATTAAACTTTAAGCACAAAAAAAGAAGCTTGTTAGGCTAGTATGTCATGAAGCTGTATACAGTCAGTCCTCAAGTTATGAACAAGATAGGTTCTGTAGGTTTGTTCTTCAGTTGAATTTGTTTGTAAGTCAGAACAGGTCCATTTTAAAGTGTAACTCCAGACCAATACGTTTATATATTACCTTTGGATAGTATAGTTAAAGGTTGTCCCCTGACATTAAGTCCAGTCGTATCCGACTCTGCAGGTTGGGGCTCATCTCCATTTCTAAGCCAAAGAGCCAGCGTTGTCCGTAGATTGTCTACTAGATACTATTGAAAATATGAAATATGTATTTTGAAACTTAAAAACCAAGTTTCATAGCAGAGTATCAAAGAGCAGCTGAGAGCAGCTGAGAGCAATGTGGCTTAGAGGACTTAAACAGGAAAGGAGACATCTCAGTCAAACATGCCAATTATGAAGGCATCATGCTTTATTGAAGAAAATAACACACAGCAGTAACTTTAAAAGAAGTAAAATCAGGAATGAATAGAAACAATATGGAGTACATTATATAGTGTTCAAAACAACAAGGTATAACTCCTCCCTTTTTCTCCAAAGGTCATGTGGCCGGCATGATTGCATGGCACCGAGCTTCCCTGTCAGCCCCCTATTGATCTACTCACATTTGCATGTTTTGTGAAACTGCTAGGTACCGAAGCAGGGGCTGACAGCGGAAGCTCATGCCACATCCCCACATGACCTTTGGAGAAAAAGGGAGGAGTTATCGGTCAGCAAGCTCAGCGGTTTAACACACTGCGCCACCGGGATAGTATAGGGAAAGGTTAACACCCCTGTGGTGTTTCTTTTGCTGTCCGTGCCCGTTGAGAAGTTTTTACCTCACTTTCTGTCCCTGGAATAATTAGATTTTGAAAAATGTGGACTGTTGTGGAAACACGGATTGGTGATAAAGCTTCAGTGAATAATCTTTTCCATTGATAACTATTTCAGGAGTTTATTTCCCTTCCGAGGGGAAGATTTCTCTCACTTCCTGTTGTCTCACCTCCATTCTTAACTATGAATCATTTGTAAGTTGGAGTTTTGTAACTTGCAGACTGCCTATAAATTCTGTTGCTTTATATTTTCGAACAAAGCTGCATAAGCTTCAGAAATAGTTTAGTTTCGTACAGTAATACTCTTCCTTTTTTGCAAATATTTAGATTTACTCTTCCATAATATAGTAATTTTCTTATTCTGATATTGTTTTGTCTCCCTCAAAATGTGGCATAGCAATATTGACCAGAATTTCCGCCTCACCAGATTGGTAGTGATAATGGACCCCAGTATTTGCAATCTGTGTTGCACTTCATAGTTATTTATCCATATTTGGTTTTATGGCCCTAGTTCAGCAGGATCCCCTTTATAGCCAGCTGGTGTTTGTAATTACCAGACACATAATATGAAACTAACATCATAATATCTGATCGCCTGGCAGTATCATGTGGAATTATATGTTTTCTAATAAGATTCTAATATTTGGTCTTTTGAGCCTTACAAAGGCCAAATAACAAGAATCATTAGGCTCCCTTTTCCTCAGCTATAAAAGAAATATAGTGCAGTCATTGGTAAGGATAATTTGCTATGGCACATCAGATCCCCAGAAGCATTATAGCTCTCAGTATTATGTGGAAGAGGATCTAGCATTGAAACAGATAGAAGGTGTAATTTCAAATCCATAAAGCATTTGTCTATAGCAAAAGTTACTTCTTTGAAATGAATTGGGAAGGGGGTAGAAATTTTGTTTTGAAGGATTGGTTTACCTTGAAAAATCAAAGAAAGAATGAGAGTACACCAGTTAGTTCACATTAGACAGAGTTTTCTCTATTGTTGAATATGTTGTTCAGGTGGAAGTGGGCTTAAATACTTCTTTAGCTTCATTTTGGTGCTTCTTTCTCAAAAGGCAAATACATGGATGCAGGTCTAGTCTGGAGCTGTGCATCCTTTAACTTCTGTCCATGCATGTCCTTCATAAAGTAACCAGAAAATACTATTTGTGTGGATAGTGTCAATACCTTTATCAAATAAATTAACATGTCTCAAGGTAATTTATGCAATGATATCTAGTGTTTTGAGTGCACATAACTCAGTAAATTTCTGTTTTTCTATTTTTTTCCTCTGTCATTTGCATGATGATAGGAAACACATTATCATCCTATCAAGTAACACCCTAACCTGTGGATTTCTGTTTCTCTAAATGTTATACTGCTTAAAAAATTAAGGTATAGAGGAGTTCTTATTATGAAGATTTATCTTGATTGAAGTATGGGACTCTGAACATTGACCTTGGTGCAGGCATTAAAATGGCAGGCTGCTCCACCTCAATTCTTTCCCATTTCATTCATTCCATGGAAGACAAAACCAGTTATTTCAAGAGTATTCTACTTCGTGTAGTTTTTGAAATTTTCCCTCTCTGAAATGGAAGTTTAGCTAGTAGAATTCTTGCTTTATTTCCTTTTCTTTCGTAGTTCTTTTACTCTATGTATGTTCGTGTGTGTATGTATGCGTGCACATGGATGTGAGAGAAAGATATGAAGGGGGTAGAAAGAGTTTTCTTAGTCTTTGATGCATTGAAGGCTAAATAATATATCCTTGGCGATACAGTCTTTCTTTTCATTATTTTCTTTTGTATCTAAAAACAGTTCATTTCCTCATGATACTAAATGAAAATAACCCGTCAGCTGGTATAAGTTAGTCATTCTATGGTTACCTCATGCATATCTGATTTAACTATATTCAATTAAGAGATCTTCTACATGTGATTAAGAAGTATTCTGCATTAACTAATGATCTGATAGTCATTAAAATCTTACATTAATTTAACAGAATTGTACCCAATATCATGAGACTCCTTTAGCATACAGAAAACACTTCAAAGTAATATATATTATAAAAGTCGTAGTTGTGAAGTTTGTCAAAGCATACTTTACATTTAACCATTGATCCTTTTTTTAGTTATGGCTGCATGATGGAAACAGACCTTGATATTTTAATTAGAGTGAAAAGCCTCTGAATTGATATAATCCACAAGCAAAGCATGCTGCTTGAACAGTTATGAAAACCGGCATACTAAGAATATATGGTTTGATAATTTAAAAAATACCTATTGTATAATGAAGCTTGTAACAAACACATCAAGCATGTTACATTTATTAATGCATGAATATGGTTCCCATACTTTAGTTTTACGAAGAATTCATGTTTCACATTTTCAATTTTTGTAGCTTTAACTTACAAAAAAGTGAGGATGATTATTTTTAGCATATTTCAGAGAGAAAGAAAATATTCCATATCAATTTCCTGATAAACATATATGTGACCTCTTTTTTTTGTCTCAATAGCCGTAGATTGTAAACAAAAAAAATCAAGATCAAGATCTGGGAGCAAGAAAAAAATGCTACCATTACCTCATGGTGCTGATGAAGTTTACATACTCCGGTGCAGGTATATGTGGGTTTGTAATGGGAAATGGAAAACAACTACTGAACTTACATTTGTTTAAATGGTTATTGGTTACATCCATATTTTTGTCAGTATGCTTGAGAAAAATAAGAATAATAAGCAGGACTAGAGGAAAACCACTGAATGAATTGCTGATAGTAAATCAGCACTTCCGTAAATTTCATGTCATCAATAGATTTACTCTACTTGTACTAGCAATTGGATTTAGGCAGCAATTTTAACCTGAAACATGATTTTAACTTGCTATGTTTGTCCCCTCCTTCATTATGAAAACTTGACAGTCAAAAGCCCTCCCAAGCAATGTTTTATTTTTCTACAAGTTTCAGATAGTATATGTAGAAATGTGTAAATTATGAAAATTAAGCAAGGGGGCATTTTTGGAAGAAAAAAAAGCAACAACTGGAAATTTCCGGTTGAATTGAATAATCAAAAATAGAAAAAAATGTGGAGCATGCACATCTTTAAAAACATTAAGAGTTAAAGAAAATTATTATAAGATAATATGGAGATGGCACTTTACACTAGTTAGATTATGTGGTGGTTGTGTAAATTTATACAAAAATTATGGAAAATAGTATTTAAGGAAATATGAGCAATAATAAAATTAGAGATAAAAAGTACACCATAAATAGCACTATTATCGTATGATGATAATATATCCTCACAAGAAATGAAGGAATTAATTTCTAACCTATTAATGGCAGCAAGACTGCTAATTGCAAAAAAATGAAGCAAAATTCAATTGGAAGAATGGTATAGAGAAGTTTGGAACAGTGATTAATGATACACTAACCTGTGACATTAAAGTTAAAAAGGGAATATGGAAACAAACAGACTTTTGGAAAATCTAGGAAAGTTCATAGAATTTGTATTTATATAGAAGGACGGGGGACAAACCTGCAACAAAAACAATGGCATTCTGGAGATAAAGAATAAGATAAGTTGGTCAAGATGAAGGTGACACAAAGAAAAGGGAAACGGATGGGGAGTCAGGGAAGCTAAACATATTCAAGTAATTAGAAAAGTTGTATTAGAACTGTAAGTGCAGTATATTTTAGATGGGGAATTTTTTAAAACTAAACCAGGTGCTTCTTTATTATTACATCTATTATTGTTTTATATTATTAAGTATATATAATGATTCAATCAAAACTTTATTACGGTCACAGACCAGCACAAAGCGGGCACAAGCGCCCTAAGAGGAGAAGGACAACTCCCCAGTAAACAGTTATTTAAAATCAGACTAGAAATCAGTATAAAAATATATTTTAAAAGACAGGATATTGTTGCCTTACGATGTCAATCATCACCCGTCTGATATTAAGGGCAGCAGCACAGAACTTAGCAACACTGTAAGTCATTGCAGTGTTAGAGTCCGAAAGCAGCAGGGTGGAATAACATCTTTCACTGTGCCCCAGGTACTTTGAAAGCCATGGTCCAATGAGATTGGATCTAAGATCTCTGTAGAACATGCATTGAAGAAGCACGTGCTCAGTTGTTTCCACATCACCAGACCCACAGGGCATAGTCGCTGCTTGAAGGGGGTCTTCTGATACCTCCCCTCCAATACAGCCGATGGGAGGGCATGGCATCTTGCCAGGGTAAATATAATGATTGTATCTTTGTCGACTTGACTTGTTGGCCTTATTAATATATTAAACTCCATACTACAGTGTACTTTCTTGATGCAGATACTGTTTTAATATGTTTTTCTTGCATATGTTTTTTTTTTGTTGGTTACTATATTTGGAATTTTGTTTTCTTGAATAAAAATTATACTAAAAACAATGTATTTAGTGTCCTTTCCAGATTAAAAATCACTTTCTGACTATAGGAACATACTGTATTGTATGCCTGATGTGATGCAACTATATCATGTGTTTAGCATTAAAAGATGTCTGGTATATTAAAAATACAGTTTAATCAAACAATAATTACAAACTGAATTCCCTTTATAGCATTACAAGATTCTGAACAGTGAGGAGCCTCAGTGGTTTTGCCACTTCGTGAGGAATAGATGAAAAATAGTAAAAACAGAAGAAACCACTGTCATTAATAAAATAGAGAATTTAGTTCTTCTCTAGTCTCTCATAGTGTCATAAACTATTAATTCCCATAAAAGAACAGAGGAAAGGATAGAAAGACCAGAAATTGCAATGATTAGATGTTGTATGATTATAATCATACATAATCATTTCACACAAAAATCTGCCTATTACATAGATTTTAGAAATAATTTTGAAAGGGTAAATATTTCTCAAACACTACATTCATCTTTTTGATAGATTTTTTTCCAAAAGCCATTCTCCTCTCCCTTTATTTTCAAGTTTGTTTGTTTTTTCTGAGGGAGAAAGGCTTCAGAAAAACCGTTCTGAATTCTTTGAACTGAAACCCAGATAATATTGCATAGCTTGTAAATCCTGCCCACTCCCGAATATAGGAAAAGAAGTGCAGCATTTTGCATTAGTAATTGCTGTCAGTCTTTCAGTCAATGGTTGCCGTGTTTTTATTTTTTATTGATTATATGTAAACTGTTCTGGAACACTTTTTGACTGAGAAGTTGGGTAATATGCTGCCAATAAAGAAATGCTTATTGTGTAATTGCTAGACAGAACTCAAAAGTCTTGTTCTTTAGTTATATCCCTTTTTATACATCCTCATGTGTGAATTCACACATCCTCATGTGTGAATTGAAGACAGGTTTTGGGGGCAAAATTACAGATTTTGATATGACCGATAGATAAGTCAATGGTAATTCCATGGAGAGGGAAAAGCACTGGTGCCATTTCAGGGTTCTTACAACCCTGGCTGCTGCCACCATTTCCCTGTCTGAGCATTCAAAAAGGCTAGAAACAAAGCCATAACAAAGAGAGGGGAGGTAGTGCTTCTTTTAGGTTTTCCTGGGATTAACTAATCTCGTTCCTTTCAACCCTCTAAAAAGGGGGTGGTTCGTTTATTGACAGGTGAGGTACACTACCCATGTTGATCCATGGATAAGCTGATCCAGTTTGCGGGTAGGGGGTTGGTTCTTTTGATGAAATTTTCTAGATACACATGAGTATATAAGTAAGTCCATATTTTAGGAGTCTCGTGTGTCCCTTGCTTACTGTTAGAACACCTCAAGAGGGAGGAGGGAGCTGGATTAGATGATCAGGGAGTACCATGTTCTTATGATTTATTTATTTATTTATTACTTAGGCTTCTATGCCGCCACTCCCGGGGGGGCTCGGGGCGGCTCACAAAGGCCGAACAAAACACAGTAAGAACACAATAACAGTTAAAACAACGGCAGATTAAAACACAATATCACACAGTAATTTAAAAAGAATCTAGTGTACAAATACAACACTAGAGGTGGCGGATTGTGATATAGCCTTGTTTCCTCATTATTTAATTTTTTAGATGGGGAAATAAGACACATCCAAGCGCTTCATTGTAAATGTAGACTAACCCCAGTTTGAAGGAAGACAAATCCACTGTGTCCATCTCATCCTGGCTACCCTGCTTTGATTATATACAAGGAGAAATGTTCTAGGAAAGAAACCTTATTAACTATCACTGTTAATGAAACAGTGTATTTACTCAAATTTAATGCAAACTTTTTTTGGCTAAATTACATCACCAAAATTGAGGTACACATTAGATTTGGTGGCTTATTAGACTTGCAGACGTAAATCTGCCTGCACTGTTGGGCAAGAGATCCTGAATGGGGATGGAGGAGGAAGTGGTGGCAGTGACAGTGAAAAGGCTGGTGGGAAGCCAGTGGTGGCCACAAAAAGGCTGGTGGGAAACAGAACTCTTCCATTAGGCCTGGTGGGAAGCTACAAAAAGGTGGGAAGGTCTTCCCATCAGCTTTTTCGCAGCCGCCCCTAGCTTCCTACCAGACCTGACAAGAGGGGTGCTGCGTCCCACCAGCCTTTTCACGGACACTGGTCCCCACGTCACATTTGGCAACAAATCATTTTGTTGTAATGTGCGAAATTGAGGTGTGCATTACATTTGATGGTGCATTGTACTCAAATAAATATGGCAATACATGTATGATGATTAAAATTTAAGCTTTTTGTTTTATCTGTCCAGAGGTATTAGAAACTGTAGTAAATAATCATTGGATTCATGCCAATGAATCCAATAAGGTAGGATTCTGTAGTTAATCTTGGGACTCCCAATACTCTGCTTAAAGTTTCATAATGCTAATGTGCTTTGTCTGTTTGGTTTTAAAAACGACACAGGTTTTGTGGCCTGGTATTCCGAGGTCCCCTGTCTGTTCAAGAGGACTGGATAAAGCACCTACAGCGCCATATTGTCAACGCAAATCTTCCTCGGACTGGGGCTGGCATGGTGGAAGTGACATCACTGCTTAAAAAACCTGCCTCGATTTCTGAAACTTCCTTTTCTTTCCTAATGGCTGAAGCCGCCTCATAGACTACGGACACATTTCACTTTGCATTGGATGTACATTTGAAACCATTTTGTTAGTTTTTTTTAAAGTTCAAATAAATTATCTCTTTATAAAATCTAAAGCCAGAAAATGGGGAGAAGAATGACAATTAACATTCAAACAATTGAGTACTTAAAACAATTACCGTAAGTAGTCTTTATATTTTATATAGGGTGGAAGACGTGTTTTTAAAGTTTACTATGGCTTTTTTGTCAATTACTGTATTCAAGATACAAGCCCATCACGTATCAGCAGCTGTTTTTAAATTGGTTGCACATGGGTACTTTAGACAGGTTTTTTGAAATCTTTACAGTGTTACCAGAATCAATGCTCTGTTTATTAAACAAACCCTTGCTTAGTAAAATATATTCTATTTTGTTTGTATGTATGTAGTGTTTTGTACAATACAAAGAAATGCTAATGAAATTTACTCAATTAGGGCATTAAATATCATGTACTTCATTGTTCAAGAGACTGTTCCATTCAAATAGGGCAATTAGTACTATCTAGCTGTGTAAGTGTTTTTTAATCACACAAGACTCTTTTGTACTAAAAGTGGAGGGAAACTTCTTAAACAGATTTCTACAAACTATGTACATAGTACTGGAAACTATTTGTGGTAAGGAAATATTCTTTACTTCACTTGCATTTCTCACTGAATAAAAATGGTGCGTCCATGCTACCTCCCAACGTTTGTCAGCAGTAATGGTATTTACCCTTTCAATTTGTTGCATCACTTGTTCACAATTCTCTTTATTGTAAAACACCCCTTTGTTAACAAGTCTGTCTTTTTATGCTTTACTTAGAGGTATGAGTTGCTTATAAGACATTTGGGCCTCCTGTTTTTATTTAATACTGTAGAAATGTACTAAGCGTTGCTCACTATGTGGCGTAGCTTGCATTTGTCATATTTCGGTTGTTTTTTTAAAAAAAAATCATAACATTTGACACAAATAGAAACGTTTCTACAAATGAAGAGAATGTTTACAAATTGACTTTTAGAACTTGTTTTGGATGTAATTATATGTATGGAAACTGTAACACTATGCTCATGCTAAGGATCTATTTACAGAATTATTGAAATAAATGTGCTGTGAGGATGGAAAAATATGGTGCAGATGTCTTGGTCACAATATATTTTGGCTGTTAACAAAATCACTTTTCAACAACGAAGCAAACTCCTCTTTGGAAACTGGTTCTGTAATGCAAGTAATGTTTCATTTTATTCATGTAGGGTGACTAATACTGTAGTTATGCCAAGGAAATGCATTGATATTGTTTTGCGTGTAAATAAAGTTATAAAAGCCGTTGAGATGTGAGGAGTATTTTGGTGGAGAATATACATACCTCACAGCCAGTGAAATTGATTTCCTCATGGTATATCTCCTTACCAAGAATATATCTCTCTAAATAAAAATGTCAAAAGAAAACATTGAAACGTCTGTAATGTGAAGTATTTGTTTTGCATTTTGTGTAAAATACAAAACTGTCTGGTTTTGATTTTTAGCATTATGAAGAATCTAAAGAAGAATACCAATTCACACATCGTAGTAGTAGTAGTAGTAGTAGTAGTAAGCTTTATTTCTATCCTGCCCCCTCTCCCTGAAGGGACTCGGGAATGCATCCACCTTCCTTGTATACAGTGAATTAGTTCCAAACTTAATCATTTTTAATAGATCAGTTGGAATAAATAGAACGTAAATCAATTAATTAGAATGTAAATTAAGGGCAAGGTGGATGTTATCCTTGAAGTATCTGGCTTGACCTTGAAGGAGCTGGGGATGGCGACAGCTGACGGAGCTCTGGTGTGGGCTGGTCCATGAGGTCACAAAGAGTTGGAAGTGACTGAACAAATAAACAATTAATTATTTAAGTGGGTCTGCCCTAAGCATGATTAAGTTTGAATTCAAACCAATCTTTAATTTGGCCTTCTCTCTATCCACAGATTCTATGTTAATAGCCCTTTGAAGGACAACCATAAGACTTGATGTGGCCCTCACGGGAAATGAGTTTGAAACAAATGCTTTGTTTGTTGGGACAAGGCTTCATCAGATCCCTATATCACTTATTACAGAAATACCAGAAATAAAGCTAGGAAAAGTGTGTGTTTCTACATGTGACCGACTTCTATGATAAATATAAAATTCAATTTCTGGCTGTAGGCCACTTCTTCCTCAGCCTCCTCTGCTTTGACCATCTATACATTAAGTTGTCTTCTTAAGTTAGATAGAAGAGTGACTTTTCCAGTTGCCAAAAATATTCCAAATATTCTTCCCTGTCCATGTTGTACCCATAGGATTTGAGCTTTATTTCCCCATGTGGAAAGGAAAAAGTGGTGGAGCACCATGTAAGAAATGTCAGTAGCTAAACGAACCCTTTAAATAGCCCGATAGTTTTATTGTTTCTTTTTTATTTCAGAAGCCTGTGTGACACATGTAGGCCAGTCCCATTTTAGCCTTACAATAACCACTTTTGGCGGGCTGTGAGAGAAACTTACAGCTTCAGTAGCTTCAATCCTAACTTTCAAAGACCAACACTCCCAACATGCCTTCTACTACACCACATTGACTCTCATGTCTAAGGCATCTTATAGATCTGTAGTCATATCTGGTTGACTGCATATCAGTTGATATATTTTGATTATTTTAGGTGCTGGTCAACACACACACAAACACCTTATTATTTATTTATTTATTTATTGTTCACTTTTATATTCCGCTCCTCCCAGCAGGCTCGGGGCGGATAACAGAAAATACACAGGCAGCATGTCACAACATGTTGCCTTACACTTGATAAAACATAAAACCACATTTAAAACATATAGCATCGTCAAGTACTGAATGAGAGGACATACAACACAGTTCTTAGTCCGGTGTGCCTAATTAAAGGCTAAGCCGAAAGGGCCGTCTTGCAGGCCCTCCGAACGGGCCAGTTCCGAGATAGCTCGAGTGCTATCCGGGAGGGCATTCCAGAGTACTGGTGCCGCTACGGAAAAGGTCCTTTGTCTGGTCGTCGATAGGTGGCAGGAGCGGACTGATGGAACTAACAACAGATTCTGTTCATCTGAGCGCAGTGATCTCAGGGGAGAGTACGGGGTAAGGCGGTCCCTCAGGTAGGCAGGCCCTAGGCCGTGCAAGGCCTTAAAGGTCAAAACCAACACCTTGAAGGCAATTCGGTACTCGATAGGAAGCCAGTGCAGTTGCCGAAGAATAGGTGTAATGTGCTCCCTCACCGGCACTCCTGCCAGCAAGCGGGCAGCGGCATTCTGCACTAGCTTGAGTTTCTGGATTGTCGACAGGGGAGGCCGACGTAGAGGGCATTACAGTAGTCTAGTCTTGAGATGACCATCGCTTGGATTACCGTGGCCAGGTCGTTCCTGGACAGGTAGGGTGCCAGTCGCCTAGCCTGTCGGAGGTGGTAGAATGACGTCCTGCCGACCACAGAGACCTGAGCCTCCATGGTCAGCGAGGAGTCCAACACAACCCCCAAGCTCTTAACCGATGGCGATGGGTTAAGCCGCTCGCCATCCAGGGTAGGCAACCGGCACCCACCCAGACCAGGCCGACCAGGCCACAGGATCTCCGTCTTCGATGGATTCCCCTTCAGCCGGCTGGCACGCAGCCAACCAGTCACGGCTTCGAGGCATAGATGGAAACAATCGGGTACGGAGTCCGGCCTGCCGTCCATTCTCAGCAGAAGCTGGGTGTCATCAGCGTACTGATAACACTCCAGACCAAAGTCGCGGGCCAGCTGGGCCAGGGGGCATGTAAACGTTGAATAATAAGGGGAGAGGATAGCCCCCTGGGGGACCCCACAATTAAGTGGGAGTCTCCCGGAGACTTCCCCACCCCCCTCCACACGTCCCCGGTCCCGGAGGAAGGAGGCCACCCATTTAAGGGCAGTCCCCCCAACCCCGGAGCCGGCTAAACGGTGGGTCAACAGTGCATGATCTACAGTATCAAACGCTGCTGTCAGATCTAACAAGACAAGCAGTGCTGATCCACCCTGGTCCAGCTGGCGGCGAAGTTGGTCTGTAATGGCGACAAGCACGGTCTCCGTCCCATGCCCAATACGGAAGCCGGACTGGAAGGGATCAAGTCCAGCTGTGTCGTCTAGGAACCGCTGCAGCTGATCCGCTGCTGCCCTCTCAATTACTTTGCCTAAAAAAGGCAAGTTGGAAACAGGCCTGTAATTGGAGGGAGCCTGAAGAGCCTGTTACTCATGGATAAGTACTGTGTTTCCCCTAAAATAAGACACTGTATTATATTTATTTTTCCTCAAGAAGACACAGTATGACTGATTTTCAGGGGATGTCTTACTTTTATTAAGTATGGTACAACAGTCTTCTTGAGGCTTATTTTGTGAGTATGTCTTATTTTAGGGGAAACACGGTATGTGAAAATCATTTCAGTAAGGTTCTCTGTCATTTATTGTAACAAATAGAAAACCAAAGCAAACACAGTTTATACTCAGTATCATTATGTTTTTTGTGGTAGATTTGTAATTCTTTTTTAAAATAAATAAATAAAACATGAATACAGCTTTTGATTAATGTTAAATATGAACTTTAGTTAAATCAGCTTGGAAGATACATAATTGTTTACAGGTAGACTACTAGTAATTTGCAGAATCTGTTATGTTTCCAGGCCTGTGAGGAACTCATAAAATACAGTTACGTGAATGAAAACTGAACATGTGTCAACATAAATACTGTAAATGTTCATTTTGTTGTATTAAATATACCTCACCCCATTGTTTCAGTTGAGAAGCACTCCCAGTTTGGGGACCAAGGCAGTTTACAATGAGTAAGACAAGATAAAAGCTAAAAATGTGAGTATAAAAAGTTAAACACTATAACATGAGCTACCATTTTAATTGACACCTAAAAAGAATTGAGAAGGAAAATTTTCACAATATATGTGGATGTGAATTACTCCTAAATCTGCTAATAGTCTATTATAGACCAGTCTTTGTTTTTAAAACTATTTTGAGAGACTTAAATGGTAATGCATCACCCAAATGCACAAACAACGCCAGCAAATAAACTTGTTGAAACAACACCTTTGTAATTGTTCATAAGCGTTTGTAGAACTTGAATCTACATTATGATAGCAAGTTCAAATTTCAGTGTTCACAAATTAAAACATGAAATTGAACATTTTCAGTTAAAGCTATTTCTGGATTTTAAAATGCCACATTTTAGATTAATGCTTGGTGTTAATACCAGCCATATAGCTATCCCACAGTGATCTTAAGTTTTTTCCATTATAACGAAGTCAATCTGATGCAGCTGAGTGCATTTGCATCAGTTCCCTTAATTAGGCTCAATTACAATATTATTCAATCAGAGTTAAAACTGATTTCTCAATAATACTGCTATTCCTAGCTAGGCAATAGTATTCTGTTATGCTTTCTTTGGAGAACCTTGGTTCAGATGGTATAATAATAATAACCAGCATCTCCCCAAAGGGACTCAGGGCAGTTTACAATGGACAAGCCCAGAATGCAGATCAAAACAAAAGAAAACACAATAAAATCAATCAAAATAATCATAAAACAATCATGGCTGAAATAAAGTTGACGCAGATACACCCCAGGCCTAGTATTTGAGACCTTTAAATTTGGTCATGATTTCCCCTTCCTCTAGATCTAGGAAAACAATTATATAGACAAACATTGTTAGCATCTTTGAAACCCTTGTATTGTTGCAGTTGTTTCATAAATAATTATATATTATTGATATATGCTATTTCAAGAATTAAACATTTGAATACAAACAAAGCCAAAAAAATGTTTTAGAGGCAGTTTGTTTGGACAAGGCTAGATAAATGATTCCAATCATTAAATCCCAGCACTATATAAACTGTACAATACAACTCCTGTGTCCACAGAGGATATGTTCCTGAACTTCCTATGGAAACAGGAAATGGTGGATAATAGCAAACCTTATTGAAATGAAATTGAGGTTACCAGAGTCACTCTGGAGGACCTAGAAAATCCCTTGAAATGTATCCTAACATCAAAACCTAAGTCCACTGCTAGCAGATAAACGTTAACATTGTGGAGTCTTCTCTTCCCTTGTAGCACTCCTCATAGTTTGAAAACCCGTTCCAAAAGTTTTCCTAGGTCATTCCAGGACAGTAGTTCTCAACCTGTGGGTCCCCAGGTGTTTTGACCTACCACTCCCAGAAATCTCAGCTGCTAAGATTTCTGGGAGTTGAAAGCCAAAACATCCGGGGACCCACAGGTTGAGAACCACTGCTCCAGGAGGTCTTGAGGACAAATGGCCTGCCAGGAAGGAAGGAGAGTTTATCTCCAACAGTTCTAAAGAGAGAAGCGGTTCTGTCAGAATTGTGTTAGATTCCTACTACAAAGTTATACGAAACCTCCTTACTTGTGGAGTCTCATCACAAAACACCTAGCATGCATCATAGAACGTGTCTACATCACTAGATACACCATTCACGTGGCCTGAATTATGCATTCTTTAGCACTCAAAAGCTTTAGGATGAATAAGGCCAACAAATGCTTAATTGTATCTTTCCATTTTAGATGCAGAATGTGTTTGAAATGTGGAAAAGTGTTTTATGAGAAAACCATGCTGATTTGGGAAGTGGGATCTGAGCCATTGTTGCAGTATTTATTTGCTGCAGGGATTTATAGAACTGCTTTAGTTAAGACTGCTCCTATATCTTTTAACCCAATGACACAGCCATCAGGTATGTCTGAAAAACAAAATCCAAACTGGAAGTTGGTGCTTTAGTAGCAAATCATCTTTTTCATTATACCTAGGCATAAGAAGAGTCTTCTATAAACCAGCATTCTGTTCACAGTGGCCAACCAGTTACTTCTGGGAGGTTTGCCAACAACATGAATGCATCCTTTGTCTTGCTTTCCCAGGAAGAGATATACAGGAAGTGTACTGCTTCTGATAACCTGATATACCTTCGTCAGTAGTAAGTGCTTTTGGCCCATAGATTTCTTTACTCTTTGACAGTTGTCCAGTGTGGAGCTGTCACCATATTTGTGGTAACGAACTCCGTAATTCATGAATACTTTCCTTGTTAAAGTCCTTGAATTTGACTTAGGTTGTTATTTAAAAAAATACTCTTGTGGTAAAGTTTTTCAAATCTGTACAACTTTTTCACATTTGCTGAATTCCATACCAATTTTCTCTAGCCCCCTTTCCGACTGAATAGAGTTAGAGTAATGTGATCAAAATTGTAATGACGATACTGAACATCAAATAGCAAGAATTTCCCCCTACTATCTATTTTATGTAAGGTGAGTGGCCATTCTAACTTGGTAAGCTTCAATATCTTTGGCTGATATGATTGAGAAAGAACTATGATTATTGCCTGAACAACATCAGAGTGGTAGATTGGTAATTCCAATTGGAGTAGACCTATTAAATTAGTTCATGAATAGTGAGCTAACACTTATGTAGGTCCCATTGACACAATAGGTCTTCACTGATTAGGATTACAGGTTCACCCATTTTGTTTTATGCAGAAAATTATTTAAACTTTTTGTTTTAATTACTTTCAGGTTATGGGTATAAGATACACATGAAACAAAAATGAACTCTCTGTTTAGACTTGTGTTACATCTCCAAGGTATCTCATTACATATATGTAAATACAGTTTTCCCTCGCTACTTTGAGGTTCGCTTTTCGCAGACTTGCTGTTTCACGGGTTTTTGCCTCCCAGGTTATGAATGGTTGCCGTTGCCTAGCGTGCCTCCTGGCAACAATGGTGTGTGGAAGGGGGTTTCACCCTCCCCCTCAGGAAAGAGGCAGCCAATCGAGAGAGAGAGAGAGAGAAGATACAAAGCGGTATGTAACTCACAGCCTTATAGCCCCTTATAGCTAGCCAAAAAAGGTGTGTGGTGCCTTTAAATCTCTCCTCACCCTTGGAATGCAATACAGTGTTCCCTCACTTATTGCTGGGGTTAGGTTCTCAACTTATAGCAATAAAACATTTGAGCATCTAATTTGACACAGGCAAGCACCATACATAAATATTTCTGTAAGTACATTGCTCATTGGGTTCCTTAACAAGGAAAGGAGCATTCCCTTTCCCCAAGGAAATGGCAATGAAAACAATGGATAATAAATGTGTTGAAGACTTAGAAGGATATCAGATGTGTAATAGAGGTAAAAAAAAACTTCACACAATATTAAAAGGCAGTTCCCGATTCTAGTCGAGACTGGACTACTGTAACTACTGTAACGCCCTCTACGTTGGCCTTCCTTTGTCGACAATTCGGAAACTCAAGTTGGTGCAGAATGCCGCTGCTCGCTGGCTGGTGGGAGCACCAGTGAGGGAGCACATCACCCCCATCTTCCGGCAACTGCACTGGCTTCCTATAGAGTACCGAATTGCCTTCAAGGTGTTGGTTCTAACCTTTAAGGCCTTACACGATCTAGGGCCTGTGTACCTGAGGGACCGCCTTGCCCCGTATGTTCCCCGAGATCACTACGTTCAGAAGAACAGAATCTGTTACTTGTTCCATCGATCCGCTCCTGCCATCTATCCACAACTAGGGAGAGATCTTTCTCTGTGGTGGCCCCAGTGTGGTGGAACTCTCTTCCAGATGCTACCCGAGCGATCCCAGAGCTCGCCTCGTTCCGAAGGGCTTGCAAAACTGCTCTCTTCAGACTGGCTTTTGATTAAGCTGGTCTGTCCTGGTGGGTCCTATTCCTCGAGACCTTAGAAGTTGAAAATCCTCTGATTTTACTGTACACTGTTTTTATGTTCTTATGTTTATTGTATGGCTGCTTGCTCTGTTACGCGCAGCATGTTTTTACTGTATGTTGTAATCCCCCCCGAGCCTGCAGGAAGGAGCGGAATATAAGATCGAATAATAAATAAATAAATAGTTCGAAGTCTGCTAGGAAATTGCAAGCCACCACCACAATGAGCAAACAAATTAAGCAATCTGCAGGCAGGTATAGTTTCTTTGCAGATCAGAGCAGATGGCAAATGACCCCCTTAATGGTGAAAAAGTGCTGTTTTACCTTCCAGCTTGCTAAAACTTCTATTCTATGAAGTAGACTATGAATGGTGTGATGTCAAGCTAGTGCACTTCTAGATTTTGACAGCTTGTAAAATAAAATTCTAATGTTGCAGACAATTTGAATCAAATAAGGAAGCGGTACAGTTGGTTCTAGTTAGCCCGATTGTGAGTCTTATATTATTGAAATCTAGGATCTGTCCAATGCTTTACACCAGTGTTTCCCAACCTTTTTTGAGCCGCGGCACATTTTTAACATTAAAAAAAATCCGGGGGCACACCACCAACCAAAATAACACAAAATGACACTCTAACACAGTAAAGAACGGCTGGGGGATGGTGGTCTGCTGGGAGCAGCTGCTGGGAGTGCTGAAGCTGGGGGAGGGAGAGGAGCCAGGCCGCGCCATGCCCCGCCCCCTCCCCCCGGCTTCAGCTCTCCCAGAGCTTCTCCAGCCTTGGGGCAATGCCAAGCCAGCGGTGGCAGAGCCAGCACAATGCTGGCTTGGCACTGTCCCCTCAAGGCTAGAGAAGCCGTGGGAGAGCTGAAGCTGGGGGAAGGGGGCGGAGCCAGGCCGCGCCATGCCCCTCCCCCTGGCTTCAGCTCTCCCACAGCTGAAGCTGAAGCCGCACAGAGTAGGAGGAGCATGAGCGGTGGACGGGCTTCAGTGGGTGGGGCTCCTCCGTGTGGCTTCAGCGAGCGAAGGGCGGGAGTCATGGCGGGTTGGAGGCCGGCTGGGGAAACAGCCGAAGGAGGTGGTGCCCCACCCCCTTCTTCTTTTTCTTCGCTGCCACTCGGCCCTTCCTCCTCCTCCCCCAAGCAGCAGGAGTTCGGCAGAAGGGGGGGAAGGAAGGGGGACAGAGAGCTTTTCTCGCGGCACAGCAATAGGTCCGTCACGGCACACTACGGTTGGGAAACACTGCTTTACATGATTCAGATGTTGACTAGATGTCACAGCAAATACCCTAGGCTGAGATTAGCCTTGAGCTTAGAAGCCCTATAGTTTCAAATCCTTCACTTAGTCAGTCACTTTCTGGGAAGCTGTGGTAAAATTTGTATGGGCAGGACGTGTATACTGTCATGAAATTCTTGAAAATAAGAAATGGAAATAAATAGCCCCCGGAAACAGAGTCAACATTAAGCGGCTTTGAGTCCTCTTCAGGGGAGATAAAGCGGGGAACAACAACAACGATAATAACGACAACAATAATAAACATTATTAGAGATGACCACACTGACCATATTTTAGAGCCGGTCTTGTGAACCTGATGCATTTTGGATACTGATGGATTGCTTTCTAACAGTCTGAATCAGGAGACAGTTGTGATGGATGGTGGGAGTTGGAGTGCAGCAGCAGCTGGGGTAGCGGGGAGAATCATAAGTACCCCTTACCTGTTTCAGGAAGTGTGCTATAGCTCCAAAAATGCCAAACTGTTACCTACCAGAGATTAGGAAGCTGCATTGACCTTCCATTAAACCTGTAGGGAAGACATCACCATTGTTAGTCTGTGTCTTCCACCACCCCCGTAGATGGTCTCAAAAAGGAAGATTTTTCCTTGTCTTTTTCTTTTAACATATATAGGCCTCTTACCTTTTTAAAGTCACCTAACCTGCAGGTCTTCCAAACAGAAAGTGACCAGAACAAAACCCAGATCTGACCCTGCTTAGATTCTAGAATCAGATGGGATCTGGTGTCTTTAGGGTATTTAGGTTGTGTGGTATGATGAATAGTATATGTAGCATGTTGCTAAGAATGTGTATGTCTTTGCGCATCCACAATAGCCATCTTTGAGACAGAAGATGTGAGCCATAATTCTTCATAAATAGTAGTGGTGGTTGGTTATGTGACTGAGAAAGGAGCATGCCAAATGGAACATGTTCTTATCTTGCTCAATTTCTTTAGCTTTCACAATTTCTGAAGGGCCATATATTTCACCATCTAAGGCAGGGCTGTCCAACTGGCGGCCCGGGGGCCGTATACGGCCCCCAGCCCCTTCCCTCCGGCCCCCTAAGCTTTTCAATAAAAAATAAAAATTGAAAAATAAAATAAATAATAAATTTTTTTAAAAATACCTACTTCCGGGTTCAGAGCAAGTATCGCGAGAATACGCAATCCACATGCCAGCGTTGACAGCGAAATCCCATATGGATTGTGTATTCTCGCGATACTCTTCAGCTACTCTACTACTGGATCGCTGAGGCCCACAGACGCGATTAGGACCTTCTTCGACTCAGTCGGTCGTCGCCTCTCTCGTCTTCCGGGTACTCCTGGATCCTGCGCGTTTGGAAAAGGTAGGCCGAAGCAGGGGGCTCCTCATTCCCTCCCCCCATGTCCCCACATGTATTAAATATAAAATTAAATATATTTAAAGATGAAATAAGGGGAGATGGCATACATTAAGGGGGGAGGGGAGGATGGAATTAAATATATTTAATATTAAATTAAAATAAGGGGGGAGGGGAGGATGGAATTAAATATATTTAATATTAAATTAAAATAAGGGGAATGGGGAGGATGGAATTAAATATATTTAATATTAAATTAAAATAAGGGGAGGGGAGGATGGAATTAAATATATTTAATATTAAATTAAAATAAGGGGGGGAGGGGAGGATGGAATTAAATATATTTAATATTAAATTAAAATAATTTAATATCTTATCCTTGCATTTTATCTCAGTAAAAGATTATATTTGACTGTATGGATGTCCCTTTTGAATTCCCACCCTGCATTTAATGTTAGTAAAAGATTATATTTGACTGTATGGATGCCTCTTTTGAATGCCCACCCTGCATTTTATCTCAGTAAAAGATTATATTTGACTGTATGCATGCAGGGGCGGGGGTGGGGGCGGAGCCGGGGAGAGGGCGGAGCCAGGGGTGGGGAGGGGGCAGAGCTGGGGGTGGGGGCAGACCCTACGGCCCCCCAGGTCATCAGTGACCGGAATTCAGGCCCCTGGGCCGGTAGAAGTTGGACAGCCCTGATCTAAGGTATGCAGCCTACTTCCTCAATTACTCTTGAAGATCCTCAGAAGCTTTATAAAACTTCAAATATATAGAGCCTTGCATAAGTTATCCACTCTTCTTTGATCTTTTCATATTTTGTTGTGCCATAACTTGGAAATATAATTGATTAAACTGGCAATATTATCACTTAAGATACACAAGATACCCAACATTGTGAAGATACAGATTACTTTTAGTATGGCCCTAAAAGACTTTAGTGTGGCCTGCTTGAGAAACTTCCACCTTCCCCAGCCACTAAGTGATTGTGGGTACACCAAGTCATGGAAGAAATAGTTGCACTGAAGATCAAGGAAGTTTTGATTACCTCCATATACAATTATTAAAAAATCATTTACATGGGTATAACAGGAGATTATATCTAGGTATGCCATCAAGAGGATTTTTTAGCATAAGGGGGAAGAGGCTGAGTTTAGGTAGAAGGATATAGTAGAATGTTTTGTTTGCAATGTCAAGAAAGCTTTAGCATTTCTTTGAGAGTGAGTGTATTCTTCACCACAAATCCTAATCTATATAAATAAAAATGTAATGTTAGTTTGTGGGATTAACATACCTCAAAAACTACTGGACGAATTGACACCAAATTTGGACACTATACACCTATCAGGCAAACGAGTGGCCATCACTCATGAAAACACTGAAAAACACAGCGGAAAGGACTTAAAAGCCAAAAAAAGCAAAAAGACGCTACAGCACATGTGCAAAAACAACTCCCCCGGTAAACAAAACACACAATAGCATATCCACACTCTCTTCCGGACTACCGCTCCCAGCATCCCCTAGACCAGGCCCTTTAGAAGAGGAGGAGGATCCAAATGCACTGCTTCCAAGCTGCAAGCTTTCTTCTCCTTGGATCTTTTTGAGAGCATTCCAATCCCTGCATGTTTTCAATTTTCTATTCCTGGACTGCAGCTCCCAGCAATCCTCCAGATAGATAGATTAGATAGAGATAGGTAGGTAAGTAGGCTGATCAGGAGAACAGCTGGGAGTTTCAGTCTAAGAATAGGTAGAGAAGGAATAAAGGGAGGGAAGGGAAAGAAAAGGGGAGGAAGGGAAGAGGAATAGAAGGAAGGAGAGAAGGAAAGAAAAAAGGAAGGAAGGAAGGAGAGAAAGAAAGGAGAAGAGAAAGAGGGAGGTTAGGTTGGCCACAGCAACGTGTGGTGGGTACAGCTAGTGTAGTATAAAAGTGGAGGCGCATGCATGTTGTATTGTTAGCAGGTGATATACTTATAGTTAGACAACAATTGTATTCCACCATGAGTTAGGTATCACTACTGATCATGCCTATTAAATCTGGGCCAGATGTCTGATGGCAAATTATTTTGCAGGATTGCTTCTCTATGGAGAATGATTTTGCACTGTACTTAGTGAGGATACTGTTGCTAGACACAGCTTTAGCATGGTATTTAGATCACATTGAAGTCTTTAAAAATGTTTGTAACACCTCCCCTTGATTTTATCTGACACTCACTGCTTGTTTCAGTGTATTGCTGCTACCAGCTCTTATCCTTCTTCTTGGAAAAAGTAGATCACCTAAAGCATTCACAAAGAGTGTATTCTCCTTTTCAGGCGGTCTGTCGCAAACTGAATCCGTTAAGAAATCTGACTATAGGGATTTAATGGCTAGGGTCTATTCCAGTGATCAGTGGGACTGGGAAGTATGGCGGTAGGCACAGGCCAAATGCGAGAAGGAGCAAGAGTCATAATAAGACTCCGGCTCATTCTGACCTGCGTCCTATCCCAAGGCACACTGTTGACAGACATCCAGTTTCCTCCCCTTCCTCTCTGGTGCTGCTCAACGCTAGGACCGTCAGAAATAAAACAGACATTATCAACGACTTCCTTTCTGAGTTAACACCTGACCTGTTTTGCATCAATGAAACCTGGCTACAGGATGGCGATGAGGATTTTTCTCCATGAACAGCTCCAGGTTATGTCGTCACCCACCAGTGTAGAAATGGGAGGTGGCGGGGGGGGGGGTAGCCATGCTCTCCCGTGATATGTTATCTCTAAGGGTGGTGCCTGCGCTGAACGCCCCGGGGATTGAATCTGCTGGTTTGGTGTGGGATTCCCAAGTGAGTATAGCTTTTCTTCTGGTGTACCGAGCGCCTAGCGCACCAGCAGGAAGTCTATCCCTGCTGCTTGAGACTGTGTCGGACTGGGCATTGAGGTTCCCTAGGCTTATTGTCCTGGGGGATTTCAATGTCCACGCCGACACAGCCTCTTTGTCATCCGCAGCAGTGGACCTAGTGTCGACCATGGCAACACTGGGACTCTCACTTTGTGACTCGGAGCCCACCCATCAGGCGGGTCATACCTTAGATTTAGGTGACCCTAACCTCTATTATTGAGGTGCCATGGTCGGATCACTGTGCCCTGAGAATCCAGATGGAGCTGGCTCCCCCACCCTGCAAGGGCGCTGAACAGATTTAGGTTTGCCCAAAAGACTTATGGAACCATCCAGGTTCCTGAATGCTCTGAGGGATCTGGAGTCTGTCAGCATCTCTATCGATGAGCAAGTTGACATCTGGAACACTAAATTGTATTTCATGGTTGCTGTTTTAATCCTAAGATTTTAATGCTGTTGTTGTTTTTATTGTATGTGAGTCGCCCCGGGCCAAATGGGAGTGGCGACGGATAAATTTGAATAAATAAATAAATATTCTTTTTTATGAGATGCACCAGAATGTTACACAGAGCAGATAACTAGTTCATCCAGCTACGTGGTTTTTTTCATGTTGATTGGCAGTGATTCGTAAGGGTTTCAGACAAGTTTCTGTTCCCACCTAAAAATGTTGGGGATTGAACCTATGTCCTTTTATGTGGAATATTATGTCATTAGGCTTTTATGTAATACATAATGCCTAAAGTAGCGGGTAGACCAGTTGTAATGGTTTCAAAGGCTGTGGAGCACATATGTTGTAGAATGAATGCAGTTTGAAATCAATTTAACTTCCATGCCACCATTAGCTATATTTTAATGATGTCCTTAGCTTTCTCTACCAAAGAACGCTTCACCAATCTGAGGTCAAATTGCATTCGTTCTACAGTTACTGTAGATATACCCTGTGTTTGCTTTCGAATGGGAGACTTCCAATGTATACCAGATGCTGCACCCTATATTTCAAAAGAAGGAATAGTCAGTAATTTCTGACTATCCTTGCCTAAGAAAACCCCTAAAATGTATGGATCCCCCCCTGTAAGTTGACAGACAACTTGAAAATACATGCACACATACTTTGCCTATTTGAACCTTGAATACTTGGGGTTTTGTTGTTGTTTGTTTGTTTTGCCTTCAGGTCGAGAACTAGGGAAAACTGCATTACAGGTTGAGTGATTCAATCTGGGAAGCCATAGTCCTGAGTATGAAAGACTTGAGCAGGGCAGTTGTGAATGTGGGATTTTGAAGGTCACTCATTTACCATAAGTCAAAGTTGACTTGATAGTGAATAACAATAACATGCATACATTCATTTTGAGAAAAGTACACATATCAATGAGTGACTCCCCCAAGCTAGCATAGTCAAGCAATGTTAGTGTCAGAATAGGACTCTTGGAGCTCAGGTTTCAAATTGTGACTCACCAGTAGAAACACATAGGGTCACCTTGGGCAAATCACTCCCTCTCGGAAGAAGGCAGTAGCAAACCCAGACAAATGTTGCTGAGAAAGCCCCATGATAGCTTCACCTTAAATCAGAGTCAACTTGAAGACAACATAACAGTGCTAATGTTTCTTTGACTTTGTTTATGTCGTTCCTAATGACATGCTTCATTATGCCTTGAATTTTTCGTCTAACAATTTTGAGTTGGTGTTTTGTATTTTGAACTCTAGTGGTCCTAGAAGTTTCAACGTGGATGCAACAGTCTAGGGTGGAAAACGTTATAAGACTTGGAGTTATTATCAGGCATCTGTTGACATTTCTAAATTAAATTAGGATAGATAAAAAGAGACAACAGTGGGATTTAGGTGCCCTGTTTCATTAACATGGAAATTAAATCAAATAGTCTGAAAACAGACTTGGGTCGACTCTGTAGTGTATTGAGTTGCTGAAGAACTTGAAACAACAGCTGACCAACTACTGCTTCTTGAATATTTGTTGTAATAAGCCTAACAGAAAATGTATGGAGCAGATGGTCAAGCAATATTCATGGCCTTACGCGCCTCAACTTTAAAAAAAAACCAGAAAGGAGTTTGGGTATTCTATGGGTCCTTTGCCATATCTTTGGATAGTACTAAAACAGTATTAAACTGAAGGCATTGAATTCTTTCTTCTGTTTACTTTCTTTTACCATTTTTCCTATGCTTAGAATTTCCTCCAGTATCATTTGACCTAAAATAATTTCTGTCCTATTAGAATTATGTATTTGAAACATTTGGGTAGTCCAAATCAAAAGTAGATTATATATACTCTTCCATATGTAATTCAGGGAAACAAACTGATGTCAAGGGTGATGACTTATACTACAAATAAGGAACAAATAAGGAAAGATGTCAAACTACATTATTTCTACAGTGTAGATGCATCCTAAGTATACATTAATATAATGTAACATATCCCCCTCCCAACATACATGAGTATGCTGTCTGTTTCATAAATTCTATGTAAGTTGTCTAAAATGGGATAACGGTTACTTTTATTTGTAGCATTTACTCTTTCCTTCTGAAGATCTGGATAAGAAACTAGGGCTGCCGCTTATTTCATAACCCCTCCTCAAATGTTTATTCTATGTAGTTTGCTAATTTCTGTGGGATTATTTATACAAAGAAGCATTCTGTCTAGATTCTTAAACTTTCCTGGACACCAGCTGTCAACAATACTAAGGATGAACTTGACTCCACTCCCATCCCAGCAAGGATGCTCGCAGGCTTGTGCAAACAGTGTAAGGATGATATTATACAATCTGCTGGCACATGGTGAAATGTTAGAATTTGATCCCTTTTCTTTTCCCAATTCCCAGGCTAGGACAAAAGAAGAACAGCAGTAAATCAGTAATAAAATCGCTGTTAAACTGGTGTTAAGTTAACCCTATCGCTAATTCAATGTTACTACCTTTTCTTGGAAATTGCAATAATTTGTGATAGCATTTTTGTGACTATTTTAGTCCATTTTCCATATACAAGAACCCTTTTCTTATAAATTAGTATACATTGCAGTGAAACAGGTAGTATGAGTGATGTACATCCCCCCCCCCACACACACACTTTTTTGCTCCCAACTACAACCATTGAATCAGGTGATATGTTTCCAACCATGCCCAGATTGTTAGAATATTCTCCTACATTTCACAGTTGCACACCAGTACACATGTGAACCAAGCAACACCAGAGTATGGCCACATCAGCAAAAGCTATTAATAAGGAAGACAACACATATGATGAAAGACAGCAACAGTTTGCTTTGCCTCAGCTTAACAATTTAGTGGTCATAATCTTTAATGTAGCAAAGCTAGCTGTTTGTTTTGCTGGTGGAAAGGAGAGTCCACCTGAAGATTAGGAAGAACTTCCTGACTGTGAGAACTGTTCAGCAGTGGAACTCTCTGCCCCAGAGTGTGGTGTAGGCTCCTTTGCAGGCTGGATGGCCATCTGTCGGGGGTGCTTTGAATGTGATTTTCTTGCTTCTTGGCAGGGGGTTGGGTTGGATGGCCCACAAGGTCTCTTCCACCTCTGTGATTCTATGAGAACGGTTGTAAAGCAGCAAGCCAGTTTTTTGGAAAATAATAATAATAATAATGTTTTACCCACCTCTCCCTGCAGCTCGAAGTGGGATACAACATCATTAAGACTCGAGATTAAAAATTATTAATGTGAACTAAGATATGCTTCTGACTGTTTTCTCCCTGGAAGCTTGGTGGTGGCAGAGGTGGGAGGCTAAGCCATATAAAAGGGTTGACCTTTGAGAGCAGTGGTGGGAACTTCCAAACATCTCACCTTTCATGAAAGGAATATGATAGCTAAAATCTGAATACCCTATCTACAATTACCATTGAATGCAGTTTCAAATTGGCATTGAATAAAGTGGTTTTGCTATGCTATGCAGATGATTAGAGCAGTGTTTCTCAACCAGTGTGCCGGGGCACACTAGTGTGCCGTGAGCAATCATCAGGTGTGCCGTGGGAAATTGGAACCTCCAGGGAAGGGGGGAGAGTCTAGTGTGTTGAAGTATAAAAACCCTAAGAAACCTACCTCGATAAAAACACAAAATTACAAAACCCCTCTCTCCCCACCCGATGTCTACTTGGTCTCTCCCTCTCCATGCATTGGGAAGGCCTGCCTCCCTTTCCCCAAGTAGAGACCTCCTCTTGCCTCCTGGGGGTTCTGTGTGGGAAGTTTGGCCCAGTTCTATCATTGGTGGGGTTCAGAATGCTCTTTGATTGTAGGGGAACTATAAATCCCAGCAACTACAACTCCCAAATGTCAAGGTCTATTTTTCCCAAACTCCACCTGTGTTCACATTTGGGCATATTGAGTATTCATGCCAAGTTTGGTCCTGATCCAACATTGTTTGAGTTCACAGTGCTCTCTGGATATAGGTGAACTACAACTTCAAAACTCAAGGTCAATGCCCACCAAACTCTTATAGTCTTTTCTCTTGGTTATGGGAGTTCTGTGTGAGAAGTTTGTGTCTTTCTGCCCTTCCTGCCAGGATATTTATGTTGTGTTCATCAAAACAGGTCCAGGTTTCACACCGAGTGTATAAATACATTTAAAAACATATTAACTATATGTATTACTGTGTTAGAGTGTCATTTTGTGTCATTTTGGTTGGTGGTGTGCCCCAGGATTTTGCAAATGTAAAAAAGTGTGCCACGGCTCAAAAAAGGTTGGGAAACACTGGATTAGAGGAAATCCTGAAACCAATTTCAGGGCTGAATGGTGATTACAGAAACCACAGAGCACTCGAGTGCATTAAGCGCTTTCTCGACCACTGTAGTTTGAAGCTAACTTTAAACTGACTTAATTGATCTGTGTAGATGCGGCACTTAGGGCCCTTCCATACAGCCCTATATCTCAGAGTATTAAGGCAGGAAAAATCACATTATCTGAGTGTGGACTCAGATAACCCAGTTCAAAGCAGATATTGTGGGGTTTTCTGCCTTAATATTCTGAGATATAGGGCTGTGTGGAAGGGCCCTTTGAATCAAAGGGGAGGAAGCAGCCAGTCTTTGGTTAACTATTTCAAATTTTGTTCTGGGTTGGGTTGTGATTCTTTTGTTATATTGTGTAAACTAGATTTTTGATTTCCCAGTTTTAGGCGGATTACTTAATAAAATCTAATTGTGGTCCATTCATCCAAGTAGCTTCTGGTTGTTGTTGTTGTTGTAATAAGGACATCTAGATTTTTTTCTAATGATTTGTTACATTGTTGTTGTTGTTCCTTGACAAAATTTATTGGAAGGAACTGCCTTTTCCTTCCTCTAAAATTCAGAGTGTGCAACTTGCCCGAGATCATCCAGTGGGGTTCCATGATCAAGCAGGGATTAAAATCCTGGTTTCCAGAGTCAGAGCCCAGCACTCAAACGAATACACCATACTAGCTCCCTCTTTCCCCTGCTAAGTATCTGAACACCAGACATTACAAGCCAAGGTTTCTCTGTGTCATCATTCTTAGGTTGAAGGTAATAATTACACTAATTACTAGATCAAAAATTGAAATATTGCCTGTAAGAAACACAACAGTATGTAAAATATAATGTACAGGCAGTCCTCAAGTTATGAACAAGATATGTTCTGTAAGTTGAATTTATATGTAAATTATATGAAACTGGTACATTTTTAAAGTGTAGCTCCACCGCAAAATATATATGAATTAACGTTGGCTAGCATAGAGAATGAGAAGACAGGAAAGCTTAGAGAAGGAAATGGAAGGAAAATGGAAGGAAAAAGGAAGAGGGGCTGACCAAGGGCAAGATGGATGGATAGTGTCCTTAAAGTGACTGGTTTGACCCTGAAGGAGCTGGAGGAGGTGACAGCTGACAGAGAGCTCTGGCGTGGGATGGTCCATGAGGTCACGACAAGTCAGAAGCGACTGAACAATTAAACAACAACAAAACACAGGGAAGGGTTAACTCCTCTATGGTTGGTTGTTTTAAGATTTGTGCCCCTATTCAGAATATTTCATCTCACTTTCTGTCCCAGTGATAATTGGATTTTGCAAAATTTGGCTTGTTGTGGAAACAAAGATTGGTGATGAAGCTTCAGTGGAGACACCTTTCCCCCGTGATAACACTTTTAGGACTGTATTTCTTTCCTAGGGATAGATTTCTCTCACTTCCTGTTCCATCTCTGTTCTTAAGTATGAGTCATTTGTAAATCAGATGTTAGTACCTCAGGGACTACCTGTATATATAAAGTATAAAGCCAGTTAGTGGGTGAAAAAACTGGACTGATATTCACAGTTTAGTTTTTAACTGACCATTTATTGGGATATAATAAAGATCTTAAGACAGAAAATTTCTGCATTTTTGAAATATGATGCTAGAGAAGAGTTCAATGCATGAATCCTAGAACAAATCAAACCTGAATTCTCAGGCCCCTTCTACACTGCCATATAAAATCCAGATTATTTGCTTTGAACTGGATTATATGACCGTGTAGACCAGTGGCTCCCAAACTTTTTTGGCCTTCCACCCCCTTTCCAGAAAAAAATTTAGTCACCACCCCCCTAGAAATTAATTTTTTAAAAATTTAATAGCAATTAAACAGAAAGATCTATGTATTAATGCAGTGGTTCTCAACCTTCTAATGCCGTGAGCCCTAAATAAGGTTCCTCATGTTGTGGTGACCCCCAACCATATTTTCGTTGCTACTTCATACATAATTTTGCTACTCATATGAATTCTAATGCAAATATCTAATATGCAGGATGTATTTTCATTGTTAAAATGGAACATAATTAAAGCATAGTGATTAATCACAAAAACAATATGTTTGGGGGAGTATGGACAACAGATGATGGGATTTGCAGTACCTTCAAACGATTCAGCTCTGACTTCCACAGACCACCGAGACCCCCACAGATTAGAGACTAGACCAGGCGTGGGCAATTGCCAGCCCTCCAGGGGTTTTGGATTTCAACTCCCAGAAATCCTAGCCAGTTTACCAGCTGTTAGGATTTCTGGGATTTGAAGTTCAAAACACCTGGAGGGCCGGCTACTGCCCACGCCTGGACTAGACCAAACTTGGCACAGAGAACCCACATGACCAACAGAAAATACTGGAGGGGTTTGGGAGGAATTGGCAGTGATTTAGGGGACATGTAGAACCCAAACAACTATGGATTTGGATGAAATTTGGCACAAATACTCAATATCCCCAAATTTGAACACTGGTGGAGTTTTGAGAAAATAGCCCTTTTCATTTGGGAGTTGTGGTTGCTGGGATTTGTAGTTCACCTATAATCAAAGAGCATTTTGAACTCCACCAACAATGGAATTGAGCCAAACTTGGCACGCAGAACCCCCAATCGTTCACCGCCCCCTTAAAGGGGTTCACCCCCCCAAATTCCCCTGATCCTCCCACCGCCCCCTTGGATCGTTTCACCGCCCACTATGGGGCGGTACCGCCCACTTTTGAGATTCAGTGGTGTAGACTCATGTGATCCAATTCAAAGCATACAATGTGGATTATCCGATTTGATAATCTGGATTATATGGCAATGTAGAAGGGACCTCAGTCTAGATAAGTGGTTCCCAACTTTTTTTTACCAGGAACCACTTGACCAGGGACCACCTTAACCAGGGACCACTTGACTAGGGACCATTTGACCAGGGGCTACTCTCCAAAAGGGTTGCGCATTGGTTTTTGGTCAACTTTAAATTTGGTTTAGTTATTTGGGATGCTGATTCAGAAAATTGCATTGGATAGACCACATCAGCTCTATTTTCTAATACAGAACATATGCCATCCAGTAGTCAGTCACCATCTGCTCACCCTCAGAAAATCGTATTTAATAATCTAGAGCCGCAGACCTTATTTTAGATCTCACAGCCCACTGGTGGGCTGTGGCCCACAGGTTGGGAACCACTGGTCTAGATCAAGATGACCAAATGGAGATTGTCATTCTTTGGCCATATCATGAGAAGGCATGGCTCACTAGAAAAGGCAACAATGCTTGGTAAGATGGAAGAAATAGGAACAGAGGAAGGCTCTGTTCTAAATGGATAGATTCAGTGAAGGAAGCCATGGCCCCGAGTCTGCAAAACCTGACCAGAGCTGTTGCGGGTAGGGTAACTTGGAGGACTTGCCATAAGTGAAAGGCAACATGATGGAATTTCACAAGTAAAGGCCCATGCATACACTTTCCAAGTTAGGAATATCACAAGCATCACAAAAAAAACAAGTGTTAGTGATGTTAACAAAGATACACCCTGGGTGATATTAAGCTCAAGTCATTATGTGTCATCCATAGCTACAGAGAAGAAAGAAACAAGTCTAACTAAAGAGAAAATGCATGCACACCGTTTTCAATGTTCTTGGACTGGAGTCCTCCCGTTTAACCTGAGACCTGGCAACCCTGCTCATGATACATAATTACAATTAGCAAAACTAATTGGAGATCACATAAATAAAAATGAAAAGTAATACACAAATTAAATTAATATATAATTTATTTTATGGTAATTGCTATCTCCTATAGTCTTTTGGGATAATTGTTAACTCCAATAGTCTGTGTAATCCTTTCAGAGGTTTTTTTTATCTAGTCAGCTCTGGCATTGTTGAGGAATTATTAGCACTGTTTTCCAAAAGCTCTGGAAAAATTAAGGTTTTTTATGCCTTGGATCCTGAGTTAAGGAAGCTCCAATAGTGGGCCATTGGTCCCTTTACAAAATAGTTTCACCAAAAAAATGTATCCGTGAGCTTCAAAAACAAACAAACAAAAAGCTTGAGTTTGATCAAAATAATCCACATTCCAGTATGAACAATGTGCTTTTTGGGAGAGGGATCGTTCCAAAGATTTCCCTTTGTGCTTGTTGTACTACATAGCCATGTTTCTACTTGTCAGAAGTAACATGGGAAAATCCATGCGGTTTGATTGCTTGGCCTTTGTGAAAAGTAATGTGTGACTTCACCCTTATTGTTTAACCAGCGGCTGATTGTTCATGGTTTATGTCTAGGACAAGCTGATAAAGTCTAGTTTGTGTTTTTCACCAGCAAACTGTCAGGCCAGGCAGAAGATCTTTGGTATTTGTCTATCAGACTCCAAGGCAATTGATGACATTACATCGGTCGTTCATTTCAGATCTGCTGAGCCCCATGAAAATCAATAGTTTTCCATTATCAGGTCTGGCTGGGTCACTGGTCTGTCAATGAGCTGTTACAATTGGCGTACAAGGGTGAACCTGACCAGTCAATTGCTGCTGACAAGAGGAAAACATGCTGTCAGCCAATAAAACAAGTCAGAACACAGATTTGCACTTCATCGAGAGAGGCTCAGAGCAAGGCCATTGACAAGATGGATGTAGGGCACGCTCTGTGGTTCGCAATGGCGCGATCTTTCCAGAGAACTAAGACCCAGCTTGACACAAGCTATGTGCAAGCAGGCAGATAGAGTTGGGGAAGAAATAATAATGGGTTTTGGCACTTTCTTTAAGGGGACATCATCTTCTATCCGTTAGTGTCCAGGACATGATTGCTATGTATCTGGGGACGCATCTAGACAGTGCCTAAAATGCGCAGGTGCCCGTGTTTTTACCTGGGGCATCCAAATGACTCCTCAGGTGAGGACGAATTCTTTCTGAAAAAGCAGGAAAATCCTGCTTTGTCTCGAGGTGTGGTTGGAACAGCACAGGGATGATGGGTTACCAGATGAGTTAGCCAGGGACGAGGGGTTGCCTGGTGAGCCTGCTGTTAATGAGCAGGTGGCTGATGAGGAAGACATGGATGTTGATTCAGAGTTCGGCAGTGGGAGCCAGAATGGCCTTGGTTCTCAAGAAAGTGTTTTCACTCCCTCGATCTCAAGCGAGAATTCCAGAGATGGGGAGGATACTGTTTCCCAGCCTGATAGTACTGCACCTGAGAGCCCTAATGAGCAGAGCTTCGACAGAAGGGCGAGTATCAGAACCACCCGAAAGGATTGGAATTTGAAGAGAGGAGTGTGGTGGACACATAGAAGTTAGATTCCTTTATTAGACCAGGCTGCAAGGGGTTTCGCCAGCCCTGAAGCTACGTTTAGCTTGGAAGGACTCATGCTCAAGACTAAGTTCATGTTGACTGCAGGAGTGGTTTGCCTTGCTGACTCTTAAGTTCACATTGACCGCAGGAGCGGTTTGCCTTGCCTTCGGATGTTTGCATTCTTTGGGATTTGATTCAGTTTGAGGACTTTCATCAGACTATCTTTGGATTTGCTTTTTTTGCTTTTATCTCTCCACCTTTGGACTATTCTTTATTCTAAATAAAAACTACTTATACAGAGACTGCTTGTGTGTGTGATCTAGGGGGGTACAGCCACGATCTGAGGTGCAACACGAGGTAATTTGAAAGCTGGAAAGATCCGGGTCTTTCCCATTGTGGACGCTGTGTGGAGTGGGCCCGGGGATCACATTGTGAAGCCCCCCAAAAAACCAAGACAGCCCCTGCCCCTTCCCAAAATTCCTTTAAAAGACCCTTAAAAAATAACTTCCCTGTCGTGGTCACTGTGAATCGTACTTATGGTATTTCCCGCGCCTGCGCGGACAGTTCGGAATCTTTTAAAAGCTAATATCTCTTTAAATGGTAGCCCCGCCCACATCCCATCCAGCATATATAGCCAGTGGGAGGGGCTGCCACCTCAGATCCTTTTATCCGCCGCCGTAGCAACAGCTAGGAATCTTATCTAATATTTCTTTTCTAATATTTCTTTTCTAATATTTCTTTGACTAGCGTATAATAACTACAAAACTTTTGATTAGAAGACATTTAATATTAATTATTATCAATTAATATTATTAATATTATTATTGGTAGCTATTCATTATCTCCATTTCAAGCGGGAACTTTCAACATCTCTAGAGCGGAGTCTCCGTATACTATATGTTGAGGCCATAGTTATTAGTTTTGATAACTACGTATATACGGAAATTTATAAAAAGTGCTTCTGAGGTACAGAAAGGGTGCCAGTAGAAAATCTCTGTTAGACAATGGCTTCGGTTACTCTCTATGGATCAGCTGAAGCAAGCTATCACGTCACAATCACTTTTACAAGCTCCAAACTTCATAGCACGGTTTAGACTTGGAGTATTGGGAAGATACTATTCTGGATTGTCATAGTGGCTTGCCTGACTTCCCATTTCACTGGTTGTACTTTACCTAAGCAGGTTAGGGGTCATTTCATTAAATTTATGATATCCCAACTACTTTTTGAGAGGCTTTATTAGAAATAACAAGACTTCTGTTAGGAAGATGTTTAGTCTTCTCTACTTACCTTTATCATGCATGTCAGGTATACCTGCTTTCATAAGGGCATTCGGTGATAGAGCAGCCCTTTTTGCTCTACGGTGGCATGACGCCCACCAGCCACGATAATTAGCTCGCTAGTCTACCATAAGTACGATTCACAGTGACCACGACAGGGAAATATTGGTTGCTTACCAGTAACTGAAGTTCCCTGAGTGGTCCCTGTGAATCGTACATTCGCGCCCATCCTTCCCCGCTGATGTCATGCCTCAGTCCTTCAAGCTGCTTTTGCGGCGGAGTAAACGGATCTGAGGTGGCAGCCCTTCCCACTGGCTATATATGCTGGAGGGGATGTGGGCGGGGCTACCATTTAAAGAGATATTAGCTTTTAAAGATTCCGAACTGTCGCGCCTGCGCGGAAATACCATAAGTACGATTCACAGGGACCACTCAGGGAACTTCAGTTACTGGTAAGCAACCAATATTTACCCGGCCACCATTACCATCCTGCTGGACCTTTCCTGGTGCATAAAAATGATGTGCTGGGGGGAGGGAAGAGAAAATCACTTCTGCCCCCTTTATCCTGGCATGTCATTTCTACGTGCCAGTAGAGCTCTGGCAGCACAGTAATGGCAGACAGGTAAGTTAATGCCAGACAGGCAAGCTTTTCTCTCTGTGTTTGTGTGTGTGTGTGGGGGGGGGGTTCTTTTGTGTCTAGACACCCGCTCCAGAAAAGCACGAGCTTTCTGGGCCATGTGTGCACTGCAATGAAAGTCCTCTCTGGAACCACCCTGAGAAATTCAGAACACCCAGAATTTCCTGACCAGGTGAGTGCCCTGATGTAGTTAGCCTCCTTCTGCAAAACAACCTTTGGCCATACTGGCTAGGGGGATTCTGGGATCTGTAGTCCAAAAGTTTTCCAAGCTTTGATCTGGAGACCCAAGAGATTTGACATCTGTTTGTTCAGCTCTCTGTGTTTTCGCTCTGGCTTCCTAGTTTCACAGCTGCCATGAAAAATACATGCATAGAAATTATCTCAATATTATGATATTTAATTTTTCAACCTTTTATTAACTCCTTTCAAGTATTTAAATCATGGGCTTTTCATATATTTATGCCTTTGGTCCTGTTTGATTCTTCCAGAATTCAACATTGGCTTGCGTTCTTTCATCAAACAGGAAAGAGAGCAGAGAAAAAAGATAGTCATCACTGGAAGCTAAATTAGCTGTTGTCGTTTGGAAAGGGGATGAACTCCCCCCCCCCCAACCACCACCACCACCAAAAAAAGTGTTATGTTTTCCTTCTTCTTTTTCTTAAAGAGTAAAATGATCTTTTAAAAGCAGAGCTGTGCAGAACCGCCTTGCTTAGGAATAATCATAATGAGATGAAAAGGAGTCGTATGACTTGGAGCATTTCGTAGCTCAAAACCCGTATCGGGTCCCTTATAGCCTTAATTAATAAGAAGTTATTTTTTAAAAATAAAATGTTCTACAGTTTAGACCCCTCCTCCTCCTTTTCCTCCTCCCCTATGCGAGTCTATGGGCTGAAGGGAATTCAGGTTAATATGTTGACACACTTAACAATGTAGGGTCATGTTGCGCCGTATGCTTGATTGCTTTGCTTGAGCACCGCCTCTGACAGGTTCCTAATCAGCCGCTGCCCTTAAGGCAGAGGCAAAAGAGAGGGATTTTAATTACTGCTCCAGCCTAGGCTTTGCCAGCATTAAATTGAGACATAATTAGGCCTCCGAATTTTAATAATTGTCCTAGCTAATTGGGCAGACAAGTATGTTTCAGCAGCATGGCGTGATTAGATAATTAGTATTTCCAAATGACAAAATTGGGCTCTTGATTACAGAGTTGAGAGAGCAGAGTTAGGGGCAGGTTGCTGGTGGGGAGAGAAGAGACAGGACGAGGTAGCGACACTTTATGAGTCTATTAGGGGAGAGTTTAACAACGTGGGTAATTTGGTGGGCAGTCAAAGATGCTGGAACCCAACTTGGGGATGCATTTCAAATGCAAAGGAGGACAACAGCCCGAGGAGCTGGAAAGGCAAAACATAATACCACTAGGGATGACCGGACTTAAATTCTAATCAGCCAAGATCTTTTATTGGAGTTGTATGGCACAACTCTTGTGGAGTTTTGCCTTAATTGTGCTACACAGGCATTGTGTTGACTGGCAGCGTTGTGCAACTGACTCAAGATGGCAAACATGCAGCCAAATTAAAACCTTAATGTGTAATGCATATTCATGTGCGTGCACTTCCATGCACAATGGCACCTCGTGTACCACTCCCTTTCTATAGACAACTTTTATGCACATGTTCTGCATCAGATCAAAATATACAAGCAGATGCACAGAGGAAGTTAACACATGTGTAAGAAAAACCCCAACAAGAACCTAGCTATCATCTCCAGAAATCACACATATATACTAAGGGTGGATATCTCCGGCCGTAATACTTTGATTTCCGTTAATTTTTTGTATTTAAAATTATTTTGACCCTATATCGACCCTCGGCGTCCGACCCAGAAGTGACGTTTCAAAAAGGAAGCCGGGATCGCCATTTCCGTAAAGGGCACGTTATTAGGTCGTTATTTCTGCCCTTATTATCTCACGATGCTTCTGAGCTGGGGGAATGGAGGGCAAGCCCTCCACTCTTCCCTCCCTGCCCTGCTAGCTGAGAGGCATCGCGGGTTATATTTAAGCCCCGTTGCTTCTGAGATGGCGAGGGAGTGTGCAGGCGATGCCTCCACACTCCCCTGTCACCTGGGAAGCAAAGCGGGTTATCTTTAACCCACTTCAGCTCTCAGATGGCGAGAGGGGACTGGAGGGCAGCATGACTCTCCACTCTGCTCTCGCTCTGCTCAGCTGAGCGAGATCAGAGTGGGGAGTGCTGCTACCCTCCAGTCCCCTCTCGCCATCTGAGAGCTGAAGTGGGTTATCTTTAACCTGCCTCAGCTCTCAGCTGGAGACAGGAGACTGGAGGGCAGCATCACTCTCCACTCTGCTCTCGCTCTACTCAGCTGAGTGAGATCAGATGAAGGGTGCTGCTGCCCTCCAGTTCCCTCTCGCCAGCTGAGGTGGGTTAAAGATAACCCGCTTCAGCTCTCAGATGGCGAGAGGGGACTGGAGGGCAGCAGCTGGGAAGGAGGTGCGGAGGGGATGAGAACTAACGCGCGTCAAGGCTACCATGCATTAGTTCTTGGCTGGGAAGGAGGAGGCAAGGGGATGCCCCCCGCACCTCCTTTCCAGATGAGAACTAATGCACGTCAAAGCTATCGTGCGTTAGTTCTCGGCTGGGTAGGAGGAGGCAAGGGGATGCCCTCCACACCCCTCCTTCCCAGATGAAAACTAATGCACGGGGCTGATTCCCAGTTGGCGTAATGGAATAATAATGAATTTCGTTAGTAATTACATTTCAATGTTGACATTCTTACAAAATTTTACGGAACACTTTCTATTTTGAAACAACAATGGCAATTCCCCCCACACAAGTTTAGAAACATTTTTTTATGGATCAACCACCCCTAATATATACATCTACTGCCAAGACTATAAGAGGAGTGTGGACAGATTTGACATAACCTGCGGGTTTTGTTCCATAATCGTATGGAGACTTCACACTGTGCGATGATCCTAGCGTAAACACTGGAAACAAGCCACTGCTTTGAGAATTAGCATCCTAGCCGAGTTTATTGTTCAGAGAGACTGCTTCATCTTAGGGCCCGTCCAGACAGTACTTTTATTGCTGTATCTACCACGATAAAGGAGGGGCTGTCCAGACAATGTTCTGGACAGTCCTGAATTAATTCACCACAAACCAGGAAAACCCTGGTTTGTGGAGAATTAATTAGTGGATTTATTCCACACCTTCTTGGAAGGCGCGGGATAAACCCACTACTTACAGTCCAGACACCATTCCCACAGTTTCAGGCTAAATAAATCCGGTAAACTGTGGAAATACCTGCTCCCTCCCCCAAAGCCCTCAGGCCCCTTTGAAAAGCAATGAAAACTTACCCGGCCTCCATTACAGGTGGCCGAAGAGGCTAATCCGGGCCTGCAGATATCTTTGTAGCATCAGAGACGGAGGGAATTTCAGTTTCTACATGTAATGACAAATTTTCCTTATGAAACCCATAGGGTCATTTTAAGTCTAAAGGTGATTTAAAGACACACCCACACATGCTAGAACCAAATTAGGTTCCATGTTAGATGAGTGCAAATCAAATGGGTCAACTAATTGTAGGTGGCACTGGATAGTTCTTGTTAAAAATGTAGGCTTGCGTACCTCAAAAACTCACTGAATTTGTGACTGCAGCTAATTCAACAGAAAATCATCTTGCATGTATGTTAACCAGACACAATGGAGTGCAATGAAAGCTGTAGACAGTATGGATATAAACGGGGGCTTGTCCATATGCTCTAATTTATTTTAATTATTCTCTACCGGCAGAAGGTAATGAAACACATGATTTTTTTACTTGAGACCCCTTCTACACTGCCATTTTATACAGATTATCAAAGTGGATAATCCAGATTATCTGATTTGAACTGGATTATATGAGTTTACACTGCTATATAATCTAGGTCAAAGCAGAGAATCTGGATTTTATATGGCAGTGTAGATGGGGCCTGTGTTTAGCCTAGAGACAAAAAGGTTAAGAAGGTTTGATTGAATGGCCCAAGCTTGTAGACTCTTCCAACTCTGTGATTTTATGTTTCTACATTTGGTCACAAAATCAGAATAAAATAGCTAACAGGAGAGAGGGAGATTAAAGAAAATTCAAATATGTGGCTGACTTTTGTGAAAATGCTCGATGGTTAACTTAGATCTGCGAGCCATTCTGAACTTTATTAGGCTAATGTCACAATGATATTTTGTAAATTATCCTTTAAATCCACTATTACAAGTTGAGCATCCCTTACCCAAAGGCTTAGGACCACAACTATGTTGACTCTGATTCTATTATATTATTATTATTATTATTATTATTATTTTGGAATACCTTATACGTACATAATGAGATATACTGGAGATTGGCCATGAGTCTAAACACAATATTATTTTATGTTTCATATATAACTTCTATACATAGCCTCATGATAATTTTATTTTAAAAAGTTTTAATATTTTGGTGCATGAAACAAAGTCTGTGTACACTGAACCACACACAACACAGGAGTCACTCTCTTAGGGCCCTTCCACACAACCAGATAACCCAGAATATCAAGACAGATATAATCCATAATATTTATTTATTTATTTATTTACATCAGTTTTACTCCGCTCTTCTCAACCCCCAAGGGGGGGACTCAGAGCAGCCTAACAAAAGGCAACAATTCGATGCCAAACACAATAAAAACAATATAAAACCATAAATATTCAAGATTAAAATACAATTAACATTCTCACATAATGCACATATACTTAAATTAAAAACAAAATTCCGTCCACCACATAAGCATTGAGCCATAACCATCAACTTACCAATTACAATTACAATCCAAAGTGCTGTATTGTGCTACTGTGCAAAAGCCTGGTCCCAGAGCCATGATTTCACTTTTTTCCTGAATGCCAGGAGGGATGGGGTTGATTGTATGTCACTTGGAAGCACATTCCACAGACGGGAAGCTACCACCGAGAAGGCCCTCTCCCTCGTCCCCACCAACTGCATTTGAGAAGTTGGCGGGAGTGAGAGCAGGGCCTCCCAGGCTGATCTTAGATTACAAGGTGGGACGTAGCGGCAGATGCGTTTGGACAAGTAAGCTGGGCCAGAACCATATAGAGCTTTAAAGGTCAAAACCAGCACTTTGAATTGAGCTTGGAAATGGACAGGCAGCCAGTGGAGCTGACACAACAGGGGGTGGTATGCTCCCTGAATGTAGCTCCGGTTAGTAATCTGGCTGCCGCGCGTTGGACTAGCTGCAATTTCCGAACTGTCTTCAAAGGCAGCCCCACTTAGAGTGCATTGTAGTAATCTATTCGGGATGTGACCAGAGTGTGGACGACCATGCCCAGATCAGACTTCCCAAGGTACGGGCGCAGCTGGTGCACGAGTCGTAACTGTGCAAAAGCTCCCCTGGCCACCGCCAAGACCTGGGGTTCCAGGCTCAGCGATGAATCCAGGATTACTCCCAAGCTGCGAACCTGCGTCTTCAAAACAGGTCTTCAAAACAGAAAGTGACCAGAACAAAACCCAGATCTGACCCAAGCTGCGAACCTGCGTCTTCAGGGGGAGTGTAACCCCGTCCAACACAGGCTGTAACCCTATGTTCTGTTCGGCCTTTCAACTGACCAGAAGGACCTCTGTCTTGTCTGGATTAAGTTTCATTAATCCTCATCCAGTCCGACACAGCAGCCAAGCACCGGTTCAAAGTCTGGACAGCCTCCTTAGTGACAGGTGGGAAGGAATGACAGATCTGGATGTCATCTGCGTACAGATAACACCTTACTCCAAAACTCCAAATGATCTCTCCCAGCAGTTTCATGTAGATGTTAAATAACATCGGGGACAGAACTGAACCCTGAGGGACTCCACAAGACAAAGGCTGCGGAGCCGAACAAGTGTCACCCAGTAATACCTGCTGGGTACGACCCTCCAGGAAGGATTGGAGCCACTGCAGAGCAGTACCCCCAAGCCCCATGTCTGCAAGGCGACCCATAAGGATACTGTGGTCAACGGTATCGAAAGCCACTGAGAGGTCCAGCAGAATATCTGCTTTGAACTGGATTATCTGAGTCCACACTGCCATAAAACTTATGGCACTTAAGATAATGTCAAACTGCATTGATTCGACAGTGTGGATGCACCTAGTGAACAAATGTTTGAGTGCTATATCTCCTGCTCTGTTTTCTCACCAGTTTATTTGTTCACTTTCCTGCATCACCACCTCCTACGGCAAAGATATTTCCAAACTTTTTATATCACAGCTTTTGGAGGGAGTGGCGGAAACAGAATAGAGGAACAAGATGGCACCTGGTATTTTTAGCCAAGAGTATCTCTCAGTAGTGCTAACAATCCACAAGCAGAACCCCACAACAGCAATGTTGCAAGCATTGTGGTCTCTTCAAGGATGGCAAGTAGTTATGCCCTTTCCAGTGGTTCAGCCATACTAAGAATTATGGTCAGGGCTGTTGCCGGGAAGGAGGGGGGGGGGCATGTCAGGGTTCAACCCTCCCACCAAATTCAAGTAAAAAAAAACATTTTCTCATGAATTTTAACTGGTTAACCAAACCCCCATGCTAAGTGTATGAGAAGCAAAAATTAAACGAGGGCCACCAGAACTGCAAGCACTATCCTTAAGCAAATTTTGACAATTTATTCCCACTGTCATTACTTGCAGGAATAGCCAATATAGTGGAAGCAACCAAGTTGGCCCACCCATAACTGACAGGCAAAGCCTAAGTCATTGGGGGAGGGGGGGGGTTGAAAGCCCTTATGAAGGATACCAGACTTGGTGGGGGAGGTTTACGGGGCGGAGCTGCAGGCTATTTAAGGCAGCTTTGCCCCCCTGCTGTGCTCTTTGCTTCAGCATGAGGTAAGAGACAGGTTCCTAATGGGGAATTAGGCCTTTCCCTTCTTTCTCCCCCCTTCCCCTTCTCCAGATATTAGGGTTCCCATTGCTATGCCTATATATAGGTCGTTTTCAACTCTTAAACATTTGAAGGCATGCATAAGAAGCACAACGGGGCAAGAAAGACTGGCTGGACTTGCACTTTTGAGTGTCCTCTGAAGTTTATCAGTGGAACCTGACTTAAGAACATAAGAAGAGCCATGCTGAATCGGGCCTCAGCCCATCTAGTCCAGCATTCTGTGTCACACAGTGGCCCACTAGTTGTACACAGGGATCTCTAGCAGAAAGGAGGGCAAAACCCTCACCTGCTCCCGAGCCCCCACAACCAGTACCCGGGGAAAATCCTGCCTGCCTCCATCAACACAGAGGTGGCACTTGGATGTCCATTTCAGTAGCTACTGATTCCCTTGGTATCCATGAATCTGTCTAATCCTTCCTTGAAGCTGTCCAGGCTGACAGCTGTCACAACCTCCTCTGGAAGTGAGTTCCATAACCCAATGACCCTCTGGGTGAAGAAATATTTCCCTTTATTAGTCCTAACTTTCCTACCTTGGAGCTTCAGGAGTGCCCCTAGTCCTAGTGTTGGGTGACAGAGAAAATATTTTTTCTTTATTCACCTTTTCTATCCCATGCATGATTTTATACACTTCGATCAAGTCACCTCTTAAACGCCGTCTTTCAAGGCTGAAAAGACCAAGGCGTTGCAACCTGATTTCATAAGGGAGCTGCTCCATCCCTTGGATCATTCTTGTTGCCCTTTTCTGTACCTTTTCCAGTTCCGTTATATCCTTCTTAAGGTGCGGTGACCAGAATTGTACACAGTACTCCAGATGTGGCCTCACCATAGATTGGTAGAGAGGCAATACAACATTTGCTGACCTATTTTCGATTCCCTTCCTGATCATGCCAAGCATAGGTTTTGCTTTTTTCACTGCTGCAGCGCACTGGGTTGACATCTTCATTGAGCTGTCCACCAAAACCCCAAGATCCCTTTCCTGGTTTGTCTCAGAAAGCTTTGATCCCATCAGTTGATAAGTGTATTTGGGGTTCTTTGCCCCGATGTGCATGACTTTACACTTGTTTAGGTTAAAATGCATTTGCCACTTTGTTGCCCATTCACTCAATTTCGAGAGATCTTTCTGGAGCTCTTTACAGTCAGTTTCATTTTTAACTACCCTGAACAGTTTAGTGTCATCTGCAAACTTTGCTACCTCACAATTTACTTCTACATCCAGATCATTTATGAATAAATTAAAAAGTAACGGTCCTAAAACTGAACCTTGGGGTACGCCACTTCTCACCTCTTTCCATCCAGAGAAGAGTCCATTTATTACCACCCTTTGTTTCCTACAGTTTAGCCAGGTTCCAATCCAGGACAAGTGTCAAAGTGCATTGACACAGTTTTCAAGTGTTTCCAACAGAAGTTGTGACATTCTTTTGTAATTGCCTGTCCACTTCCGAGCTCAATTCAAAATGCTGGTTCTGACCTACAAAGCTCTATACAGTTCTGGTCCAGCTTACTTGTCAAAGTACATCTGCCCCTACGTTCCTCCCCACAATTTAAGATCTTCCGGGGAGGTCCTGCTCTTGCTCCCGCCAGCATCTCAAATGCGGCTGGCCGAGACGGGGGACAGGGCCTTCTTGACTGTGACCCCCTCGCCTGTGCAACGCGCTTCCTAGTGAAATACGCTCGTCCCCATCTCTCCTGGCATGTAGAAAGAAGCTAAAATCTTGGTTTTGGGACCAGGTCTTTGCACAATAGCTTAAGCAACATCTTGACTGGAATGGATTAGTGATGGTGATAGATTTGAGGATATGGCTTATTGTTCTTATCAATTTGAAACTGTGGACGGAGTATTGTTCTGATTCAATTGCTGTTGATTATTGTTTCAATATTACTGCTATTGTTTAACATTGTATTTATGGTTTATATTGTATTGATTGTGGCATTGGATTGCCTTTGTTAGCCACTCTGAGTCCCCCCTCGGGGGTTGAGAAGGGTGGGGTAAAAACGCTGTAAATAAATAAATAAAATAAAATAAATAACTATAAATTACCAATTAACAGTCATTTTCAGTTATTTTAAGACTTGAAACACTGTAACTAAAATAAAAATTGATTTAATTAAGGCTAAATAAAAATATAGAATGAACCAAACTATTCACATTATTTTGTGTTATGGAACTATTTTTCATGATTCAGTAAGAAAAGTTTCAACTCCCCCTCCAAAAAAATGCTGGTTTTGGTCTGATTATAGTACTATTATTCCACTTTAACCATCATGGTTCCATCCTAATGATTCATGGGATTGGCAATTTTGGGGGGATGCTCAGACTCCCTCTGATTCACCTTCAAAACCCCAGGAGTTCATATGATGCAGCCAAGTCGGTTAAGGTGGAACAATCATTTTGGCAACAGAAGGATTCACATAAAAATGAGCATGCTGTTGTTGAAGGCCTTCATGGCTGGAATCACGGGGTTTCTGTGAGTTTTTCAGGCTGTAGGTCCATGGAACATGGCCATACGGCCCAAAAAACTCACAGCAACCCAATGAGCATGCTATTTATTCTGTATAAACTACCAAGTTGTTTTGGCAGCAACTCCTCCAGACACCTGACTTCAAGTCTGACTTGGCCACGGTGGTCCACGCTCTGGTTACATCCCGTATAGATTACTGCAATGCTCTCTATGTGGGGTTGCCTTTGAAGACTGTTCGGAAGCTGCAACTAGTCCAACGGACAGCAGCCAGGTTGATAACAGGAGCGACATTCAGAGAGCGTACAACTCCTCTGTTGTGCCAGCTCCACTGGCTGCCAGTTTGCTACCGGGCACAATTCAAAGTTCTGGCTTTAGCCTTTAAAGCCCTAAACCAGGGGTGCCCACACTTTTTCAGCATGCGAGCTACTTTTAAAGGAAGCAAGTCACAAAGATCTACCTGTGTGCACTCCCCTCGCCGCTTGCGCGCTCCCCTCGCCACCCTTTTCCGCTTGTGCAGTGCTTTTTCACCCGCGGGACATTGTGGGAAGAAAGGAGCGTGAGGCGGGGCCTCCGGAGGTCCCGCCTCGCATTTCACCCTGCCTCTCTCGCTGGCAATGGAGGCTGCATTATGCTTCCTTCTTCCTGCAATGCCCCGCAAGTGGAAGAAGCACCGCGAGAGCAGAAGCCAGCAGCAGGAGCACACAGGGTGTGTGCGCACATGGCAGGAGTGCCCCATCTGGCTGGTGAGGCCTGAAGATCACTGGAAGAGGGCAGAAGATCTACTAGTAGCTCACGATCTACCTAATGAGCACCCCTGCCCTAAACAGTTCTGGTCCAATTTACCTGTCCGAACATATCTCTCCCTATGAACCATCGAGATGTTTAAGATCATCCAGAGAGGCCCTGCTCTCGGTCCCGGCTTCTTTGCAGGCACGATTGGCGGGGACGAGAGACAGGGCCTTTTCAGTGCTAGCTCCTCGGCTTTGGAACGCCCTCCCTAGTGACATCAGATCGCCCCCCTCCCTCCTGACATTTCGCAAGAAAGTCAAGACCTGGCTGTTTGAGCAGGCATTTGCGGATGAAATATAACGGTTTAATTAGATATATGGAATGACGACGATGTGACGGAAAGTGATTTCAACATGACGCTGAGACTGTAATTGTATGTTTTAATGGCTAATTGTTGTGTTATATGGTCATTGTTTGGTTTGTTACTCATGTAACACGGTTTGTTACTCATTGCACCCTAGCACAACACGGCACTTTAGACTGGTCAGTTGGCAAATTGGTGGTTAAGATCTAAGACTGTGGATGGAACATTGTTTTAATGGTGATGAATGTATATGATGTTTTTAATCTTAACTGTATTTTAATGTATTGAATTCTAGGTGTATTTTAATGTATTTTAATTTTTAACTGTTGTTTACTATGCATTGTGTGGCATCGAATTGTTGCCGTCTGTTAGGCCGCACTGAGTCCCCCCTCGGGGGTTGAGAAGTAGCGGGGTATAAACACTGGAAATAAATAAATAAATAATAAATGTTTTTGATTGAAAGGCAGAGACTGCCTTGTGTAAACCGTCCCGAGTCGCCTTCAGGCTGAGAGGAGCGGTATAGAAATATGACAAATAAAATAAATAAATTTCACTCTTTGTACTGTGTACCTATTTACCTTTACCTGCAAGGCCTTTGTCCCATTGTTCTGCCATGTGGGCACTTAGGGGCGGAGTTGTGTCTTGGCTCCAAACCTGATGTCACTGCCCTTGACTCCTCCTCTTCCAGAGGTCACCTAAGGGGCAGGACTTCCTCTCTGGCCTCTTTCCAGAGATCACATGGGCATAGCAAGGTGGAATCTAAGCCATTGCTCCGACAAAAGCATCTTGGTTCACTGCTACTAAGCCTAACCTTCACTCTCAACCAAGCCTGCAGTGCAAAGGAGGACCTGTCCTCAACATAGACTGCGGATTTTGGGGTTTTTACAGGACTTCGTGGGCCTACAAAAGCCAGAGAGCAATAGGAACCTGGGATGTAAGAGAGGAGCCATCACTCTGCAAACAAAGAGGCAAGTGATCACAATCCCTTTGTTTAAAGGACTTCCCTTTGCAACCAACTAAGCATTTTGGGCCACCAGCATTTTTACTGGTTGTTATTCAATAAATCTTGTTTGGTTCACTATTTTTGAGTCTAGCACTCATTCTTAAGATATTCCAGGTCTCCCTGTATGTGGGACGGCTTTTCTCTACCTTCAGGGCCATAGCTTGCAATGTCCATCCTTTTAAAGTCCATTTAGGCCCCGAAGACAGAAGAGGTACTTTTAGAGCAATAAACAAGGTGGATTGTAAGGCGCTATCAGTAAACCTGATGCCTTTGAAGAACAAGGGATTTTGAGCTCCCTTAAGCATCTATTTTAAAGCCATTTTCCCCTCTTTGGATTTAGTAGTGGTGGGGTAGATATTCCAAACAACAACAGTATTTTTTTGTGGTGGTTTAAGTCTTGAGTGGGCAATGAAGCCCCAAGGGTTTCACAAAAGATCTAATCCTGGCACATGGAAGCATCTTTTATTTGTTTTGTTTACATTTAATGCTTTTCCCTGGCGTGGGGTCAAGGTCTCCTACAACATATAAAAATTAAATTTTATTAAGACAAACATTAATTTAAAAAAACAATTTGATTAAAAACCCAAAGAGCTGAAAAACTTTTAAAACATAATAAACAAGGGGCAGCATAGCACACTCCATTTAAGGAGCGTTCTGCTGCATGACTTAAGAACCAAATACCTGAATAAATAAGAGAGAGACAACCAAAACCCATGTGGGAAAGAGCTCCACAATCTGGACACTAATGGAATTGGCTTCTTGATATCTACAGTATGTATATAATAAAAGTCAGTGTTTGCAGCGGTTCGGAGTTGCGGTGGTGCGGAGGGAGGAATATGTGCCAGCGTTTTGATTGGTTGCCACTGTGGGATTATTTGCATAAAGGACACTGATTGGCCAGCCTCATAACACCGACACTCTAAGGCACCAGATTATTTGCATAAAGGACTCTGATTGGCCAACCTCAGAACTCCAACACTCTTAAGGCACCAGACAGATGGCATTGGTTGCCACTGAGAGACAATTTGCATAAAGGACTCTGATTGGCCAGCAAAACAGAATGCAAGTGAATGCTTCAGGTAGCCAAAATACAGTTTTTTTCCTTTGGAAATTGAATGTTCATTTTCTGGGAGGTGCAGAGATGCCAAGAAATATGTGACAGAGTTTCGATAGGTTGCCACTATGGGATTATTTGCATAAATGACTGATTGGCCAGACTCAGAACTCCACCATTCTACGGCCCCAGACAGAGGGGATTGGTTGCCACTGAAATGGTATTTGCATAAAGGACTCCAATTGGCCATCCACAATCCAACATACTAAGGTGACTCAGAGGGAAAAGGAAAGGCCTCAGGCAGTCAGACACTGCAGCCCACAGCAGTGACAAACCAGGACCAAACTTGGCACACAGAGGCCCAATGGCCCACTTAACAACGCGACCCTCACCCAATGACCAATACAGACCAAAATTAGCACACAGAGCCCCCTTGACCCACTCTACACCCTGGTGCTGTTTCAAGGAGGACAGACCACAGATGATGGAACTTGAAATACCTTCACTCACTTTTCGAGACCGCTGCAACCCTCATCCAAAGAATGATCAAGACCAAATGTGACACACAGAGCCCCCATGACCCACTCTAAATCCTGGTGTTGTTTGGAGGGGGAAGGACCATGGCCAATGGGACTTGCATTACCTTCACTAAGTTCCTGAGACCACTGCAAGCCACGTAAACATCTGATAAGGACCAACCTTGGCACACAATGCCTTCCTCAAATAACCCGGGCACCGCCGGGTCCCCAAGCTAGTGGATCAATAAATGCTACCTGTGGTTTTGAGACCATAGCTGATGAACATCTACACAAGAATTTACCACTGTATTAGTAATGTTATTACATCAGACTAATTAATACAGAGCTAGCAAAACCCTTTTGCTAATTGAACTGTACATTTAAAGCGAACCTGTGTGGCTCAACCAAGCACGTGACTCTGTTCTCTTTTCTGCACTACTCTCCTTGGACTAATCTTCCTTTTGGATAAATCAGAAACAAGATGGCAAATGTGGGTCAACATCTGTTAGTATAAAATGGTGCACATGGTGACAAACTATTTTCAATGCATTGTCGAAGGCTTTCATGGCCGGAATCACTGGGTTGCTGTGAGTTTTCTGGGCTATATGGCCACTTCCAGAAGCATTCTCTCCTGATGTTTCGCCCACATCTATGGAGGCATCCTCAGAGGTTGTGAGGTCTGTCGGAAACAGTTTCCAACAGCAACCCAAACTATTCTCACTTGGTTCTATATACAGTAGAGACATGTTCTTACTGGTACTGAGCCATAAAGCAATTTTGTGGTGGTGTTGAAATGTCAGCAGTGTGCAGCAACAAGACCAAATTCCTTGGTAGGAGTTACTTAGAAATGAATTGACGTTAACACCATCCATGTTGCCCATCAATGGTTTGGCAGCTTTTTGATCATCACTTCACAGCAACATCTTAGATCTAGAAAAGGTGGAGGGAAAGGACAGCAACAACAAAATTACATGGTTTGCAAATGTTGTCTACAAATAATGATGGCATAGTGGACAATGCAAATAGACATTTTTCTCCCTCAAAATATTTGGCGTCATCTAATGCAGCGTTTCTCACCCTGGTGGGCGGAACCCCTGGAGGCATCACCAAAGACCATCAGAAAACCCAGTATTTTCTGTTGGCAATGGGGATTCTGTGTGGGAAGTTTGGCCCAATTCTATCATAGGTGGGATTCAGAATGCTTTTTAACTGTAGGTGAACTATAAATCCCAGCAACTACAATTCCCAAATGTCAAGGTATATTTTCCCCATACCTCACCAGTGTTCACATTTGGCATATTGGGTATTTGTGCCAAGTTTGATCCAGATCCATCATTGTTTGAGTCCACAGTGCTCTCTGGATGTAGGTGACCTACAACTCCAAAACTCAGTCAATGCTCATCAAACCCTTCCAGTATTTTCTGTTGTCATGGGAGTTCTGTGTGCCAAGTTTTGTTCAATTCCATTGTTGGTGGAGTTCAGAGTGCTCTTTGAATGTAGGTTAACTATAAATCCTAGCAAATACAACTCTCAGATGACAAAATGAATCCCCTGTCCAACCCCACAAGTACTCAAATTTGGACATATTGGATTTTGGTGTCAAATTTGGTCCAGTGAATGAAAATACATCCTGAATATCAGATATATACCGTATTTTTCGGACCATAAGACGCAGTTTTTTTCCTCCCAAAGTAGGAAGAAAAATTAGCTGCGTCTTATGGAGCGAATACACTAACATGGAGGGGGGGGAGGCGCTGGAGCAGAGGGGGGGCCGCGATGTACTTACGCTATATTCGCGCCCCTCCGCGGCTCCCGGCGGCTCCTGCCCATGCCCATTCTCTCGCCGCCGTGTTGCTGCATCCAGCCGGGCGGCGGAGGAACGGGGGCGGAAGACGGGACTCGTGGGGCGGCCTCGCCACTCACGAACCCGAGGAGGAGGGGGGAGGCCACGAGGGCGGCCCCCACGGCGATGCAGCGGCAGCCGTAGCAGCAGCCGCAGCAGCAGCAGCAGCGGAAGCGCCTCTGCCGAGGAGGAAGGGGAGGAGGCCGCGCGCTGTAAGAACGCCCGAAAGGCCGCAGGGAGGGAGGGAAGGAGGAAGAGTTCCCTCCCTCCGGCCTCTCTTTAGGGGCTCCTTACAGCGCGCCGCTTCCCTTCCTCCTCGGCACAGGCGCGACGAACTGACGCCCGTTCGTCGCGCCACTGACGAGGGGAAGCCCTCGCCGGCTGCGCGCTACAGCGTTCTTAGCGCACAGCCGGCGAGGCTTCCCCTCGTCAGAGGCGCGACGAACTGACGTGTTAGTGTAGCCAGCCCCCAATTTTTTTCCAATTTTGTCCCTCAAAAATCAAGGTGCGTCTTATCATCAGGTGCGCCTTATGGTGCGAAAAATACGGTACATTATGATTCAAAACTCAAGGTCAATGCCCACCACACCCTTCCAGTATTTTCGGTTGGTCATGGGAGTTCTGTGTGCCAAGTTTGGTTCAATTTGATCATTGGTGGAGTTCAGAATCCTCAGTGACCGTAATAAAGTTTTGTTGTTGTTGTTGAATCCTCTATAAATCCCAGCAACGACAACTCTCAAATGTTAAAATACACACACACACACACACACACACCCCGCGGCAACCCCTCCACTAATCAAATTCGGCCGTGTCAGGTATTTGTGCCAAATTTGGTCCAGTCAATGAAAATACCTCCTGCATATCTGATATTTACATTACAATTCATAAAAGTAGCAAAATGATAGTTATGAAGTAGCAACGAAAATAATTTTATGGTTGGGGGTCACCACAACATGAGGAACTGTATTAAGGGGTCGTGGCATTAGAAAGGTTGAGAATCACTATCTAATGAAATCAACTCATAGTACATTCTGGTCAGTCAGAGGAAAGCAATACTTTTGGATTTTGAATGTAAAATTAGTACAGAATGTTACTGGATTACTGGTTGAGGTTGTTTCAAAAAGAGGAAAGAGAAGCTCATTGGTGACTAGTCTACAATAGTTGTTATCTTCTACAAGTGCCTGCCCTAGCACACAAAAAATCCAACAGTGCCAAAAGAAATAATAAAGAACTCGTTGCCTTTTCATGAAACCTGCCTAAGGTGCGACTTCATAAAGCCTGAGGCAGTTGCCTTATTCTGCCTGGCAGTGACAATATAGAGGCAAAAGTAAACTTATTCATAAGTTAGGGATTTGTGCTATAATGCAGGGAAGAGTGACTTAGAGCAGTGTTTCCCAACCTTTTTTGAGCCGCAGCACACTTTTAACATTAAAAAAAATCCAGGGGCACACCACCAACCAAACTGACACAAAATGACACTCTAACACAGTAAAGAACGACTGGGGGATGGTGGCCTGCTGGGAGCAGCTGCTGGGAGTGCCAAAGCTGGGGGAGGGGGAGGAGCCAGGCCGCACCATGCCCCTCCCCTCCCCCCCCCCGGCTTCAGCTTTCTCAGAACTTCTCCAGCCTTGAGGGGGCAGTGCCAAGCCAGCGGTGGCAGAGCCAGCACAATGCTGGATTGGCACTGCCCCCTCAAGACTGGAGAGGCTGTGGGAGAGCCAAAGCTGTGAGGAGAGGGCGGAGCCAGGCCAGGCCATGCCCCGCCCCCTCCCCCCGGCTTCAGCTCTCCCACGGCTTCTCCAGCCTTGAGGGGGCAGTGCCAAGCCAGCAGTGGCAGAGCCAGCACAATACTAGCTTGGCACTGCCCCCTCAAGGCTGGAGAAGCCGTGGGAGAGCTGAAGCCAGGGGAGGGGGCAGAGCCAGGCTGCACCATGCCCCACCCCCTCCCCCCAGCTTCAGCTCTCCCACAGCTGAATCTGAAGCTGCGCGGAGGAGGAGGAGCATGAACGGTGGACGGGCTTCAGTGGGCGGGTCTCCTCCTCCGTGCGGCTTCAGCGAGCGAGGGGTGGGAGTCATAGCGGATTGGAGGCTGGCTGGGAAAATGGCTGAAGGAGGCGGCGCCCCCGCCCCTTCTTCTTTTTCTTCGCCGCCACCTAGCCCTTCCTCCTCCTCCCCCAAGCAGCAGGAGTTTGGCAGGAGGAGAGGGGAAGGAAGGGGGCAGAGAGCTTTTCCCGTGGCACAGCAGGAGGTCCGTCACGGCACACTACTGTGCCGCATCACAGCGGTTGGGAAACACTGACTTAGAGGATCCAAGTGTCAATTTTCCCACTTAGGATTTCTGTCGACCACAATGGGCCTGAAAACAAGCATTAAAAAAACCCTCTCAAACAAAAAAGGAAATGAACAGAAATCCACTTCTATTTTTGATTCGGGATGTTTGAATTTGGGGGATGGGGGTGCTTGGAGTCAGCTGTGATCTGTTGAAGGCCAAAAACACCTTAAATGATTAGTCAAAGACCAACACATTTTATGCCAGTTATAAATATTGCCAGAACTTTGTGTGTGTAATGGGTTTGCTATAGTGTTATGGTGCCCTCCGATAGGAAGGACAGGAGTGAGGCCTCACACTGTTTGAAATATTCACACATCTCTTGTTTAAGGGGTACCCACTGGCTTCTTTACCCCCAATTAATCCCCACTGCCCTTTACTGGCCACATCTGGGATCCATGCCAAAGACCTTCTATCTAGCTACACAAAAAAAGGTTAAGTCTCCTAGTGGGAGTGATGATTGTTCCTTCTGAACACTAGACCACTACAAGCAGCACCTCCAACTATGTTGTATGGCAGATGGCTTTTGATGATTTATTTCCATTTCAGGCATCACTTTCCACGCAGAAACTGGGTAGGTGTGCATTTAAGAAACATAACTGTTATTGAATGTGGAAAACCAGCCATAGCAGTAAAGGGTGGCTCCCACCATATCAATGAGGCAATAAATGGGCTTTGGACTTTAGCAAGAAGTTGCGGAACCCATTTGTGGAATAGTTTCACTGACATTTCGATTAAAACATGCAGGAGATCCATCATCTCATTGCCACAGGAGGCACCAGCCACTTCTAGTTAACCTTTGGATTCCCATCATTGAGTGATCTTTGATGTGTATCACCTGCAGGCATGAGGAAAGCTGATAGGAAGAAATCAACTCATTTGAAATGAGGTGATGAAGAAAAGTTCTATGGATACATGGACTGCTAAACAGGCTTATCAATGAGTTCTACAGCAAATCAAGCTTGAATTTTCTCTAGAAGCCAAGATGGCTAAGATGAGATCGTTGAACCTCGCCCAAATCATGTAAAGACATAATTACTAGAAAAGACCATAATGCATGGTAAAGGCAGCAGGAAAAGAGGAAGACCATATTATGGATAGATAGACTCGGGCTGGATCTACACCAGGGGTGCCCACACTTTTTCAGCATGCGAGCTACTTATTTAAAACCAAGTCAGAAAGATCTACCTACCTCCTCAAGGCTGGAGAGGCGAGGGAGCGGGGCGGGTAGGGTTGCCATATGAATAAGGGACAGGTACCTAAAAATAGGGAATTTTCCACAAAAATAAGGGACACTTCCTAAAAACTTGAAAATCAATCGATGATTTCGAAGTTTTTAGGAAGTGTCCCTTATTTTTGTGGAAAATTCCCTATTTTTAGGTACCTGTCCCTTATTCATATGGCAACCCTAGGGGCAGGGCTTGGCCAGACAGGGCCCGAGCCAGGCCACATCAAGCCCCGCCCCCTCCCATCTGGCTTTCGAGCTCCCAGCAGCTTTTCCAGGCTTGAGGATGGCAACGCCAAGCCAGTGGTGACATAGCTAGCACAAGGCTGGCTTGGCCCTGCCCTCCCCAAGCCTGGAAAAGCTGCTGGTAGAGCAGAAGCCACAGGGGCGGAGCCAGGCTGTGCCAAGCCCCACCCCCTCCCCTCTGGTTTTGTAGCTCCCAGTAGCTTCTCCAGGCTTGAGGATGGCAACGCCAAGCCAGTGGTGACATAGCTAGCACAAGGCTGGCTTGACCCTGCCCTCCCCAAGCCTGGAAAAGCTGCTGGTAGAGCAGAAGCCACAGGGGCGGAGCCAGGCTGCGCCAAGCCCCACCCCTCCCCTCCCCTCTAGTTTTGCTTGAGGATGGCTCCCCAGTGGTGAGTAGCTTCTCCAAGCTTGAGGATGGCAACGCCAAGCCAGTGGTGACATAGCTAGCACAAGGCTGGCTTGGCCCTGCCCTCCCCAAGCCTGGAAAAGCTGCAGGTAGAGCAGAAGCCACAGGGGCGGAGCCAGGCTGTGCCAAGCCCCACCCCCTCCCCTCTGGTTTTGTAGCTCCCAGTAGCTTTTCCAGGCTTGAGGATGGAATGCCAAGCCAGTGGTGGCATAGCTAGCACAAGGCTGGCTTGGCCCTGCCCTCCCCAAGCCTGGAAAAGCTGCTGGTAGAGCAGAAGCCACAGGGGCGGAGGCAGGCTGCACCAAGCCCCACCCCCTCCCCTCTGGTTTTGTAGCTCCCAGTAGCTTTTCCAGGCTTGAGGATGGCAATGCCAAGCCAGTGGTGGCATAGCTAGCACAAGGCTGTCTTGGCCCTGCCCTCCACAAACCTGGAGCAGCTGCTAGGAGTGCCGAAGCCGGGGAGGGGGCAAGGCTTGGTGCGGCCTGGCTCCGCCCCCTCTGAGAAGCACCCCATCCAGCTGGGATTGACCTCCTTCAGTCCTGGGATCGACTGGTCAATCACGATCGACTTCCTGGGCAGCCCTGATCTACACTGCTTTATAATCCAGATTATCAAATCAGATAATCCACATTAGGAGTGTGCACGAGTCTGTTTTGCAATATGGGATTCAGAGAAATTTGGCGATCTGGCAGCCAGATTATCGAAAACAGACTGGGCAGAACCCAGATGAAGCCTTAACTGGAACAGATCATGAGTAGCTGGATTTTTCAGCTAATGGGGGCAATGGGGCTGAGTGGCCTTCTACCTGAGGCAGAGGCCATGGCATATGGGCGGCCTCAAAAATCATGCAAGAGCAGGCACCTGGTGATTGTGGCTCCTCTTTTTTGTTTTCCGGCAGCCTCCCCCATCCTTTCCCGATGACCCCCCTCCCGCCCCACTCCATCAAATAAGGCTGGAAAGAGAGATATATAAAAGCAGGAAAGTCTTCTGCCAAGAACTCCCTTTCCCAGCAGCACTTTGTGTGGTATGGGCATTGAAGGAGCCTCTGTGTGCCCTCCCAGGACATGATGAGAATTGAGGTTTCTGTGTGTTTGTTTCTCTCATTTCTTTCTCAGTCAATCAGAGGCCTGGTTGACTGTGTTCATTCTCCTCCCCTCTTGTGGTGCGCACTGGTTGGGACTTCAATTTCCAGAACCCCCTCTTGTGGGGTTTTTTTACGTTATGGTAAAAGATCTTTTAAAAATTCCCAGAAATCAGTGGATTGGTGAAATATTCTAAAACTTGGCAGGCTTGTAGATGTACATGTGGCCTACAAGCGAAGTAAATTTAATCCTACTAGACCTAAAAATGATGGAGAAATGAGCCTCTAAGTTTCCCCATTGGTGCCAATGGACCGAACCTTACTGGAATGAAAACAGCAGGAACCCCCCCCCCATTTTTGGGGGGGAATTTCCCAGAAAACAGAATTGGGCAAGGGGACAGTTGAAAACAACCAAAATGGTATGGGTTTTGGCCATTGGGTACACCCCTAATCCACATGAGTTCACAGTGCCATATAATCCAGTTCAAAGCAGATAATCTGGATTTTCTATGGCAGCGTAGATTCAGCCTCAATCAAGGAAGACACAACCCAATTGATGATAGAGGGACTTGAAGGTCTCTCTTTCATTGGGGTACCATATGTTGAATAGTTTTATTTAAATTTCTTTTTTTAAAAAAAAGATTTTTTATTGTATTGTTATAATACATTTACTCTTACTTTACATTGCTTTAGTTACAATACATTTTCTCTCCCCCCCTTACCCTCCCCCCTCCCCATTGACAAGTTAGTCCTTCATTTATTTGAGCCATATAATCCAGTTCAAAGCAGATAATCTGGATTTTCAAATAAAAAAAAACAAAAAGTTTTATTTAAATTTCAGGAGCAATTTGAGAAATCTGCAAGGACGTTGCCCAGGGGATGCCCAGATGTTTTTGGTGTTTTACCATCCTTATGGGAGGCTTCTCTCATGTCCCCGAATGGGAAACTGGAGCTGAAAGGGGAGCTCAACCCACTCTCCTCAGATTCAAACCGCTGACCTAGTGGTCAGCACTTCTGCCAGCACAAGGGTTTAACCCATTGCATCACCAGGGGCTCCTAGTTGACTTGATGGCAGTTAGCAATTCTGATCATAAAATTTGCAGCAAAGACTTCCATATAATTAGGTCTGGAAGGAACTGGCCTCTAGAATTGTGTAAAAAATGACAGATTTTCTTAGTTATCACTGTTATTGTTATGTTCTAATGGAATGATTTTAAAAATTTGACTGTTTAACTTACTAGCGGATCGTTTTTATTGTTGTTATTTTTTACCATTAAATTGACTTTGATTTAAGGAGTCCTGGTCACCAACTGCCCTGCTCAGGTCTTGCAAATTTATGACTTCCTTGATTAAGTCAATCCATGTGCATTCCAGTCTTTTCCTGCTGCCTTCCGCTTCCATTACCAAACATATATGACAAATGCTTGAAAAATGGGATCTGTGCATCCTCTCCAAACCTGCTACTCTTCAGATCGGTTGGACTAAAAACCTCACATTTTGTATCCAGTCCAGCATGGAATCATGCCCGGATCACCCATAAGGCCAACGAGACCATGGTTTAGGGGCGCAAGTCGGGGGGGCTCTCTCTCTCTCTCTCTCTCTCTCTCTCTCTCTCTCTCACGCTCTCTCTCTTGCACACACTCTCTCGAATGCGCTTTCTCTCTCTCTCTCTCACGCGTGCTCTCTCTCTCGTGCACTCTCTCTTTCTCTCTCACGCGCTCTCTCTCACTCTCTCGTGCACGCCTTTGGAGTGAGTTTGCACCCGCTGCGCTCTCCCCAAGCCTCCCGACTCCTGAGGAGACCTTCAGAGCACAGCGGAGCTTTCCAGCCGGTGGGAATGGGGACCTTGGAGGTGGCGGGAGGTTGGCTTAAAGGGGGCGTAATTTCAAAGTGTGGCCTAGGATGCAAAAAAGTGTTAACCCGGGCCTGCATGGAATGATGGGAACAGCAGTCAACATCTGGAAGGTGCCACATTGGGGAGGATGGGATTAGTCACTAGAGCAAATTTCAGCCCTCCAGGTGTTTTGGACTTCAACTCCCACAATTCTCAACAGCACGCCGGCTGCTAGGAATTGTGGGAGTTGAAGTCCAAAACATCTGGAGGGCCGAAGTTTGCCCATGCCTGCTTTTCTAAAAGATGTCTGCTTTTCTAAAAGGATGCATTTTTTCCGAAAACAAGATGGCAGCTCTGTTGAATCACTACAAAAACAATTTCTCCCACTGTATTTTTTTTTAGTGGTTGGAAATCTCTGTTTGCCTGTAGCCGGGCTTCCATTTTGTGTTGAGTTTTGCATGCCATAGATAAAAATCTAACACCCCTTGAAGAAAGGTGTAATACCAGACTGTCATAAAGATTTGCCTTGCTGTACACAATGCTAGGGCTGCCTCTTTCTTTCTTCCCTTTTTTTTGTTTGAAGAATTGCTTTTATGACTGATCACTCAACACCTTGTTGGCTCTGATTGCAGAAAATGCACCTTATAAATATATGATAACCACCCTGTAATGGGGAGTGTGACAATTTACTTCACAGTGCGTTTCAGGCTGCTAATTGATCGTTTCAGTCCAGGGACTATGCAGAATAAATTACAGCCATCAAAAGGATCTCACAGTTCATTTTTGTCGAAGGCTGGCTGTGTCGCTTCTTGTTCGTCTTTTGTCAAATAAGCCACATTAACCCAATGTGTTGTGGTTCCACTCTTATTACCCGCCACAACAATGCTCTTCTTCAGGCAGATCTGCAAATGGCCACTAGGGGGTGCTCAATTTGCATCCTTTAATGAAAAACTAGGCACTTGCTTTGCCTGTTAGCAGCATGGAAATTGGTTTGAAACCTTACCTTGATAAGATTCTGGATCATTTGTAGAAGGCTAGGATTATACAAGACAGTGACTACTTACTGGGCTCTCCTATTTTCTAAATTAGCAGCAGGGAAAAATGTTTTTTTAATGAGATTTCCCCCCTCCCTCTTCAATATTTAATTCCTTCTTTATTGAGTGATCAAAGAGCAGGCAAGTGGGTGAGAGACTACTTCTAGGCTGGGAAGTCCTTTAAACTGTTAGAGTGAAATTGTTTGTGTTTTTTCCCAATCCTTGCAATTATTTTTCTATAAATGGTAATATTAAAAAAAAATAAACACCGCTACGAAATGACTTAAGGAGGTTGGTTCAAACCCGCCACAAACATGTTCACAAAACACGCTCGGTGTTCGAAGGCCCGAATCAAACGTCACAAGATGCTCTTTTCTTTGTAGGTAATTCTTCACAAACCCTGCCGCAAGAAGCTGTTCAAACAAAACAGAAATAAACTTTATTAGCACATATGAACTAATTACTTGCTTGAAAGTAAACAAGCTGAATTATTTATCTCTCAAACCTTGATGGGAAAACATCCTTATTAAAGTCATATCAGGGCAATGTCATGCCTACCTAGGAGTAAACCACACCAACTCAAATGAAGGCTGGGATTAAGTCTGATTTGAGTTACTGCTCAGATTATTATTATTATTATTAAAACATTATTTATATCCCGCCCCATCTCCCAGAAGGGACTCGGGGCATCTTGCATGAGGCCAAGCCCAACAACACATAGTAAAATAACACAACAGCAAATAAAACAATACAATCACTATAACTTAATAAGCAATAAACAACAACAACACAGTTTAAAAGCATTATGGCTGGGCCAGATGTAAATTATTAAAAATTTAAAAATAACACTGGGTGCACTAGTAACTTATTATTATTATTAACTTTTATCCCGCCTTTCTCCCATGAATGGGACTCAAAACCATAGACATAGGATTGCTCTGCCATGATTTCCCATCAAGATTTTGGAGAACGAAACAAGGTCAAATGTGGTCAGAACTTGCATAGAGGGCCACCAAGGAACACAGGTGTTGTGAGCTATATTTCAGAGGATGGCAATGACAAACCACCTCTGAGTATTTATTATCTAAGATTCCCATAAACTGACTGGTGACTTGAAGGTTTAACACAGAAACATGCACATGCACATAGGACTTGGATGGGAAACTGTCAACAAATGCCTGGTGCTGAAAGCTTTATTTCAGAGGAAGGGACTGAAAAGGCCTTGGTTGAGAAAACGCTAAAAAAATTCATGGGATCACCATAAGTCAATAGGCGACTTGAAGACACGTCTACACACACAATAACACCTTTTAAAAGCATTGGGATACAACTATACAAATGCCTTTTCTGTGACAAGGGGCATCTTTCGGGGAGCGACACAGTCCACATCATAAGGAAAGATCCAATGAACAAGAAAGGCAGGATTGGATTATTTAAAAATATTGTTAATTAATGAAGTAATTTAGGTAGAACAGATTTCTGGAAGTGACTGAGGTGTGAGAGGTTTAGAGCTAAATCCTTTTTTTTTTTTGTTTTCACAGGAGGGATTTTTGTTTTTTTTAAAAAACCCTCTTTTTATCCTTCTATTTATTTAGTGTCAAAAGCATTGCATAACAAATATAAAAACTAATAAAATAGAGGGAGCACATGCAACTAAATAATTTTTGACCGAAAATGGGCAATAGCAACCACATTGTCTGTAGCTTTAAACAATTCTTTCCTTTTTCCTGAAAAAGCCATTTTGCAGAAATGTGGTTTCTGAGGTTTTCCTATATGCGTGGCAGTCACTGACTGCTATCACCAACATACATAAATACATACTGTACATAGACACAAATTCCTGAGACACAATGCTAGGTTTGGGACCTTGTTGAGAGTGTGTGGACAAAGGCCGACATCGTTGCTGAACACACTGAACAGGGAAGAGGAAGGAGAAAAAAAGTGGTGCTAATAATGTTGATAGTTTACCCTCATTTACCCATAAAGACATATTTACCTCCCTCACAAGACTATTTGTTGAAATGCCAGTTTGGCTGTCTGCATATAAGATTGAAAAATTTGGGAAGTCATTTTCACTAAGTAGCAAATATGCCTTCACCAATGAATGAAGCAAGGTGCATTTCTTTTCAACTTCATTTATACCGATGGATTCACTAACATCCAGTAATTACAAAAACATATACACAAGTCTTAATCCATAATATTACCTAGGTGCAATCTATCATTGAGTAATTCACATTTATGACTATTAGAGATTTTGTAGAATTTGGGTTTTTTGTATTTTTCAGTGAATTGACCTAATTCATACTTCTCAGATGAATGTATGAATTGGGATACAGTTTTTTCCTCCAAATTTGGAAGGCAGTGATAGGCTAAAAATGGATTCCAAAGACGAACCTTAGATAAAGTTGTATTTATTATATACATATAAAACTCTCTCTCTCTCTCTCTCTCTCTCTCTCTCTCTCTCTCTCTCTCTCTCTCTCTCTCTATATATATATATATATATAGTTGTATTATATATATATATATATATAATATTTATATAAAGGAAAGATGTATGTGCTTTTAATTTTTATGACACTTTCAAAAGAAAAAAAAATCACAGAATGAGGCATAAATTGGACAAATCCATCTTATGACAGCATACATGCAAATCTGACAAAGGATAGCACTGATTTGTACATCCCCATGCCAGAACAGGAAGATATTAGATTAAAAATTATATGTGAACACATGCACACATACACTGAAAATGACAGCAAGGTACAGAAGATACAGCTGTATAAGTGACAATGCATCAAAATATCTTTTGTGGGGGGAAAACAATCCAAACACTAGTGAGATTTCTCTAGATGGAAAGTGTCGTTCTCCTCCACCACCACCTCCTTTCATTTTCCTCCTTTCCCTGCTAAAGAATGCATACAGTTACAAGGTTGGGAAATATATGAAACATTTTAATAAATTGAAGACCAGATATATTAATGTGGCATTTTTATTAAACGCCCTATACTATCCTGAGAGATAAGTTCCATGCAAGAGGTAGAATTTTCTAATGAAGAATTAGGTGCAACTCTTGTAATCCAACAGTTCCTAGATTCCTCAGCAGAAAGTTAGGCCAAGTTATTTTCCGCTTCCTTGAAATGGGTACTATGTGTATACATATGTGCTTTCAGATTTCCTGTTAACCTATGGTGACCCCATGAATCTCATAAGGGTTTCTTGAGCAAAGAACACCCAGAGAAGCTTGTGCCAGTTTCTTCTGAAATATATTGACCTAATCATACTTTAAATCCGGTTTCAGCCTCCTGCAGAATTCTGGAGTGTGTAGTTTAGCAAGGCTGTTAAAGGCTCCACCCTAAACTACAAACCCCAGAATTCTGCCTCAGGCAGCAACCATGTTTAAAGTGGATTCATTCTCTAGTGTGATGACTATACCACCTGGTAGTCATTGACTGCCCCACATCCAAGTACGTACTAATCCAAGCTAACTCAGTTTAGCTTCCAAGATCAGATGGAATTGAGTGCTCATGTTAGAATTTGTCTCTTCCCTCAAAGTTTGCTAAATTGCAGGCTCAAGTTGATCTTCCAAAGTGTGAATAAAAAAAATAGGGCCATGACCCCTCAGTGAGCCTACACTTTAACCCTCCTTGGGTTGAATCACCAGTCAATTTGCTACCAAAATTTCTGTTACTGACCACAGTGGCTTCTGAATGCATGCCCGGATTACCCATAAGGCCAACGAGGCCATGGCCTAGGGGCACAAGCTGAAGGGGGGCGCAGATCACGGACCAAAAAAAACCTGGTCCGCGCCCCTCTTTCTCCCTTTCTCATGCCTCTCCTCGCTCCTTCTCCCGGCAAAGTCTCTGCTCCGTCTTGCGCGCGCGCTCTCTCTCTCTCGCGCTCTCTCTCACACACGTGTGCTCTCTCTCTCACGCACGCTCTCTCTCTCTCTCTTGCGCGTGCTCTCTCTCACTCTCACTTGCGCTCTCTCTCTCTCTCTCTCTCTCTCACTCTCTTGGTTATGTCCAACTCTCAGGGTTGGTGCTCATCTTTATTTCTAAGCTAAAGAGCCGGCATTGTCTGTAGACACCTCCAAGGTCATGTGGCCAGCATCACTGCATGGAGCATCGTTACCTTCCCGCCGGAGCAGTACCTATTGATCTACTCACATTTGCACGTTTTTGAACTGCTAGGTTGGCAGAAACTGAGGCTAACAACAGGAGCTCATGCTGCTCCCCGAATTTGAACCTGTGACCTTTCGATCAGCAAGTTCAGCAGCTTAGTGCTCTAACCCGCTGTGCCACCGGGGGCTCCAGTTCTTAGACAACCACTTTGATTAGTATCATCCTGTACTATCCTGGGAACAGTGTTGTCCTATCCTGTTGAACGATGACATCCACAGTGGCTCTTAATGGTTCAGATGGGTTTCAGGGTATCAGCTTGCAAGGTAAAAGTAGTTAAAGACTACAGGCAGAGCATTTCCCCCTTTTCGATTGTAAATAGCATGACAAGAAGGCAATGTTAAACAACAAAACCTAATCTGGATGGTGGTAGCGAATTCCATAAATTCTGTCTAGGGTGGTGCTGAAGCAGCAAAGTGGGTCTTCTAAATAGAACAGGAATTCTTCATTCTTCACTGGCTTTCATTTTTCTGTTATTCCTCCTTGTCAGATTGGCCAATATATTCTGAAGTCATTATGGACCTTGGACCTGATTATCAACATCAATATTCAGAGAACCTTAAAAGGGAAAATGCCCAGCATTAAAGCAGAGATGAGGAATTTCAGACAAGGGAAGCCTCACATCCAACCCTTCTGGCATCCCAGTCACACCTTCTGTGGCATTGATCCTGGATGACTAGCCGGAGTATCACCAATACGAAGTTAGGGGAGCTGACAACTCTTCTCTCCCTATTTCAGGCAAAATTGAACCACTAAGATTTCTGCATAATTGAGTCTCCCTGGGAATTATCAGAAGTGTACTTAATAATCTGACACTAAGGATTTTTAAGATAGCTGTTGTCATTGAGTCCTCCTGGGAATAATAAAGCCTGCTTGCAATCTATTCTCTTATTTTGGACTAAGCTATACTGCACTCGTGGAAGGAGCTTGTGCTTGTATAAGTCTCTGTATTTAATGATGTTTCAGTGATTATGAATGGGGAAAGTAATTGGCGTCCTCTTACAAACAGGCAAAATTAGTAATAACCTACCGGCCGGTACTGAGCCATAAAAAAAGTCCTCATGTTCCTTTTCTGAAGTTCCCATATGGCCGACACATCTCTCCCCAGTGATACTATTATTTAATTATTCTTCAGCTTTCCCTTCCATTCTGAAAGGTTGAAAATATCTCCCAAGTTTAAGTTACCGGCAGTTAGTGCTTCAAGGGGAAACAGGTTGGTGGTTTGGGCTCCATCCTTATCTGCTATTGGCTCTGCTCAACATTAAAATTCAGCTCTTGAGAATGTATCTGAAATTAAATTCAGTGTGGCCCTGGAAGTACACATGGAAGTACACAACTTTTAGTGGCTCTTGATGCTCCAGACTTTCTGCTCTTTGTCCTAGGGTTGCCTTATCCACTAGGCACTTTAGGCACAGTGCTTAGGGCAGGGGTGGGCAATTATTTTTTCCAAGGGGCTACACGAGAGCCAAAAAATATTATGGAGGGCCGGACCTAAAGGCAGAACTACATTCTAATCTACATAATTTATTTATTTATTTACTTACTATATTTACTATATATTGCACATCATTAATATTAACATATTAATATATCAAGAAATATTCATATATTATTAGTATTAATATCATAATTATTATATTATAGTATATAGAGAGAGACATTATAATATATTGAAATTATAATATAATATAACATTATATTATATTATATATTAGATTATTATTATAATAAAATTATTATAAAATAACAAAAACCACTAAAATAAAATAAAATTCAAGAAGACAAGGTGCGAACCAAGATGGAATGGCCCAATGGATCCAACCCAGAGGATGGCAAAGCAGACCCAGCGGCTGTCGCAGCAGAGGAAAGCAGAGCAGCAGGCGATTGGAGGCTGCAGGCCTCCACCCACTCTCGCCTCCAGCGGTTCCCCAGCTGATTGCCCTGCTATGGAGTGCTTGCCATCCCCGGGCCTGCAGGGGGAGCAGTCGGCGATATGAGGCAGTTTATTCGACCTGGCGACCCGGAAGACGATCAAGTCTTCCGGGTTGGCAGGGCAATCAGCCCTGCAGGTCGCCGAGTGCTCCCGCTGCAGGTTCGGATCGCCAGGCACTCCAAAGCTGCCGCTCCAAAGGGATGTCAGGCACTCCAAAGCCGCCGCGATGGGATGGCGGCAGCAGCACCCCTTCTTTTTGGCCCCGCCCCTGACGCCCTTCTCCCCGGGCTGGACAGAATCGGCTGCCGGGGCGGATCCGGCCCGCGGGCCGTAGGTTGCCCTCCCCTGGGTTAGGGCCTACAAAAATGTTAGACCTGTGAAAATAGAATTTTAAAAATTACAAGAATTGGCAAGAAAAACAAAAATTCAAAAGTAACATATTTTGATAGTTCAGTTTTCTATATATATATGCATGTTTTAAGGTTCGTAGAGGTCAATCAGAGTTTTTGGAATAGTGTCTGCCTGTCCCTAGAATTATGTACTACTGTCTACTACTAATACAAATGATCATGCGGCCTTTCTTTATCCTACCCTTTGAGTAGCAGAAGGATAATACTAATGCAAAATAAGCAGAGATCTCCAAATATACAGGAGGGTAGAAATCAGATTTGATTGACTATCCCATGATGTCAGAGTCTAAAATACAATGATTCTCTACAAATTCCATAGGCCGATACATATTCTATTTATTTATTTAAAGTCATGTGTCACAGAGCCTCAGAGAAAGCTATAACTACAATCTATATAAACAGATTAAAACTATTTAAACATGCAGAAAAAATATATTAAACAAGTTAGAGCAGTCTTAGAAGGCTAAAACAGTTCAAAGACTTAATATGCAGCAGTGTCTTTGCTCTTGTTAATTGTTGTTAATTGGAATGACTTGTTTTCTGAGAGTTTCCCAACAAATGAGGATGCAATGGGTGATGGGAGTGAATTGTTTTAATTGGCTGCTGTTGCATTACAATTTTTGTAATTATGGATTTAAACATTATATTATGAGACTGCAAGTCCATTTCTACTCCCCCTAGAGCTAAGACTGAGAGATGTTTCAGGCATTTCTGAATCAATTATCCAAGTCTTTCCCCCTTTATTCCACCCTATAGCCTTTCACATGTATGCAATTTCCCCTCCTTTGCCACACCAAGAAATGGGGACTTTTCCCCTCTGGTGATCTTTGCCTCCTTTTCTATCTCTTTGTAGTCAAAGGCATACAATGTTATCGGAGGCATTGAGTTACAATGCACTAGAACGGGCCAGGAACCTTTTTGATTCAGAAAGCCATAAAAACCAAATATTTGGACATTTATTTCAGTGAGAGCCATATACTGTAATACATAATATATTTAAAGACTGAAATCAACTTAATGTGAGTATATACGTGCATACTATGAGAAAATGAGTCCCCCGGCAGAATGACAGGACTTCAGACCTGGCTCTGCAAAAGGCATGCTCAGGACTCTGGGAAGGAAGAGAAGACGGAAGGAAGGGGGAGGAAAAAAGACAGAGGAAATAAAGGAGGGAGGGGGAGAGGAAAAAAGAAAAGAAGAACACACTATGGAAAAAGAAGAAAAGAAAAACAGGGGAGAGACAAGGAGGGGAAAAGAAAGAAGGAAATGGGAAGGAAGGAAAGGAAAGGGTGGGGAAAAAAAAGGAAAGGGAGTGAGGAAAAGTAAAATAATGAAGGGGAAAGAAGAAAAGAAAGAAGGGGAGAGAGAGGGAAGTGAAAAGAAAGGAAGGAGAAGGAAAGGAAGACTTGGGGGGAAAGAATAGAAGAGGGAGGAAGGAAGAGGGAGGGAGAATGGAGGAAAGAAGGAAGGAGAGAATGAGAAGGAAAGGGTGAAGGGGAGAAAGGAAGGAAGGAAGAGGAAGGAAGGAAGGAAGAGGGAGAATGGAGGAAGAAGGAAGGGGAGAGAGGGAGGGAAAAATGAAGGAGAGAAGGAAAGGGTGAAGGGGGAGAAAGGAAGGAAGGAAGAGGAAGGAAGAGAGAGAATGGAGGAAAGAAGGAAGGGGAGAGAGGGAGGGAAAATGAAGGAGAGAAGGAGAAGGAAAGGGTGAAGGGGAGAAAGAAAGGAAGGAAGAGGAAGGAAGGAAGAGGGAGAATGGAGGAAGAAGGAAGGGGAGAGAGGGAGGGAGGGAAAATGAAGGAGAGAAGGAAAAGGAAAGGGTGAAAGGGGAGAAAGGAAGGAAGAGGGAGAGCCAGATGCAATCGTGAAAAGAGCCACATCTGGCTCGTGAGCCGTAGGTTCCCTACCCCTGCACTAGAATATATCTGCCGGAATTCCCTTTGAAATCCTGTATCCTGCTAAAGCTCCTTCTAATGGGAAGGCTCTATATGATTTCTTGAAAAACCCTTGGTATGCTATAGAGTTGGAGGTGGTTACTGTTCTTTCCACCCTGCTATGGTTCTTTCCTTTGTATGAGTAATGTTTGTGTGTACAATACAGTCCTTGTATCCATGGCCGACCAAGGGCAAGATGGATGGATGGCATCCTTGAAGTGACTGGCTTGACTCTGAAGGAGCTGCAGGAGGTGACGGACGACAGGGAGCTCTGGCGTGGGATGGTCCATGAGGTCACAAAGAGTCGGAAGCGACTGAATGACAACAACAACAACAACAATCCATGGGGATATGTTATTGTAAATCACCTGGATGCGTGAAACCACAGATCATAGTGAACTCAACTGAGCTCAAGAATATTGTAGAATCATGCTGGATGGCCTACACAATGTCTAGTGAAGATTTACTTTGTTGGACATGGATAAATAAGACATTGAATACTGATCATGTAGATATATAACAGTAATAATAAAGTGTTGAAATAGAAATAAGTGACACTGACTTTTGTCCATGGGGCAAGTGAGACTTCTGGTGCACACCAAACTAGGAATGAAGAAAATAAATTCGAGTATTCTAGGTTCACATTCCTTATGAAAATATCAATTTTGCACCTTCTAAGACTAGCAAATGTACAAGTGTGCTCTGCCTCAGGAATTAATATTTTCAAGGCTTGTGTTGCATATTGAAGAGCAAAAACACATGCAAAAACATGCGTACATTTCGAAGCTATGCATAACTGGAAGTGCATAGATTTGGAAAAAAAAGTTCACTAGGACACTGTAATGAATGAGAATAAAAATGTGTAAAAACCCCATCTGTTAGGAAAACAGATGTACAAGATTCTGGAGTTTTATGCATAGCACGATGCAATGAATTTTGAAAGTTAATTTTCAAATGAATCCTAAATTACATCTGTTGGGATTAGTAGAGGACCAAATTGAGAAAATAGAAACTACTACATGACCACAGAGGCAAAACTACTGTAAGCACAGAAATGGAAAAACTTAATTATACTAATGAGTGAAGAAAGAAACTAACTTTGATTAGAGAAAAATAACTGGCAACCTTTTTTTTAAAACAAAACAAAAACAGAGTACAGAGAACAACCTATTGACTGTAGGTTTTGATAATTGGTAGATTAGTAGATTATATTTTTACTGTTTAAATCAAACATTAATTACATTTGAACAAGCTATATTACTTAGTTCTGTATAATAATTGTTAGGAAAGTTGGAGGTCAAATGTATATTCTTTTCTAACTACTATATTAATCTTTACTATGATTCTTCCTTTCTATATTATTGTGTTTTCCTATAAATAGTATAGCTATTTTGAAAATATATTTTTGAACTGTTTCCATATTTTCTTACCCATATGGTAAGCTCTTTGGGGGGAGGTCTTTTGTGTATATGAAAATCTTGAATTTCATATACAAAATCTTGAAGGTCTTTTGTGTACATGAAAATCATGAATTAAAAAAACTCTAAAAACACTTATACAAAAATATGGATACATTTTTATGTATGGAGGAAAATGTCCATCTTATGGCCTTGAATGCAAATGAGACAAAAAGATTACTGGGACTCTGATTTTCACATCATTGTACCACATATGGAGAAGAAATAACTGGTCTCCTGCCAAAATAATTTTCTTTATGTTTTGACATATTTGCTGTGTGTCTGTGTGATATTATGTGTGCAAGAACAGCCATGGCCTGTATGACGACGACGACAACAACAACATAATGTTAAATGACAGTTTTATTAATGGGAATATATCAAAAAACATGTGATGCAAATATGTTTCTTTGCTGCTCCCATTTATTCTTTTGTGGTATTCTCCACTAGGCTTGCTACATTTTCCACCAAGTTTTACTGGGGAAGCGGGTGGAATTTGGGAATCAACCCAAATGAGGAACAGCAAGCATCCGAATTCTAGCTATACGCAGAATCCATAAAGCTTTGCCCACACCAGTAGCTTTAACACTTCTTTACCCCCTGATTAAAACCAAACATTAAATAAAACCCAAGATTTAATGCACAAATCTGGATAGTATTACCCTGCCTCCTTCCCCCATCTCAACGGCACAGTTTCTGATGAAGGAACGCAGGTTATTTGATAACAAAGGAATAAGTAACAGCAGCTGGGAGAAAATATTGCTCTGGAAGCTGGGTGACTTATTTTTTATTTGTAAAGATTTATGAACAGAAGAAGGAGGTAAAGTTTAATACTTCACAGAAGATAACGGTGGCAAGAGGGACACTGACAAAAGAAAGTGACTGAATAGCAAATATGCTTTATGTGAGCGGGAATGATTCCTTTAAGCATAAAGGAGGGGAGACCTGGCAATCATCCGTCCAATTCAGCTGCTTTCTGATTGGGACGCAAGGGGTGAGATCTTGCTAACAACACGCAGATCTGTATATTTAATTGCGACCCGGTTGTATGTTCCTGTTGAGGGAGGATGCAGATGACAAGCAAATTTTATATATAGATATAGACTTCTCTCAAGTTGACAAAACCAGGAAGGAAATAACTGACAGATGAAAAGACAGCCAATGCTGAGCTAACAGGCAAACACATCAGTACAAAGTCACCTGCTTTCTGTGGGGAGCAGGAGTTTGTTTTATTCGGCATCTCCAGAGTTTTATCGACTGTCGGCGTGATGGGCGTGGGAGAGAGGGAAAAGGAAAGAGCTAATGCGCCCAGTTTAGGATATAAACATGCAGATGAGATCAGAGATCTGACACCATGCTTCACGCAGGACTCTAAACAGAGGAATAACGCAAGCTTTCTCCTGCTGGGGAGAAGAAAAACCAAAAAAAAAAAAGCACAAAGATGGTTTGTTAATACAAAACAAACCAACAAAAATGGCAGTCTGATAGTATGTGTGTTTCTTCAGAGAACTCAGTTCAATGAGATCACATCTGGGGAAGACTTTTGCAAGTTCATGTGCAGAAGCCTGCTGCCTGAAACCCTTTTCCATATAAAATATACTTGTCCATTTACCTACAGAAGTCTAATATGAAAATATTAGGTGTGCTCCCTTCAGTAGAGCTACTTTGCGCCAGACCATTGGGATGGTTATTGTTAGGAAAACTTTCCACTAGATAAGATGCCTGGATGACACTGAATAATTGTAGCCACCCCATAAGAGCTTTTCAAAGCCAGAGTGATGTGATATATATACAGTATACATATATATATATATATATATATATCTATAGATATAGAGAGAGAGAGAGAGAGAGAGAGAGAGAGAGAGAGAGAGAGAGAGAGAGAACTGTTTCCATATTTTCTTACCCATATGGTAAGCTCTTTGCAGGGAGGTCTTTTGTAAGTTCCTTCATTGACTGAGGTGCAACAGAAGGCTAGGAATTTTAGTTTGGCAAAATATTTAAAACAGGGGTGCCCACACTTTTTCAGCATGCGAGCTACTTATATTAAAACCAAGTCAGAAAGATCTACCTACCTCATCAAGGCTGGAGAGGGGAGGGGAGGGGCTTGGCCAGAGGGGGCGGACCCCGGCCACGCCCAGGCCCCCCCCGTCCCACTGGCTTTGGAGCTCCCAGCAGCTTCTCCAGGCTTGAGGATGGCAATGCCAAGCCAGTGGTGGCATAGCTAGCACAAGGCTGGCTTGGCCCTGCCCTCCTCAAACCTGGAGCAGCTGCTGGGAGCGCCAATGCTGGGAAGGGGGTGGGGCTTGGTGCAGCCTGGCTCCGCCCCCCCTCTGAGAAGGACCCCATCTATCTGGGATCGACCTCTTTTGGTCCCGGGATCAACTGGTCGATCGCTATTGACTTCCTGGGCAGCCCTGATTTAAACCATAGCACTACAACTTTCTACCAGAGACTAAGTATCTCAGGTAATGAGAAAACATCGGATTCCATAGAATAGAACCACTGCAATGAAAGTACATTCAAACTGATATAATTGTGAGGAGTTGACCCACTGCTTGAGTTGTAGCAGAAAATATAATTTTGACTATTGGGAGAGGAAGGATTTGAAATGTAGTGTCCCAAAACTAAAAAGGATATTGATCTATACTGATCTTTTGTATTACATTCCCAGCTCCACATATTTGTTCTGAGAAGAGGATGGGAGCATTACCTTTGCCTTCCAAGTTCACCTAGTGGATTACCATGGCGAGCTGGCATTTGGACCCTGGTTTCCAGAGACCTAGTCCAACATTGAAACAATTATACCTTCCTGGCTCCCATTTCCTTTCTGAAAACGTGGTTGGAGTTCACCTACATTGGCAGAATTTGTTTCCTTTCTATCTTTCTTTTCATTGCTATTCTTGTGTGCCATCTCAATGGTGTAGTGGGTTTAAAGCCCTGAGCTGCTGAACTTGCTGACCGAAAGGACTCAGGTTCAAATCCGGGGAGCAGTGTTAGCTCCCAACGTTAGCCCCAGCTTCTGCCAACCTAGCAGTTCGAAAACATGCAAATGTGAGTAGATCAATAGGTACTGCTCCGGCGGGAAGGTAATGGCTCTGCATGCAGTTATGCTGACCACGTGACCTTGGAGGTGTCTACAGGCAATGCCGGCTCTTCGGCTCAGAAATGGAGATGAGCACCAATCCCCAGAGTTGGACATGACCGGACGTAATGCGAGGACAACCTTTACCTTATTGTAGGATTTTCTTGGTAAGATTTATTCAGAGTTTGTTATTATCTTCCCCTAAGGCTTTGTGCCTTACCCAAAATTAGTCAGTGCATCTCTATACTTGTATTTTTTTTGTCCTTCTTTTGAACCCAGATGGATTTCCAGTGGGGAAGCCTTTAAGTTTTCAGTTTCAGGGTGAGTTGAGGCCTTACCCAGGCTCCAATCTGTCCCAGCCTTGACTTTTTTTTTATTAAAAAAAATCATTTTCTTTGCTTGTCTGCAAGGCGGCAAGAAGAATTAGGAGGCGTTTAACTTTTTGCCAAGGACTTTTCATTGCAGCTTTGTAGTTTGTCCCTTTGCTTTTAAGGGAACTAATAACATTCTCAGTGAGGGGCAAATCCTGTTAATGAACAAATTTAAAGTTCAACATGGTATTCAAGTTCACAGCGACAGGTCCCCCATTCACTGCTCTTTTAATAATAAGAGTTATACATGTTACTTTCTCCCCCCAGTAACACTCTGCCCCTTGATTAACTTTGCCAAGCTTTTCACATCTGTCCCCCCACCCCACAGCTAAAGCTATGGCCTCCAGCCCCAAAGCCTTGGATGGAAGCGGCCCTTTAATCCGACCTTAATTTGGCAACTTTTGTAAAACACATAAAAGCCTGGATACAACTTTTGTGTGCGCAAATGACTCCATCAGACCCAAGGAGACCCACAGGAAGATTTCTTCCCCCTATCCTCCTCAACCAGTTCTTGGTGTTGTCTAGTCATCTAACTGCCCCTCGCAAAAAAACACGTTTGGTTTGAGCATGACAGAGGATTTCATTTCTATTACACAGATTTCACCACAGAACAAGAGAGTAGATGGGAAGGAATTCCCCCTCCATGAGAAGACCATTTTGCTGCAAAGGGATTTAGGGCTGACCAGACCAAAAATGTTGCCCTCAGCATGTGATTGTTCCCCTCTCTGTTGCCAACCCCTTTCATTTGGAGGACCCTCAACACAAGTCCCTTGTACCAAGTTCTATAATGTTTACAATGATTGATTAGGGTTTCTGTGCTTCTTCCTAGTGGCCATTCAAAAATACACCAGGAACGTGGGGGTTCTCAATGTGATGAAAGAACATAGTTTGGAGGGAGGCTGCTGATGTTAGGCTGGAATCAATGGGTTAGTAGTGATCATTTTTACTGGCAACCAAAAATCTAATCAGGCCACTCATGGTATATTTCTGGCTATGGTGGTCCACGCTCTGGTCACATCCCGAATAGATTACTGCAACGCACTCTACGTGGGGCTGCCTTTGAAGACAGTTCGGAAATTGCAATTAGTCCAACGGGCGGCAGCCAGATTACTAACTGGAGCTACATACAGGGAGCATACCACCCCCCTGTTGTGTCAGCTCCACTGGCTGTCTGTCCAATTCCGAGCTCAATTCAAAGTGCTGGTTTTGACCTTTAAAGCTCTATATGGTTCTGGCCCAGCTTACTTGTCCGAAAAAATGGCGCATCAGCCTCTATGTCCCACCTCGGCCTAATTTAAGATCATCTGGGAGGCCCTGCTCTCGCTCCCGCCGACTTCTCAAACGCGGTTGGTGGGGATGAGAGATAGGGCCTTCTCAGTGGTGGCTCCCCATCTGTGGAACGCACTTCCAAGTGATATACGATCCACCCCATCCCTCCTGGCATTTAGGAAAAAAGTGAAATCTTGGCTATGGGTCCAGGCGTTTGCACATTAGCACAAGGCAGCACTTTGGATTGTTTGTAATGGCAAGTCAATGAATATGGCCCAATGCTCCTATTATGGATGGAATACTGTTTTTAACGTTAATTGTATTTTAATGCTTAATGTTTTTGATTTCATACTGTATTTATACTGTTTTTGGCATCAAATTATTGCCTTTTGTTAGGCCGCTCTGAATCCCCCTTCGGGGGTTGAGAAAAGCAGGGTAGAAATGTTGGAAATAAATAAATAAATACATGTTTCACTTTGTGGGTGCCACCCCAGATGAGGATGGGGAAGAAAAATTCCAAGAGAGGGGGCTGGTGGTCCTGCTATGGCACTGACAGAAGCAGAACCTGTTCCATCTCCATCAGCATCTACAGGGGTATTTCAGTTCAATTTAAATTAAAATGTTAAGAGAAAAGGATCAGAAAACACCCTTTTCCGCTTTAAATGGAAGACACTGGGTGGATAAGGCCAACCAGGTTGGCTTACTGTTTGCTATAGATTAGCTCAGCTATGGCCATTACATTTCTGCAGACAAACAGGTCCAACCCTGTCTGACATTGTGGATTTTTTTACTTTCAGCATATACCTTAGTCTAATTTTTCTAGTAATTTTCTTCTTGGCTTCATAATCTATCTGGGGCTGCTTTACCCATTCAGATCTTGGTCCAACTGTACGAGGTTTCTGCGTCCACTGAAATTCTATGTAAGCTGGGTTGTTGTAGGTTTTTCGGACTGTATGGCCATGGTCTGCTTTAGAACATGGCCATACAGCCTGAAAAACCTACAACAACCCAGTGATTCCGGCCATCAAGGCCTTTGACAATACCTATGTAAGCTCTTTGTAAACTTTGGGACTGGCTTTAGGTGCAAACTGCAGTTCCTTGCTAGTCCACTAGTTTGTCCATCTAGCAGTCATTCTCCAATGTTTCAGAGGTCATTCCTAGATCTCAATGGGGCAGTCAACATTTTCCAAGTATTAGTTTGAACTCTGAGCTATCCATTGTGCCAAACCCTTTCACATTCAGAATTTTGGATAGCTCATGTGTAAAACTGGAGCAGATTCATCTTCCTGTTGACATGGGAGCCAAAGCTTCCTCCAATGATCTAAATGTAACATTTGAAATGCAGATCCTTCAAGTCCAGGACAATCTGGATAGTTACATTCTCATGGTGAGTTCAAATATGCAAATCACAGTGTTGATATTAAAGGTATTGGTGAAAGTGCACCCTGTGACCCTTAAATCCACTTTTGCCAATCCAAATGCCAATCCCTTGGAACTCAACAACACACAATTGAGTAAAGCTGCAATGCCTTGCTAACTATACAACACTAGGACTAAGCAAGAATATGCTGTAGTAAAAGAGCCGTCAATAAGTCATTATCCAAAATATATTATTTATAAGTTTCCATAGCAAAAGATTGCAGTATTAAATATTATTTGCTATATATACATATAATTTACACACAATACTGGAAATACAAAATACTTAGCATTTGTTAGGAACCAAAGGTGGAAGAGAGTCCATAGTCCAGCCAGAAAGATGAAATATCAAAGTCCGTCGTATTTATAATCCGGATTATAGGATATCCAAGGTCACAGAATGCATTGTTTGGGTTCAAAAGAGTTACTATTATATCACAAACAGTACTCCTGCGTCATAATGTATACATACCATCCTATTAGAAACATTTAATTTCATCAAGAAATCATGCCCCTGTTGACCCAAAGGTAAGTTTGCAGGTTCTATCTGAACTTTAAAAGTACGGGAAAGGTTAATCCTGTTAATGAGGAGTAATCCTGTTAATTAGGTAAGGAGAGTGCTGATGGAGAGTGGTTCGTTTAAACCGGATTCAGTCCCAAGTAATGTTATCCATACACTAAACTATGTTGTCTATTGCCTATGTATTTTCTGTAATTTCTTTTGCGAATCCATATACTGCATTTTATATGTATGTTACATTGTTTTCATATGATTGCCGCAAGTTATGTATATGATATCAGTACAATGCTCCTAAGGAATGCCTCTGAAGAAGCTTTGGAACTCCTTGCGAAACGGTTGAGATCCATATAATACCGTAAGGCATCCACATGGAACGACTGTACAAACTTTGTTTACATGCCAATGGATCTATAGCTTGGAACTGTAGAGCCTTTCCAGCGATCCGGACACAATAGGATACCTTTTTTGAATCTTCTTTCTACACACCATTGGATTACAATTTCGATATATGATGCAGGAGTACTGTCTGTGATATAATAGCAACCCTTTTGAACCCAAACAATGCATTCCATGACCTTGGATATCCTATAATCCGGATTATAAAGACGACGGATTTTGATATTTCATCTTTCTGGCTGGACTATGGACACTCTTCCACCTTCGGTTCCTAACAAACGTTAAGTATTTTGTATAATCCCTTGGAACTCCCAATTTTTGTAATTTTGGAATAATAATAGTGAGATTTTTAAAATGTGTTTTTAAACATAAAACTGCATCAAGCATGCCAAAATGGGTGACAATGTCTTTCTGTGCTTTCCTCACCCATAGGACACCAAACATCTCAGTTTTGGGACCACTTCAATTTTTTTGTTCCACAACACAACTAGCTGTGATTGTTCAGATATATGATGATAAGGACTGATTATGATACTGACTCCTTAGTGTGTGTGGCCCACACTGGGTCTTTCTTCTCCCCATACGAATCTTCAGATAGGGCCCTGGCAATGGGATTGTGAAAACAACAAAAAGGCCTAATCAAGACTGGTCAAGAAGTTTTATTTAGCGTAAACCCATGTCATTTTGGTCAAATTACATTTATCTCGCCTAGGTGCAGATGATAGGCCCCTGTAGGTTTCCAGACAACTACCCAACTTCATAGGTTATGAGCGAGCAACAACGAAACTCCCAATAGTGATAAAGACACAAAAACCATTCCCTGTGGCAAATCCACGTGTCAACTTTGCTCCCATGTCTATGTCACCCACCACATTCAATATGATGTATTTTGTCATTTGCTAACAATAATTTATTGCAGTTTATGTAGGTCCAATGGTCCAGTGGACATGTTTCTATACAAAAGCCTAAATAGACACTACCCTGAGATCAGAAATGGCAATATTCAAAACCCAGTGGGAGAACACTTCAGTTTCCTGGGCCACTGTAGTCTCTGATCTCAAAGCCATCCTGAAGCAAAAGAATCCCTGTTGGGAAGGAGCTGAATAAGAATTCATCAAGAGTTTTGACTGTATCTCCTGTGGCTTGAACAGAGACCAAGGCTTTTTATCTCGCCATGTGTGTGATAAATTATGTCATCTATTCAGAAATGTTTAATGACTACTTCTTAGGTGTTTTTTCTGCCTGTAATTTCTACATTTCCTTTTCTTTCTTTCTTGGTCCTTCTGATTATAATTCCCTCCTCGGTCTCTTATATAGTGATGGATAAAAATGATTTGAATTTCAAAAATGATTTGAATCTGCTCATGTTAGGATATTCTTGTCACCCTCTTAATGACTGTCAAACAACCATTGTTCCTGCAATCATAAGACCGTACCTTTTGCATTTCTCTTCCCCTACGTCACTCTCCCATCTTAGTCTGTCCAGAAATATCTGCCAAGTGAAGCAACATTTGATGAAGTGGGCAATAGTCCACAAAAGCTTATGACCAATAAAACTTTATAGTCTTTAAAGTGCCCCAAGACTCTTGTTTTTGTTGCAACAAACCAGCATGATGTGACCAACCTGGAAACATCAGACTGTAACATCTGCTCCTACAGTCGCAGTATTACTTGGCTTTGGCATCAGAATCTGAGCCAACTTTACAGATTTGTGGATTCCAACAGAAGTGATTGTCTTCTCACCATAGCCAGCATGCTGGCTTCATTTTTGTTTCATTCAAAAGCTAAATCACCTAAGCGTCCAGTTTGTGCCTGTGAGTTATTGGCCAAGCATTTGCCCAGTGTAATGCAGATTTGCATTATTGAAATCTGTTCTTTGCTTTTGAGATGTTATAGGATGAAAGGATATGCCCAAAGTTGATTGCAAGAAGGATGACTAATTGTACTGTTGGAGACATACAATGAATGAAGCAAGTTCAGAGGTAATATGTAAGCTCAACAAAGCAACTTGTTGTTTTATGTACCTTGAAAACCAATATATCTATATCTATATATCTATATATATCTATATATATATATCTATATATAAATATAAAGAGAGCTGTCATCCTAAGTAGCCTATAGACAGCAAAACCACACAAGGCAGGCACACCAAATCAGCCCACATACACACAAAACCCCACAAGGTATGTTTACCACCCAAAAAAATAAAATAAAAATTAAACAACATGACCAAAAATACAGAAAAACAATTGGTATACAACTCCCAGGATCCCCCACGCCACCCCTCTGGCAGTTTAGAGTGTCGGAATGTTGGTGGTGCTGGCCAATCAGAGGCGTTATGCAAATAATCCCACAGTGGCAACCAATCAGATAGCTGGCACATATCCACATACATACAAACATTCACTTTGTTGTCCCAGGCCTGGGAATACAGTGGGACAGGACTACAATACAACAAAAGCAAGATACAAATCCCAACTCATCCTGAGCAAACTGCTAAAGGTCTCTTACTGTTATCAACAAGAGGCAAAATGGCCATCTGTCAAGAGTCCTTTCCCACCATGTGGGTAGAAGACTTTGGCACAGCAACGCATGCACGGGTCAGCTAGTATACACACACACACACACACATTTTCAGGATGTTATTACTTTTTTTAGCATAAGCTAAATGTGGTCTTCAAGTAGTAATATCCTGAAAATTTAATACATTTCCCTTAATGTTTGTTTTTCACTTACAGAAAATGTTGCAAGGTGGTGAACACCTATTTAAGATGTCTCATTCCTTCCTCCTCCTATTCAATTTTGCTCCACACTCCATTCGATTCTCAGTTTTCCATGCTCACAAAATAGACTCAATCCTCATTGCATATTTCATTGGATTGCCATATTCCACATTTTCTTCCTCCTTTTATTGATAGATGAGAGTGTTTGGGCCAAATACACATCAGGACTAAGAGATTTAATGATATGAAGATAAGTGAATTAATTTTTAATTGAATTAATTTTTAAAATGAGAATTAACTCCTCCCCTACTACACACACTCGCGAAAAAAGAAGAGAGACGTTTATAGTGTGAGTTGTGGATCATTTTTTACTCCCCATGAGTAATCCAACCTGTTTGACATATATAAATATCCCATGTTTGAAGTATTTGCGTGATCTGAATCAAATATATTCCAACCAAGTACCACATTGTGGAAAATACAACTTGGAATAACTTTTTAGCCCAGATGTTTCCTCTCACAGATATAACCCTGGAATGTCTATTCTTTTGACTACCAACGATGCACAACTGAGTATCTTCCAATGTCTTCTTGTGCAATAGTGAATATCCATTCGATGTTCCCAAAATCTCTGTGAACTAAGAGACTCCTTGAAGGCATTGACCAATAGTTCAGCCCAGCTGAGAATGTGCAACCTCAAGTGCACATTACACAACCGTGAACAGCTATTGTACAATGGCTTAAAAAGTACAACTGCATGGGGAAGGTTACGTATGTGTATATATGACATCAGAAGGGTTCCAACCATAGTGTATTTCAAGAGTTCAAAGAAATCTAGTGCCAGGGATTCCAGGTCATAATTTTGAATTGTATCCATTTAAATTTTGTATGCCATCTGGAATGCCATAATTTGGAAAAAGGCATGTATATAAATACATTTTAACAACAGAAAAGTTTATAGCAATGTTTATTGTTTGTGTATTTAGAGCAGGGCTGCCCAGGAAGTTGATTGCGATCAACCAGTAAATCCCGGGACCAAAGGAGGTCGATCCCAGCCGGATGGGGCACTTCTCAGAGGGGGGCAGAGCCAGGCCGCACCAAGCCCTGCCCCCTCCCCGGCTTCGGCACTCCCAGCAGCTTCTCCAGGCTTGAGGATGGCAGTGCCAAACCAGCCTTGTGCTAGCTGTGCCACCACTGGCCTGGCATTGCCATCCTCAAGCCTGGAGAAGCTGCTGGGAGCTCCAAAGCCAGAGGGGAGGGGGCGGGGCTTGGTGTGGCCTGGCTCCGCCCCCCTCTAGCTTCCGCTCTACCAGCAGCTTCTCCAGGCTTGAGGATGGCAGTGCCAAGTCAGCCTTGTGCTAGTTGTTATATGCTGTTTTTATATGTAAACTGCTCTGAGCCTCGGGAAGGGCGGTTTATCAAATTGAAATAAATAATAATAATAGTTATGTCACCACTGGCTTGGCATTGCCATCCTCAAGCCTGGACAAGCTTCTGGGAGCTCCAAACCCAGAGGGGAGGGGGCGGGGCTTGGTGCAGCCTGGCTCCACCCCCCCTCTGGCTTCCGCTCTACCAGCAGCTTCTCCAGGCTTGAGAATGGCAATGCCAAGCCAGTGGTGGCATAGCTAGCACAAGGCTGGCTTGGCATTGCTATACTCAAGCCTGGAGAAGCTGCTGGTAGAACTGAAGCCAGAGGGGGGGCGGAGCCAGGCTGCACCAAGGCCCGCCCCACCCCCTCCCATCTCCAGCCTTGAGGAGGTAGGTAGATCTTTCTGACTTAGTTTTATTATAAGTAGCTCACATGCTGAAAAAGTGTGGGCACCCCTGATTTAGAGTGTCTTCATACATTGAAGTCGTAAACTGTAGCTTACTTTCCTTGTGTGTAAATCTGGCCTTGGCTACCCAAGCTGGCTACCTCAAAGTGCCCATACAGGACTACATCTCAATATTCTACTTTCCACTCTTTCTTCCCAACCATTGTCAGCTGGAGGTTCGGAAGAGGTGATGGCACTGAGAAGCTGTCACTCACCACTTAAGCCCTCCCTGCCACCAAGCTGGGGCTTGGTATCAGGACCATGGTGTCAAAGGGCAAGCACCAGTACTTGTAATCTTCAGAAACCAGCTGCTTCCTGGGCCAGCATTTGATACGGACTGTCAAAAATGTAGGAAGACAACGTCCTTAGAAACTGGGAGTGGGTGGGCTTGGGTGCCCCACCCTCCTTGGGGCAACATGGTGGTCTGGGGGGGGGGGGGGGGATACAAGGAGGTATTGTCATCTTTGGAGAGTCTCCCCCCTCAACTACAGCTGATCTGAAGGGATTGGCCAGATGGGCTGCCCTCATCCCGATTTGTGCATTGGTTGCATTTTAAGGCCCCTTGGGTTGCAGAGAAGCTTGATATAATCACCATGACAACTTGCCATCTATGAGCATACAAATCATGGAGATGAAATAGACAAAAGATTAAGGCTGCCCTGAAAAGTACAATAAGTTTCTTATTTAGCATTTAGATAACTGCCTTGCCTTTCGGAGCAGGCTTCAAAGTTGAACCCAGTTTAGACCAAGAGGATTAATTCTTTCTCCCGCATGCTTCATTGAATCTCTCATTACCAAACTTTGTCTGTATTGATGTAAGATTTGATTGAAGATTAGAGCATTTAGCAAATCTTGCTTTTCTGCATGTATCAGGCCTTTTCAAGCACAATCCGGCACTGCCCCAGTGGTCAATACCCTTACTTTTATCCAGTGTCTGCTTCATTTAAACTTAATCAACTCCATCAATGAACTGGAACAGGGAAATGTCCCTGTGGTAAGAATGCTGTGCTCTTCTTAGATCATTCTTTGCTCTGCTTTCCCAATCTGTTGGTGTTAAACCCAAAATTGCCCTCTGATGAACTTCATCAATATGATAATGACAATTGGGGCTTGATAGGTGTCCCGGGTGTGCATGAGTGTTTGTATACACACAGGAGGGGGAGGCTCAAAGTGGAATTGGTACAGTGACTTGAAGCTATTGTTCCTACTTGTCTTGCTTGTGGATGGCTGGGTGAGTGTGATTTGGTGAAGCTGATAGAAGTTAGGCAATCTTTTTTTCCCTTCTCCTGTCACGAAATCATCCTGTCATCTTAATTAAAGTGGACAGAGATAGGGATTTTTTTAAAAAAGGATTTAATTTGTGGCCTATGCCATGTGATGAAATCATTTATTGTTTCTATGCACTTTGAAGTCAACTGATTTATGGCAACCCTATTATAGGGTTTTCTTGACAAAATTTATTCAGAGAACGTTTGTCATTTCCTTGCTTTTCAGATAAGAGACAGTGTAATAATATCTGTCTGTCTATATTTATCTATCTAACTCTAGAGATTGAGACTGGGAGAAATAAAGCATCCTCAGCATTTAATTCTAAATAAAGTAGTAGAAGGATGTAGTGTACCGCTAAGCAGCAGTGTCCTTGACCAGTAGTTCTCAACCTGTGGCCTACAACTACCAGAAATCCCAGCCAGTTTACCAGCTGTTATGATTTCTGGGGATTGAAGGCCAAAATATCTGGGAACCCACAGGTTGAAAACTGTGCCGCCACGCCCAGGCACTCAAAGGTTGAAGCTAAACTCTGCTTTCTGTCTAAAGCCTGCGGGACTGCAGGTGCCTTCTCTTGAAGCTCAGGGGTCCCAGCAAGTAAAACCACCTCAGGATGAAGTAAAACAAAGTCCTTTATTTGAGCAAAGTTCTGGAGGAACTTGGTGCAGATCTTAGCAGTTTGAAGAAGGTTCAAAGGTAAACATTCAACTTACAAAAGGAATGAAGCAATTTCCCTTGATGGTTTTTTCTTTCTCCCTCAGTTGCTGGGACAAAGATTGGACAATCCCCCTTTAGCTTCCACCAATGACAGGAAAATCCGGAGATATTCCCTATCCTGACTCTGGCTGGCTATTTAGAAAGAGTGGATCTTCCCTTATTTTAGCACAGAATCAGTTTTAAAGGCGAATCTGTTAAAGTTGCAGCTAGATAGCCCAAAATACAACAGGGTAATGCAGGACTACAGCAAGGTATATAACTAGCTATCTAAACCACAACAAAACACAGCAGGTTGAGAGTACTTACAATGGCCTGTCTAAGCTGACCTAGCTCGACCTTCCCTTCTGAGTCCTTCCCTTGCCTGGAGAAAACTGAGAGAGCTTTCAAAATGGAGATCTCATCCCCAGGAAAAAAGGGGCAGGCTCCAAACCAAAAAGATACATTTGCAAGCAACCAGCAGCATGCTCTGCAAACTGGCTGCAGGCCTCTGTTAATAGTTAACTACCAGGGTGCCAGTGAGTCTATGACAACCCTGAAAGAAAAATGCAAAGAAGTGCTGTTTTCTATAACTGGGGGGCTGTGCAAAACAGATGTCTGGAAGACAGAACAAGAACCACTGTAATGGACTGTCCGGATTTCCAATGACCACAGGCCATTGTGCTCCATATTAGTAAATGATGGTGAAGTGAATGCAGAAATATTGAAGAATGCATGTTCATGTTGCTACCATTATTTAACAATGCGAGCCATGATCATCCATGTTTCTTCATATCCATGGTGGAGCCAGAACTGAACTCTCATGGATACAGCTGGCTCATGTTCCAAGTTTTAACGTACAAGAAGGATGGACAGGACACTTGAGGTCCTCCAGATGTTGGATTGCAATTTTCATCAGCCCTATCCAGCATAGTTAATGGTGTGGAACGATGGAATCTGTAGATCAACAACATCTGACCTAGAACAATAGGTGGTATTTTAGTGAGAAGAGTGTTATCCCTGGAAGTGATAAAAAGGTTGTCATGAGCATGTTACCTTGCCCTCATTGTTGACTAACTTCAGCCAGCTTCTCCTCTGAAGGCCCAGCATTCCCCCTTTTTTATAAATTAATCATTGACCTTCTTGACTGAGGAAAATTAACCACTGTTTGGTAGAGGAGAGGATTTGTAGCCCGGAGAGTCCAGCTCGGCAGCTGAATGAGCTGGCTTCTTGCCTTGAATTATTTCCTGGCTTTCCTCCTCCTGTCAACAAGTATCCCTGCGGTAAAGAACAGATCAATCAAGGTTGACAGGGTGCATGTGAAGCTTTTACTGTGTAAATCTGGAACTCTTGTCCCGGCCCCATTGCTGCTGCATCTGTATATCATTTTTATACGGCTACCAGTAGAGCAATTTCCAAAGTATTTGCAAGGAAAATGGATGTCCCCATCTGTTCACAGCATCATAAATGTGCCACTGTTGGAGGCTTTTCCCTGGTAATCATATCTTTAATGATGAACAAACTTGTGATATATACCTTTCCATAAAATGGGGTTTTCTTTCACTTTATTGTGATTGGTTGGAATAAATAGCTTTTCCATATGTTAGGGAGATAAAATATAAGGATTAGCAAGGCTCGTTGGCTGGATCGTAAACAAAAGAAACAATTCATCCCAAAGACTCCTTAAACAGAAACAACTACAGAATTGAGAGGCGTTAATGAGGGAGATCTGGTGTCCTCAGCCGTGGAGGAGGAGAGACATTAGAGGTATGACATTTGAAAGGGAGAGCCTGAAGATTTGTACATTGTTCTGTGGCTTTCTGATGCACTCGGTCCTTTTAAAGGCTGAGTCATTCTGCTCAAAATGGTTTTAATATACTTATGACCCTTAATCTTTACCATATTTTTATTCTTGGTTGTGAATCTAGAAATCAGGCAATACATTGCTAACATATATATTGCTTAGGAAAAGTAATTTTCTTGCATTACAACTCCCAGAATTCCTCAGTGACCACACAGACTGGGTGATTCTGGGAGTTGGCATCTAGAATCCCCCCCCCCCCTGTGAGAAGCACATCACACTAGAAACTAGTGTGGACTGATATCACATTGGGTTCATGTCCCCTTAAGCAGCAAAAGGCACTGAGTGATCATGGGTCATTTCCTATTTCTTCTCCTGCCCCACTTTGTAGCATTGCTGTGAGGGGCTAAAATGAGATGCCTACACAATGCCAGTATGAATTGAGCACCATTTATCCAGAATTCTGAAATCCAAAATACCCCCTAAGTCCACGATTGTTCATGTGGGTGACTGAGATAATGACAACTTTGCTTTCTGATGGTTCGGTGTATATAAACTTTGTTTTATGCAAAACATTATTTAAAAATATTGTGTATGCATTTATCTTTAGTCTATGTTCACAAGGTATATGTGAAATATAAATGAATTTCATGTTTAGACTTGGACCACATCTCCAAAATATCTCAGGCACAGGGGCGGTCTCACCTCTCCCAGGGGTCTTATGTTCTGCTGGGCCTTGCGGCAAGGTATATGTGGCTGCGCAAATATAAATGAATTTCATGTTTATCCGACTTGGACCAGCATCTCCCAAAATGGATCTCAGGTGGCATTCAAAATGGCAAAGGCCGGGTATTCAAAATCTGGAGAGAAAAATCCAAATCCCAAACACTTCTGGTCCAAAGGATTTCAGGTAAGTGATACTCAACCTATATTCTGAGATTGTTGGAAGATGATGTGAAAACAGAAAGCACATGAGGTGTGTCCAAACTATATGTAGTTATAGTTCTTCCACTTTAACAGCTATGGCTCCAATTCAACTGAATACTGGGATTTGTAGTCTGATGAGGTATTTCGGACTATCTGGTAGAAAGCATAACTCCGTTTTTTCTAGCGGAAAATTCTTTAAATTGCAAATCCCAAACTTTCAAAAGGTGCGAGTTAAAGTGGAATCAAACTCCTATAATTGTGCTGTGTGGATACATTGTAGAGGCAATTGAAATTCTAGGGATGGCTTGGACTGTTAGGTCTTCAGTGTAGCTGCACATGCAACCACCTTCTTCAGTTGTTCTAGGACAGTGTTTCTCAACCAGAGAGTCAGGACCCTTGGGGGGGGGGGGGGGGATTGCAAGGAGGGTGTTAGAGGTTAGAGGTGTCATCAAAGACCATCAGAAAACACAGTATTTTCTGTTGGTCATGGGAGTTCTGTGGCCCAATTCTATCATTGGTGGGGTTCAGAATGTTCTTTGATTGTAGGTGAACTAGAAATCCCAGCAACTACAACTCCCAAACGCCAAGGTCTATTTCCCCAAAACTCCACCAGTGTTCACATTTGGGCATATTGAGTATTTGTGCCAAGTTTGGTCCAGATCCATTGTTGTTTGAGTCCACAGTGCTCTCTGGATGTAGGTGAACTACAAATCCAAAACTCAAAGTCAATGCCCACTAAATCCTTCCAGTATTTTCTGTTTGGACATGTGAGTTCTGTGTGCCAAATTTGGTTCAATTCCATTGTTGGTGGAGTTCAGAAAGCTCTTTGACTGTAGGTTAACTATAAATGACAGCAACTACAATTCCCAAATGACAAAATCACACACACACACACCCCAACCCCACCAGTATTCAAATTTGGGCGTATTGGGTATTTGTACCAAATTTGATCCAGTGAATGAAAATACATCCTGCATATCAAATATTTACATTACAATTCATAACAATAGCAAAGTTACAATTAAGAAGTAGCAACAAAAATTATTTTATGGTTGGGGGTCACAACATGAGGAACTGTATTGAATAATGGGGGAATATTAAAAGTTATTTCACATTTATATCCCAATGATATCATTTTTGCGTTTTTTAAGACAACTCTCTGAGGCTAAAAAAAAGTGAGTGGTCCAAGCTCATCCAGTGAGCTTCATGGCTCGGTATAAAGTTGGACCTGTATCTCTAAGCATTATACCAAGCTGATGGTGGACATTGATACATTACTACATTGTTTGCAGACTATCATTTATGAGCAGTTGGTGGTTCATGGGCAAGCACAAACTCAATACAATTTGTGCCATTTTTGCACGGAGACTAAAATTTGTGCTCACAATCAGCCGGTGGCTGAACTTGTAGCGAGTTAATGCATCCAGCTCAAGCCCTCCGTGAGACAATAAAGATCACAATTTCAACTCATTTAAACTTATTAACAGTGGCATCGTGCACACTATTGAAAAAAGAGAGGCTGCTGCAGTGGGAGCACACAGCCCTCAGGTTTTCACATTTTAGTCTCTTTTCAAAGATACACATAATTCCAACTGTGGAGCTTTTCTGTTCTTCTTCCTCTTCCTGAACGAACAGTGCAGGTCCCCCACTCCAAGTGGGTCTGCAGTTCATCAGCCTCGGGCAACAAAATGATGGACAGCAAATAGTAATATCTGTTCTGTGTACCAAAAACTATCCTTTTGGACTCTTAACTGCATTTTAAATACACCTATTTTGTAGGGAAGCCAAGCCACTCCATCATTGGCAGCTAAAAGGATTTAGGGGATGGCTGCTATAAGTAACAAGAAATGTTGAAAATAACAATACATATTTTCGGAGGGGCAGTCTCTGATAAAACTACTTAAACAAGTAGTTAAAGTGTTGGATAAGGACTCTGCGAAACCAAAGTTCAAATTGCTGCTAAGCCATGGAATAGGCAGTCTTCAGCCAGTCACACTCTTTCAGCGTGAGAGTAAAGTAGGGATGTAATTTGTTACTATATTTCTCCTCAAAGGAAAATGTATTTTCATAAATCATTCAGCTTCCAGAAAAATTTGAAAAGCCACACAATATTTGTGATACAGGACCTGTTATGTGAAAAATATGGACATGGCTATTTTGCACAGAAAACAGCATTTTCATTGTAGAAAATAATATTTCAGATATTAATTCCTGGAAAGGAAATGTTTTCTCAACTGAAACAAGTTATAATTATGGTTTTGTTCCATGCAAAATTTGCATTTTGTTGTTTTGGACATAAAACTGCATTTCTGTGAGATAAATCATATTTTCAGGATGGAAATTAATATTTATAAGCAGAAAACAAAGCGAAAATTCTGTTTTCTGCACAAAAATGGTTTTTATGCAAATCAGTCACAAGCAGAATTTATGCAGTTCAAATTATACAGGATTCCAGCACATGAATTAATATATCGGGCACTGGAGTATCCTTTTTTATGCTATTTCTTCCACGGAAAATGCTGTTTTCTGCACAAAACAGCTACATGTGAATGATGCGCAGAATAAATATCAAACTGGGAAGATTCTTGTCAGCCTAGGGTTTTTCTTACTAGACTTTTTTTGACACTTGAAAAAAATTGATTTTGAGCAGTTTTTATTTTTTTTCTCCACTTTAGAGGAAAGCAATAATAACTTCATCTCAATACATCTTGTCAACTCCTCCCCCCATAAGTTGACAAAGTGTTATCCTTTTAGTACTTCAGAAATCCAAGGTTGAGTCTTCCCATCAAATTATTATTATTATTTATTTCGATTTGATAAACCGCCCTTCCCGAGGCTCAAGGTGGTTTACAACATATAAAAACAGCATATAAAACAGCATATAAAACACATAAAATTACATCTTAAAACAGTCACATAAAATCATAGCCAGACATAGCTGGTACATGGAGAATGGTAGTGGTATGGCAGGATGGCAAGCGTTAATTAGGCACTGTCAGACATCGAACGCCTGTCTAAACAGCCAGGTCTTGCAGGATCTGTGGAACGCCATTAGGCCCTGCAAGGCTCGTGTCTCCGGTGGCAGCGAGTTCCATAGAACCGCGCTGCCACTGAAAACGCTCTCTGCCGCATGGTAGAGAGCCTGCAGGACTTCATACCCAGGACTTCAAGTAAGTTAAGCCCCTCTGAGCGCAGTGATCTTCTGGGCACATATGGGATAAGCAGCTCCTTCAGGTACACTGGCCCCAAACCATATAAGGCCTTGAAAGTCAAAACTAACACCTTGAAGGAGAACCGGAATTCAATGGGCAACCAGTGCAGTTCGTACAGGAGTTATATGTGCTGTTCTTGGGGCTCCTAGCAGCAAGCGAGCTGCTGCATTCTGCACCAGTTTAAGTTTCCGGATCGCCGACAAAGGCAGGCCAATGTACAGCGCGTTACAGTAATCGAGCCTCGAGATGACCGTGGCTTGGATCACCGTGGCCAGGTCGTGACGGGAGCCAGATGTTTTGCTTGCCATAGATGGTAAAAGGCTGCCTTGCAGGCACAAGCAATTTGTGCCTCCATAGACAGCTGTAGGTCCAGCTCTTTACTGAGGATTGCGGGCATAGTGCCACGCTGTCAAATGTCGGCACCTGGATCCCCCGGGCGGCCTAGCCACAAGATCTCCGTCTTCGCCGGGTTCACCTTCCACTTACTGGCTCGCAGCCATCCAGTTACGGCTTCTAGGCAGAGTTGGAAATTATCGGGTACAGATTCCGCCCCGGGGTCCATCCTCAGAACGAGCTGGGTGTCATCAGCGTACTGATGACATTCCAGCCTGAAACTCCGCACCAATTGGGCGAGTGGTCGCATGTAGATGTTAAATAACAGCGGGGAGAGGATGGCCCCCTGAGGGACCCCGCAGTGTAAGGCGGAGCCCTCGGAGACCACCCCTCCCCACTTCACTCGCTGCAGGCGGTTTTAGTTACCCCATCAACTAAAGTGTATGTGTGCTTAAAAAAAACCCCAAAACAAACCATGCACAATTCAACCACCCTTCTTTAAAAATATACACATTGTTTTGTGCTCAGTTTATTTCTCAGAAGCACATTGAAAGCTATGCCAATTGTACAAATGCTCAGAGCAAGGTGTACATTTTCTTGCATCACTTTCGCACACCGACCATGAACCAGGGCCCTTTAAATATTCACACAACCACGGCTGGAAATAACAGTCTATTTATTGAAGTAAACAATGTCCAAAAATATCAGTAAACATGAAAATAGCCAAGGCATTCGAGAAAATCTCAGGAAATGTTTCCAAAGCCTCAGGCTAATTAAGTTGTAAGGTCTCTGAATAGAAATCCACTAAGAAGCAACAGAACTTAAAACTAGGATAGTCCCAAAAAAAGCATGCTCAAAGTTCTGTCATGAATGACCAAGAAATCATGAAATCAGGAGTTCATGAAACCGCTTGCAGTAGAATCGGAAGTTGACCAGGAACTGAATTTCAACCTTTTCAGGGCTAATAACAAGATCTCAACATTCTAACATTTCCCTCCCTTTTTCCTGGGAAAGTAACAGCTGCGGCTAGAATCAGCAAGCCAGGTGTCTCAATTCCCGCCCACTGGACTCTCAGAAAAACTAAATTCCCTTAACTGCTTTTCCAGAGTTTCATCACCTTGGCCCTGCACTGAAAATCACACAGATCCCTGCACACCACCACAACCCCTGAAGCCACAGAAGCCACAGTCCCAACAATCACAACCCAGGAGGTGTGAAAATGCTTTTGTAGTGGAGACTGTTGAGTTCAGTGACCTTTCTTGCCATCTCTACCCTGAACAGAGGGCCCCTTTGTGCCCCTTCCATTGAAGAGGGTGGGAGAGAGATCCTGCACAAACAGGTATACAGTGACAAACTAATACATGTAGGGAACTACTATGGCTTGGATTGCCCTCTTCATTGTAGTGAAGAAAGCAGTTCCGTGGGCTAACTCCAATATTTCACAAGGAGAATTCTGAATATCAATTGGAAATAATATTTCTATTTTTTCTTCATGCCTCCAACCTGAATATACAGCTGATCTGCCCATGTACTTTGAAACAAATTATATGTGGAATTTATATCTTGTTTTAAAACAGCTCCATGTTTATGGCAGGCTTTTGGGGGAATAAATCTATTTTAAACCAAGGGACTTGTTCTCCAGATACCATGTATTAACCTAAGTGCAGGAAAACGGTGACATTATTTTGCTCTTGCTATCCCATCAACTTCCCCCCTCTCCAAATGACCAGGGGTGGGGTATCAAAATGGGAATGAACTGCATGCAATCCATTGCTGCCTACCCCAGCTTTACACAATGAATAGGATAGGATGTTATTCTCTCTGGTTCCATTAGGACTTTTTGTGGAGTAGTCAAGTAAATAATTATAATTTCAGAAATCAAAGATAAAGGCCCAAAATAGTTTGCTATGAAGCTAGAAAGCTTAATTTCAAAGTGGACTCATGACTGCATCCTTAAAATGCAATCTATTGTATTCTTATTCAACCAAGGGTGGATTCAGACATGCATGCCTGTCATTTGAAAACTGTAATGTCATGTTGATTGCAATGTGTGAATGAGCCATCAGGAACAAAAAAACCAATAGAACCAGATTACTTTCAGCTGCCAATTCCAGTCATGAAGTGCACAGAGAAACCAGGATATGTCCATTCATGTGTGACTCAGACCCAAGAGGGACTTCTTCAGTTCCATCTGGATGCAGAAAATAAGATGCAGCATGAACATGGGAGGTCGTTTGCGCCTGTCAAACAAATGTTCCTGCTGTAATGAGTATGGTCAATTGGACTCCAGAACGTTTTCCACACCAAATAATGATGATGTTGATGATAATAAACAACTTTATTCATAACCCACCCTATCTCCCCAAAGGGACTCGGGGCGGTTTCCAACAAAAGAAAGGCAAACATTCAATGTCAGAAATAAATAAACAATAACCAATAAAACAACTTGAAGACTTAGAGCAACAGAATGAATAATGAAGTGATTAAATAAACCATGGGGAATAAGGGCATGCCCTCCAAATAAGAATGCTGTTCCTCAAATACAACTTTCATTAAGTTCCCACACTTTTAGCATCACAGAGATAGGAGGTTTATATTGCCTTTCTCTGAGAATGAGAGAGTGTGACTTGCCAAAGTGACCCAGTTAGTTTCCATAGCCAAGTGGCAATTCAAATCCTGGTCTCCAGAGCCATACTCCAATGCTTCAACCAGAATACATGCACACACCCCTTTCTTTATGTGCCTAAACTATTTTTTCTAAACACCCAGCAAAGGTTACTACAATGCTAGGACTTTCAAAACTAAAAGAAAATTTAATGAAGTGGAGATTTCTTATTTCGGGGCAATACCATCATATGATAAAAATAACCGGTAGAGCTCTCTGAATCCAAATACAGCTCCAGTAAATGTGTGAAATGTACCCCTTGCCCCTCTTCCCACTTCCCAGTCCCAAACAGACCATTGGCAGATTCCTAATCACTTCAGCATCACGTTGGGATAGTGTACTTCACCAAGAAACTGTGCATATGTGTGTGGAAAATATTTATTCTTGTCTGTGCCAACAACTATAAAAGAACATCTTTCAGCTGAGAATATGCTTGAGAAATAGTAGCCCACAGAGTGGTCCTTCCCTACTTTAAGAAGTTGCTATAATTATGCATTACTAATGAAAGCCTGTCACCTATTTATCACCCAGAACTTAAAATCTTGTCCAATTGACATAGAATTCAGCTCTATTAAGAGTTTGGTTTGCAAGGATCTGAAAGCACAAAAAGCACGGAACTGCTAATTGTCGGCAAATCTTAAACTTCTGGGTGTTAAATTAAAGCAAAGGGGATAAATAGGGTGCTAAATAAAGGCTTGTTATACCACCAATTTGGTGAAAGCTTTGTTTTATAGTGGGGTGAAAAAAATGCCCCCAGGCAGAAACATGCTGTTGTTGCACACCCACATGTGAGTCATTTCAACACACCTTGTGTTTCAGAGGAAAATATATATATTCTGATTGGTGCCGGAGTGGCTGAAGGGCCAGTGCTCTCCAGGAAAGTCCCCCAACCCCCAAACGCAGTCCAAAAATGCAGGCCAATTTGTCACCCAATTTATTGTTATCAGCTGACAGTCAGGAAATATTGAGCAAGCTAAGGGCATTGGAGTGGCTGACAGGTTGGGCTTGAGCTAAGCACAAAGAAGGGGGGGGGGGGGAGAAATGTAAAGATGATGATCAGTGATGAAATCCCACCCATCAATCAAGGAATCCTAGCATTTTTACTACATCTACTGTATTTAGTGGCATGTCCTGTGTCAATGCTGTGGTGGTGAATCTGCTCCCGATTTTAGTCTGAATTCTAAAAGAGCATTACAGATGCTGAACCTATTTGGGGAAGAAAGTGGGAAAATGATATTTGACTATTCCTTGCCTATGAAAATGCAGGAAGTCACTCTAAGTCAGGGGGTGGCTTGGATCAGGCCCAGATTAAGACCTTTTGGCACCCTAGGCCACACTTTGGAATTACGCCCCCTTTAAGCCAACCTCTACCGCAACCCCCCCCCCACATCACTCAGACCCACACTAAAAATAAAACCTTATCTTCTCCTTTGATCATCAAAAAATGTATTGCTGATGATTTTTTTGTATTGAGGGAAAAAGTGAAAGGAAGTGTGGATAGGAAGAAAGAAAGAGAAGGAAGGGAAGGAGGAAAGGAAAGTAAGAAAAGGAAGGAATGAAGGAAGAAGAAAGGAGAGGAAAGAGGGAGGAGGGAGGGAGAAGGAAGAAAAGGAAGGAGGGGATGAAACAAGGAGAAGGGAGGAAGAGAAAGAAGGGATGAAAGGGGGAGGTGAGGGAAGAAGGGAGGGAAGGAAAAAGTGAAAAGAAGGGTGGATAGGAAGAAAGGAAGAGAAGAAAGGGAAGAAGGAAAGGAAAGTAAGAAAAGGCCTTTAAAAGTTACCAAACACCAGCAGGGCAGGCCAGTACTTTGAACTGGGTTTTTTGAGTCCACACTCATAATCTGGTTCAAAGCACAAAGCATGGGATTTTATTCATATGTGTGCAAAGGAACTCACATAACCCAGGGCCCTTCCACACAGCCTATAACACTGAATATTAAAGCAGCACTTCGCACACAGAGGCCCAATGGCCAACTTTACAACCTGGTGCGGTTAAGGGCAGGATTGGCCACAAATGATGGGATTTGCAGTACCTTCACTTGATTTATTTCCCACAGAACATTTCAGCCCCTACAAATCACAGACCACGCTCAAACTTGGCACACAGAGTACCCATGACCCACTCCACATCCTACTGTAGTTTGGAGGAAGGGCAGACCATGGATGATGAGACTTGAAGTACCTCCAATCACTTCCCAAGACCACTGCAACCCTCATCCACTGACAGATCAAGACCAAACTTGGCACACAAAGCCTCCATGACCCACTTTATATTCTGGTGCAGTTTGGAGGAGGACACACCATGCATGATGGGACTTGAAGTACCTTCACTCACTTTCCAAGACTGCTCCAAACCTAATCCAATGACTGATCAAGACCAAACCTGGCACAAAAAGCCCTCATGACCCACTCTACATCCTGGTGCAGTTTGTGTGGGATGGACCACAGATGATGGGACTTGCAGTACCTTCACTCACTTCCTGAGACCACTTTGACCCTCATGCAATGACCAATACAGACCAAACTTGGCACACAGAGCCCCCATGAGCCACTCTACACCCTGGTGCAGTTTGAAGTGGGATGGGCCATGGATGATGGGACTTGCAGTACCTTCACTCACTTCCCGAGACCACTTTGACCCTCATGCAATGACCAATACAGACCAAACTTGGCACACAGAGCCCCCATGACCCACTCTACACCCTGGTGCAGTTTGAAGTAGGATGGGCCATGGATGATGGGACTTGCAGTACCTTCACTCACTTCCTGAGACTACTTTGACCCTCATGCAATGACCAATACAGACCAACCTTCCCTCCATCCCTTCCTCCTTCCTTCCTTTCCTCCTTCCCCCACTCCCTTTCCTTGGCGTCCACTTCACCTTCTTCCCTCTTTGTCTCCTTCTTCCCTCCTTGCAGTGGTTGGTGCCAGAGAAACGGGGCAATGGTGGGGGCAACGGAGGGAACGGAGGAAGAGGAAAAAACAGAGGGAAAGGCGGAAACGGCGGCGAGGAGAGCCCAGACATGTGCGAAGTGGCCAAACAGCTGGGCGATCTCCAAGGCCCTGCCGGCCGGAAGCCGAAAGTGGAATGGTTTTTTTTGTTGTGCTCTTGGGTGGGGGTGGGAGAGAGGGTCCTCTCTCTGTCAGGAGAGCTGGGCCTTGTCCCCATGGAGACGGGCCCCCTCGTGCCTGCCCCGCCCCTCGCCTCCTCCCCCGACCAAAGACTCTCCCTAAGTGCGCGCCCCTCCCTCCCTCCTTCCCTCCTTCCTCCCATGCGCTCACTCACTCGCTCGCCCCACCTCCTGCTCCTCGCGCCAGCGAGGAGGCGGGGGCAGAGCGGAGCCGGGGGAGGGGCAGGGGCAGAGCCGAGGGGAGCAGAGCAAAGGGAGGGGGTGGCCGTGGATGGCGCTTGCGCTGCCGCACGCATGCACCCTTCCTGGGGGGGAATTTTTTTGGGATCCCCCCCCCTGAAGTTTTAAAAAATTTGGGGGGGGGTCCGGATCTGCTGCCCCCCCAAAAGTGCCGCCCGAGGCCATGGCCTCGGGTGGCCTTATGGGTAATCCGGCCCTGGCTTGGATGTGCATAGAAGCCCTAGTCTCTTTTTCATGCCACCACATAGCTTTGTCTCTAGTTTGCTGAGATTTAGGTGTGGTACAGCTGCTAGCGTTTGGGGCCTGATCGGTACCTCTGAATGTCTGAGCCTTCCTCAGACTTGTATCTGTTTTAAACTGCTGTACACTGTTGTTTTAGGGTTTTTAAATGATGTAAGTCGCCCGGAGCACCTCTGGTGGAGGGCGACTCACAAATATTAAAGTATTATTATTATTATTGAGAAGACAGATTTGGAGGCCTGACTTCTCCTCAAGTGGCAGGACTTATAGGTTTGCTTTCAGCAAGCCTATAAGTCCCATCACTTCTGCAGAAACAAGCCACAAACTGGCTACTTATAGTATCTGTACCACAGTTTAACTACACAAGGATTGAAAGATACATAATTCACCTAATGCAGAGGATGATGGGAGGCAAGCAATATAGATTTCAAGCAGAAAGAGGACTCTTGGCAAATGTCCATGGGTCCTACAGCAAGCCTTCAAAAGATAGATGGTCATATAAAATACTCCAAAGCCATCATGTCCCATCTAATCTTGGGATCTAAGTAGGAAAAGTTCCAGTTAGTACTTGAATGAGACACCACCAATGGATGCCAGTTGCTGCTGGCTGTATTCCAGTGGAGGAAACTGAGGTTTCCTTGCCTAAGAAAACCCTATGAAATTCATGAGGTTACCATATGTTGACAGATAACTTGAAGGCAGACACATAGACACTAGGTCTGGTTGATTTTAAAAAATTGTTCAAAACTCGTTCCAGATGTAGGGGGCGCTGGTGCTTTGAATCTGAATGACTTCCAAAATTTTCCCCAAAAAATCAGAATTTTTCCGAATATTTCAGAAATCTCGGAATGGCTTCATTAATAGCGGACACACATGCACAGTAGGAAAGAAAAATCACTGGCGTTGGGGGAACTTCAAGGGATTGTCCTTGTCTGTCCCTCATTTTTAGAAACTTGCTACAGTGGTAGAACACATGGACCACTGTTAGCTCACCAAATTTCATAACTTTTGACTTATCCATGGATTTTTGGCGAATTTTCAAAGTTGTTATAAAAGGTTTTATAGACTGACCCAGCTTCTCACTGGTAAGTGCAGTACAAGTTCTGAATAGAAATTTTCTATAGGCAGCTATGGTTCAGGGGGAGTGCACCTCCCTAACAAGAAGAAGGTCGTGAGTTCAATTACCCCTGCCAGTGAAAAATTTTCAATGTTTTTTAAAGTATTTTTTTAAATACTAAAAGAAATATGTTCCTGGTTTGAATTTTGAAAGTGTTTTTCCTGTTTCTTTGTGTGGTCTTTACTTTGAAAGTAGTTGTTCTACTCCAGAAACTTTAGTGGCACTCTGCTCATGCTCAGGAGCCCCTTTTGGCTGGTTCTTGCTCCTTTAGGCTCCTCAAAAGCCTTGACCTTTGCAAAGGCACTCTGCTGATGCTCAGGAACCCTTTGTTAAAAGTATTTTTTTCAAATAATAAAGGAAATATGTTCCTGGTTTGAATTTTGAAAGTGTCTTTCCTGTTTCTTTGTGTGGTCTTTAAGTAGTTGTTCTAGTCCAAAACATTTGTGTGTGGCTGTGCTTAGCCATGCCCACCTCATCTGTCTTTGCATCGTCTCTCGCCAGGGAAAATGGCAAAAAGAAAAAATTGCAGGAAAGGCTTTGCTGCTTTCTCTTTAGACACCTTTGTTTCAGTTTATTTTATATTTATATTTAGTTTAACAGCAGGACATTTAGCGATCTCTATCACTGGGGGCGTGTGTGGCTGTGCTTAGCCATGCCCACCTCATTTTATTTATTTATTTCCGGCATTTTACCCCGCTCTTCTCAACCCCTGAGGGGGGACTCAGAGCGGCTTCCAAAAAGGCACAATTCGATGCCCATACAATAAAACACAATATAAAACCGCAGAAACATTCAATACTAAAATACATTAAAATACAATTACATTAAGCATCATACGCATTCAGTTAAGTTAAAAACTTATCAGTTTGGGGCTGTGCTATTGAAAAAGCTTTCTCCAGCCTGCGTTCTGGGAAAAGATGAAATTATTGATCAGTATACCCAAGATGACAAAGAGTATCAGTGTGCAAATGGCTGGTTTTCTTATTATTGCATGTACAAGAACTTCATCTCTCTTTGCAACGCATCGCCACTCGCCAGGGAAGGGAAACCGCGATTTTTTAACTGCTGTAAAACTACAGGACCTTTTGCAATCTCTACAGCTGCTGGCCTCCAGCCAATGAGGGGAAAACACCTTAAGAGGGGCGGGAATCTAATGGCGATTCCTTTCCGAAAATGGCGGTGACGGCTTTGAAATGGCAAATTCACTTCCGGGTTGCTTACATTGCTTCAAAACCGCTTCAAAAGTGAATTTAATCCGAATTCATTCCAATTTTACGAGCATTCCGACATACCACATCAGAGTTCTCAGGAAAAGAAAGGACATTGTAGTAATTTGTATGTCTGACTTTGCACCACCAGAAACTTTTACAACATGAGAAGGATCTTTGCCACATGAAAGCAGGTATATGCTTCGAAAATCAAGAATGGAGGTAGAACAGCCACGGGCAAGCTTCAGCCCGCCAGGTGTTTTGGATTTCCACTCCAAACGAACTGCTTACCGGCTATTCGGAATTGTGGGAGTTGACATCCAAAACACCTGGTGGACCAAAGTTTTCCCATGCCTGTCGTAGAGCTTGAAACAATAGTTGGGTTTCTTTGGCAAGTGCCAGTGGAGAGCTTGGAAAGTGTGGTTATTTGATTCATTGTTTGTTTATTGGGTCCCAGAATCCAGCAGCCAGGAAACCCAAACAGGTAGGGAATTGTACTCCAGTAGTCAATGTCTGCTCCCACAGTCCAGAGGATACTTTACTAGACAACCTTGAACCCATAAGTAAGCTTGAGATGGGACATTACACAGTTTCTTCTTTAAAAACATAGCCTGTTTCTGGGTGCACACATTTGCTCCATTCACACAAACCAGTGTATTTTGGGAAAGGTTGAGTGCTGTCAATAGCTGCCAAAACCCATTAAAAATCCACTGCTCTTCTGACATGGAAAGGGCCAGTACTGGTCCTGGTTTAGTGACAGGTGAATCTGTGTGGCTGCTGATTCATGTTCATGTCTATTAGTGCTATAGTAGTTAACAGGGTGGAATTTAGCTAAGCTCCAAAACAGCAAGCAACACTGAAAGGTGTGTGCATTGATGAAATCATGCAAGGCTTTGGAAGTGGTATGGAATTGATAAAGTGTCAGGCAGATAACGTGTGTATGTTTCCTCACATATACCCTTTTTCCCTGGCAAAAGTGTACCGGATGTGCCACCCAATAATTTGTGTTTTTAGTCTGTCCTGTGTGTGTTGAAATTTCTTGGGTTGCTTGTACCTTTGACTTCAATTCCCTCTTCTCTGCCTATTCATTGTAATTCTTCATTGGTTTGCATGGGCTACATATCATTATGTTCTATTGATGTTCCGCCTGACTGCATTGTGTAGCGGAGGCCCTATTTCCACTAAAACTGTGTCACCAAGTTCAATGAAACCGGGATTTATTGCAATGTTTCCTCCACATGTTACCACAGCGCCTGGCTTGATCTTGACTAGGATCTTTGGGGAGTTAACATAAATAACAACAATGATCACAATCCCTCAGAAGCAACACAAGGCTTTGTTCAGCATGGACTTCAGTGGGAATTGTGTGCACTAGAGATTTCTGAGTTAAGGACTACAAGGCTCAAAATGGGGGTGTGGGGATGATGTCCCTGTGCTTTGGCTCTTTTAGGATTTCTGAGACTTGAATTCGCAGAGATAAACATCTTCCATTGATCTAACCATCTTTGAAGTTTCAGGCACGATGTCTTAAGCTGCGTTCTTAATTGTTCTTGCTGTTGTTATTCCTTTTTCAGAAAGAAACCCACGTATTCTAGTCTAGTAAACTAGCACAGATCTTTTTTCCTCCTCAAAGGGGCTTATCTCCTGCTGTCCTCAAAGAACATGTCACGCCCTCCTAAGCTGTGATTCTAAAATACAAGAACATGGAAGTAAATTCCCTTGAAATCTATGGGGCTTACATCCAAGGAAGGCCACAGTCGTATGCATACTCACACAGTACTATCACTAAAACAATGAGATTTACCGCCAAGCAATTTGGATAAAAGCAGATCCTACTTTTGGGAATAGCATTCTAGAAGCAAGCTTTTTATCAGTGGAGAGAGAGAGAAGGAGTAATGGGGAAAATGGTTGCTTGAAGAGACACTGAATTTTAGCTTCCATGTGCTGGGTTTTATAAGTCCTATCGGTTTTGACAGCAGACTCCTTTTCTAGGGATAGAAAATCTGGCAAATTTAGTGCAAACAATGTAGGTCCCAAATCATTTCTTAGGCCCTGCCACCTCCCTTCCTCACCAAAATCAAGGGCCTTCTAGGGAATTATTGCATAGGGCCAACATATTTCTTTCTTAGCCAAGCACTTACATTGTGAGAGAAAAAAATATCTTCAAAGTGCTCAAAGAGGTATATTTTGACACGGGCAAACTGTGATTCTCCTCACTGACCAGTATTAAGTATATTTACTATAGACATGAGTATTACGTGGAAGAGACAAAGAAAAACAACATATACTAATGTTATTTTCTAAAGTGTTTGTGTGTGTGTGTGTGTATATATATATATATATATATATATATATATATATATATATATATATAATTAAAGGAACATAAAGGCAAAAACTATGTTGTTCAGGTTTCTTTCAACAATGGATTAGCTAGATTAGCTAATATTGTTTCTTGTCTGAATCCTATAGTACAGTCTCAACCAAAGTAGATTCATTGAATCAATTGTTGGGCAATGATTCATAATGCAGGCAAATCCCATTAATTAATTAATTAATTAAAAACCTTTGTACCCCGACCTTCTCACCTCCGAAGAGGGACTCAGACTGGCAAACCATGGATCTATTCCATTTGGGATTGACAACAGGATGCAAGTTACAGTGTAATAAACATTTTGTTTTCATTTGTACATGTTTTAATCTGTTTTTACCCAAGTCTCTCTTACTCTCTTTTGGGCACCTTAAATCCACCCTGGAGGCTATAAAAAACAACAACCCTGCAAATATTTTTTTTAATGGTGATTGAACTAAACATTGAAGGAAAGTGGTTCCAAAAGGATTCTTCCACATAATTTTGCTGAGCAAGACCTTCCATGCTGAAGGTTTTAACCTTACCACTATATCAGTAGCAGACATTCGTGTTATTAATTCAAGGCTAATATGAATGTCCGTATTTCTAAATTATCTTGAAAGCTGATGTTAGGTGGTGATTATCTTCCTAATCACAGAGCCATGCTGTTCCATCCAGAAATGTAACTAAAATGAAACAAGTGCAAATAGTTTTTTTCATCACTTCTTCTGTATACCAGCAATGGCAAAAACAAACAAGCAAACCTTGACAGTTATGGCATTCCAAAAAAAAAGTACAGGAGTTGACCTGCTTAAAAAGGGGAAGAGAATGGGTACTTCTATTGTGAGAATGCATAAGAAATTTCACAAGGTCATGGCTAAACAAAGATACAAATCCAGGTACAAGCTCAGCACTTCAGCAAGTAATGCTACACTGAATCTCATAAAACAGCTGGCCTTCCATATCTATAGATTCTCTAGCCACATAATCAATCATCCATATCTTGAAAATATTTTGTAAAACACTCAAAAGCAAACTCTGTTTTTGCCATTTAGTATAAAGGACATTGTTTTACCACATCATTGTATATAATGGGACTGGCGCATCCATAGGTTTTGGTATCCTACTGTCCTAAGGCTTGAAGCCTCGTCTATACCGGCATGCAATACAGTACAACAGGAACCTGCAATTCCATTTTGGTGTGAGAGAATTGGCTGTCTGCAAGATTGTTGCCCAGGGGATGCCAGGATGTTTTACCATGCTGAGGGAGGCTTCACTCACAGGCTGGAGCTGACAGATGGGAGCTCATCTTGATCCCCAGATTTGAACCGTTGACCTTTCAGTCAGCAGTCCTGCTGGCACAAGGGTCTAACAAATTGCGCCACTAGTAATAAATGACAGTGCATTACATGGTCAGTGTAGACCAGGCATAAGCAAACTTTGGCCCTCCAGGTGTTTTGGACTTCAGCTCCCACAATTCTCAGCTGTTAAAAATTGTGGGAGTTGAAGTGCAAAACACCTGGAGGGCCAAAGCTTGCCCATGCCTGATGTAGACTCATATAGTGCAGTTCAATGCAGGTAAAAGAGTAAAGGTTTCCCCTTGACATTAAGTCTAGTCGTGTCTGACTGGTGGGTGGTGCTCATCTCCTTTTCTAAGCTGAAGAGCCGGCATTGTCCGTGGACACTTCAAGGACATGACTGCATGGAGCGCCTAAGGGGTACCTATTGATTTATTCACATTTGCATGTTTTTGAACTACTAGGTTGGTAGAAGCTGGGACTAACAGCAGGAGCTCACCCCGCTTCCCGGATTCAAACCACTAACATTTTGGTCAGCAAATTCAGTGGCTCAGCTGTTTAACCCGCTGTGCCACCAGGAGCTCCTTCAATGCAGTTGCGAACTGCATTATATGGTCAGTCTGGACTTATATAAGGCAGTTCAATGCAGTTAAACTGGGTTGTTGTATGCTTTCCGGGCTGTATGGCCATGTTCCAGAAGCATTCTCTCCTGACGCTTGGCCCACATCTATGGCAGACATCCTCAGAGGTTGTGAGGTCTGTTGGAAACTTGGCAAGTGGGATTTATATATCTGTGGAATAATGTCCAGGATGGGAGAAAGAACTCTTGTCTGTTGGAGGTAGGTGTGGATGTTGCAATGGGCCACCTTGATTAGCATTTAATGGCCTAGCAGTTTCAAGGTGTGACTTCTTACTGCCTGGGGAAATCCTTTGTTGGGAAGTGATTAGCTGGCCATGGTTGTTTCTTGTCTGTTTTTGAGTGTTTTTCTTTATCTGACCCCCCTACCTATTCAGAGACGACCTGGCCACGGTGCTCCAAGCCACGGTCATCTCGAGACTGGACTACTGTAACGCCCTTTACATTGGCCTGCCCTTGTCAGTGATCCCGAAGCTTAAGCTTGTCCAGAATGCTGCTGCTCGACTTCTCACTGGGACCCCAGTGAGATGTCACATAACACCCATCCTCCAGCAGCTCAATTGGCTTCTGGTCGAGCACTGGATCACCTTCAAGGTGATGGTGTTAACTTTCAAGGCCTTGCATGGTCTGGGGCCGCTGTATCTGAGGGTCCGTCTCTTCCCTTATCAACTCCAGAGATCACTCTGCTCTGAACAACTGAACCTCCTGGAAGTGCCGACCTTCAAACCAATCCGATGCAGAGCCTTCTCTGTAGTAGCGCCGTCAATTTGGAATACCCTTCCAAGTGATGTTCGGGCCTCACTGGACCTACACACTTTCCGCAAGGCCTGCAAGACCCACCTTTCCGGCTAGCTTTTGCCTGCTACGACGGAAATCTTGTTCTCCTTTTGTTAATTTCTAGTTTAATATGTTGTTTTTACTTCTGTGGTGTTTTTATCTGATTGTAAGCCGCTCCGAGCCCTCTGGGAGTGGCGGCGTACAAATCCAAATAATAAATAAAAAAATAAAATAAATTTACTGTTATGATTTTAGAGGTTTTTAAAAAAATATTGGCAGTTTAATATAGTTCAACTGCCTTATATCAGTGTTTCCCAACCAGTGTGCCGTGGCACACTAGTGTGCCATGAGAGATCATCAGGTGTGCCATGGGAAATTAGAATCTAATCTATCTGATGTTATGTATAAAGTTCGCTACTCTTGGGCCTTCCTCCAGGTGTTTTGGACTTCAACTATTATTGCAATATAATTGTTATAATACAATGTGGTATGTAATTATTGTACTGTGACAATGACATAGTATGTTGTATTTGATATTTTAGTAATATACGTATATTGTGTATACATATAATAATAATAATATACTATATAACTATATATTTTGTGTTCATCACAGACTGAAGCTGGTCCAGAATGCGGCAGCTAGACTGTTGGCTGATGCCTCGGCGACCAGCCACATAACACCTGTCTTGCGGGAGCTGCACTGGTTACCAGTGGAACACCAGATCACCTTCAAGGTGTTGGTACTGACCTTTAAGGCCTTGAACGGTCTGGGGCCAGTGTACCTTAGGGACCGCCTCATCCCATACTGTCCCGCTAGGCCATTACGTTCAGAAGTAGGCCAACTCCAAGAGGTGCCCGGCGCTAAAACTTACCATTTGACGGCCACAAGACGGAGGGCCTTCTCAATAATTGCTCCCACCCTCTGAAATGCACTGCCTTCCGGAGTCCGTGCCCTTACGGACTTAGTGGCATTCCGGAAGGCATGCAAAACCCTCCTGTATCGGCAGGCCTTTGGGTACTAATGCTGAGATCTGTAGGCTACTTTGCCTCCTTGTGTTGCGCATGCTGATGCAGTTGTGCACACCTGTGCCACTGGTTTGTTGTGTATTTTTATTGTATTTTACTGTGTTTTATGGTGTTTTATACTCTGTTTTTGATTTTGTATTCATGATGTAAGTCGCCCCGAGCCACCTGGGAGTGGCGACTCACAAATTTGAATAATAAATAAAATAAGTAAAATAAAATCAAAACAGGCCCAGGTTTCACACTGAGTATACACATTTAAAAACATATTAACTATATTTATTACTGTGTTAGAGTGTCATTTTGGTTGGTGGTGTGCCCCAGGAATTTTGTAAATGTAAAAAATGTGCCACGGCTCAAAAAAGGTTGAAAAACACGGCCTTCTATAACGCAGTTCGCAATTGCATTATATGGCCATGCGGAGGAGGTCCTGGTCTCTCTTTCATGCCTTGTCCTGAGACTTGACCTCTCTCATGTCCTAAGGCTTGTCTCCTTTCATCTCCCTTTCTGATTTATTCCCGCGCTCATTCATTCTCCGCCGCACAGGCCCTTTTTTAAATAAATTTTATTTTATGTTATTGTCACTTTTGCCTTAAGAAGCGCCAATCCTCGCCTGGTCCCTTGCTCCTCTCGTTTCATTATCCCAAATCCCAGCCGAAGCCACCCGGCAGGATCAATCAGGCGCAGGCAGCCAGACAGTTTTCTTGTACTTTATTAAAGTGTAATCAAACATCGGTTAAGTGGAAAATAAATATCCAGATCTAATAAGCTGCTCAGTCAGATCGTGTAAATGCAAATTACAAGCTGGTTCCCATCTCCCCGCCAGGGGACTTGAACAAGCCACCGCAATTGCTTCATCCACCGCGATTGTAAATCAACGAAAAATAATGGCTGGATAATGACCAGTTTGCGGTTTCAAGCAGATTGAATGATAACAAACGGCGTGTGTCGCACCAGCTTTTCATTTAGCATCTCATCATGGGGCGAGCAGCTCGCCTAACAGCTTGCCTGCCTCATTAGGTTGTTGTCGGAGGCTTGTAAATTCCGGGCTGCAGCGAGCAGATTACCTGACAAAGTTCCTGATAGAGGGGGAGGAAGGAGGAGAGGAAAGGAAGGGGAAAATGAAGGAGAAGAAGGAAGGGGGGGGGGGTGCGCGAGAGGAGACAATTCAATCCGGCCCATCAATCCCCTTCCTTGCAGAAAGGGAAACCACATTGATCTATTGCTGAGGGCTGCAGAGAATTGATAGCAATATGATGCTTGCCTAATGGGGCAATGGGAAAACATACCCATAATACGCACACACATATAGATAGATATATATTTGAGGGAGAGATAGATAGACAGACAGAGACAGAGAGGGAGAGAGAGGAGGGAAGGAAAGGCACAGCGCGCGCCCAGGCGCCTCGGCTCGCTCTTTATGATTATTTTCCCCCTCTCTCTCTCCTCGTGGGTTGTTTGTGCTGATGTTGATTTAGCTGCTAATTGGTGACAGAAATTGTCAAATAAGCGGCAGCTCTCGACTCTTGGGCGCCTCCCCCGCCCTCCCTCCCTCCCTCCCACCCGCGCCCAAGGTGCGAAAATCCCCTTCAGAAGATGAACTGCTTTCCTTGCCTTGAAGGAGAGAGAAAGGAGGAGAAAAAGAACGAGGAGAAAAAAATGGAGGATTGTGCCTCTCTGTGTGTTTTAAATAATAATATTACTAATAAACACTCTGATTCTTGCAGATATTTATGTCTTCGCATTACTAACGGGGGGAAGGAGGGTATGTAGTGAAATGAAAAGCTTCTTGAGCGAAGAAGAGGGACAGTCGCCCGTGTTTGTTTGCTCGCGGAATGTGTTTGTAATGGAAGCGAGTTTCCTCCCGTGTCGTCTCTCCCCCCCCCCCCCCAACGCAACCTCTTTACACAGAGAGGCAGATGAAGGGCTTTCCCCCGCCACCTCTCTCTGGGGGAGCTTTCCCCCCGAACCCTTGCTTTGACTCCGGCTTTCCTCAGGAGCCTCAGCCGAACAGTAATTAGGCTTTGATACTCTGGCAAATGAACAGTAATTAGAATCCGCTCCCTCCCCGGCCCTTTCCCTGATCCACAGCCCTCCTCTCTCCTCTCCTCTCCCTCTACCTCCACGCCATCTATCCATCCCTCCTCCACAGATGGCCCGGGGAGAGGCGGGCGAGGCTTTCCGAGGGGCTTCGGGGACCTCGGAGGGGATTTTCTGGTTATTAGAACCCGACGAGATCAGGGCCAATTATAAAGGAAACTGTCAGTCACGAGGAAATGGCTACATAATTAGTGAAAAGGACAAAAATCAGGGGAAAAGTGTGAATCATTCAGGCGGCTTTGATTTGCTAATCAGGGGGGAAAGGCGGGAGTGTTGGGGGGGGGGGTGTGGACGGGACAAGGGGAGTCCCCAGCTGGACTCCTGCTTCCATATCAGGGGGGGCGTCAGCCTGACCTTCTGGAGCAGTTTGCAGATATCATCTGAGGAAGGAGGTGAAGGAGAAGAAAGAGGAGCCAGAGTCTTCTTCCACACAGCTGAATAAAACCCCACATTTTCTACTTTGAACAGGAAGATGTGGCAATGTGGACTGACTGAGGGCCCTTCCACATAGCCACATAACCCAGGATATCAAGGCAGAAAATCCCACAATATCTGCTTTGAACTGGGATATCTGGGGGCCCTTCTACACAGCCCTATATCCCAGAATATCAAGGCAGAAAATGCCACATTACGTGGCACCTGTGGACTGACTGAAGGCCCTTCCACATAGCCACATAACCCAGCCCTAAATGCCAGAATATCAAGGCAAAAAATCCCACATTATCTGCTTTGAATTGGGTTATCTGGGGCCCTTCTACACAGCCCTATATCCCAGAATATCTGCTTTGAACTGGGTTATCTGGGGGCTCTTCTACACAGCCCAATATCCCAGAATATCAAGGCAGAAAACGCCACAATATCCGCTTTGAACTGGGTTATCTGGGCACCCTTCTACACAGCCCTATATCCCAGAATATCAAGGCAGAAAACGCCACAATATCTACTTTGAACTGGGTTATCTGGGCACCCTTCTACACAGCCCTATATCCCAGAATATCAAGGCAGAAAATCCCAAAATATCTCCTTTGAACTGGGTTATCTGGAGCCCTTCTACACAGCCCTATATCCCAGAATATCAAGGCAGAAAATCCCACATTATCTGCTTTGAACTGGGTTATCTGGGGGCTCTTCCACACAGCCCTGTATCCCAGAATATCAAGGCAGAATATCTCATATTACCTGAGTGTGGACTCAGATAACCCCAGTTCAAATCAGATATTGTAGGATTTTTCTGCCTTGACATCTATATAAATAAAAATGTAATGTTCGTTTGTGGGATTAACATAACTCAAAAACCACTGGACGAATTGATACCAAATTTGGACACAATACACCTATGAGGCCAACAAGTGACCATCACTCATATAAACACTGGAAAACACAGTGGAAGGGACTTAAAAAGCAAAGAAACCCTACCCCACATTACAACGCATGCGTAAAATCACATATATACACAAATATATGAACACACAAAACACATATACACAGACTGGGCCATAGCAACTCGTGGCAGGAGACAGCTAGTTCTGGAATTCTGGAATATAGGGTTGTGTGGAAGGCCCCTGAGTCCACACTCAGATAATGTGGGATTTTCTGCTTTGATATTCTGGGAGATAGAGCTGTATGGAAGGGCCCTCATAACCCAGTTTCAAGCCAATATTGTGGATTAGCTGCCTTGATATTCTGGGCTATATGGCTATGTACAAGGGCCCTCAGACACCTTCCACACAGCTGTATAAAATCCACATTGAACTGGATTATATGACAAGGTGGACTCAGCCCAGTTCAAGCAGATATTGTGGAATTTTCTGCCTTGACATTCTGGCGTCCACACAGCCACATAGGCCAGAATATGAAGGCAGGAAATCCCACAATGAGCCCTTCCACCACAGCCCTATATCCCAGAATATCAAGGCAGCCCTATATCCCAGAGTATCAAGTCAGAAAATCCCACAATATCTGCTTTGAACTGGGTTATCTGAGTCCACACTCAGATAATGTGGGATTTCCTGCTTTGCTATTCTAGAATATAGGGCTGTGTGGAAGGGCCTGTGTGGAAGGGTCCAATATCTGCTTTGAACTGGAATATATGGCAGTGTGGACTCCAATAACCCAGTTCAAAGAAGATTGTGGGATTTCCTGCCTTGATATTCTGGGTTACATGGAAGTTTGGAAGGTCCCAGAGAGAGGGAGAGAGAGATGAAGGGAAATACTCCCTGAAAGAGTAAAGGGGTCAGGGCGGTGGAGAGGAGTGGCCCATCCACACAGCCATATAACCCAAAATATCAATGCAGAATAACCCACAATATCTGCTTTGAACTGGAATATCTGAGTCCACACTACCATATATCCCAATTTAAAGCAAATAACGAAGTTTAAGAATCAAGCAAAGCCCTTGTCATTTCAAAGAGAGAAAGCTAGCCTAATTATCTCAATCGTTTTTCATGTAAAGACTAAGTCCCCTTTGGGCTTTGGGGCCTTTCCACACAACTATATAACCCAGAATATCAAGGCAGATAATCCACAATATCTGCTTTCAGATGGGTTACCTGAGGCCCCTTTCACACAGCTGAATAAAATCCCACATGTTCTGCTTTGAACTGGAATATATGGCAGTGTGGACTCAGATAACCCAGTTCAAAGCAGATATTGTGGGATATTCCCCTTCCAGACAGGCCCTATATCCCAGGATCTAATCCCAGGTTTTCTGCTTTAAATTTGACATGACTCTCCACTGCCATATAATCTGGGATAAATAGGAAACTTGGGATCAAATCCTGGGATATAGGGCCTGCCTGGAAGGCCCCTAAGGCCCCTTCCACACAGCTGAATAAAATCCAAGTTATCCGCTTTGTACTGGAATATAGGGCAGTGTGGACTCAAATAAACCAGTTCAAAGCAGATATTGTGGGATTTTCTGCCTTGAAATTCTGGTATATAGGGCTGTGTGGAAGGGCCCCCAGATAACCCAGTTCAAAGCAGATATTCTAGGAATCAGATTGTGTGGGATTTTCTGCCTTGACATTCTGGGCTATATGGCAGTGTGGAAGGGCCCTAACTTCCACTGGTGAAGCTTTGGGAAATAAAAGGCTGTGTGGGGATAGTATTTTTAATAGACAAGGGCCCCTTCCCCACAGCTGAATATAATCTCACATGTTCTGCTTTGAACTGGAATAGATGGCACTATGGACTCAGGACCCTTCTACACAACCCAGAATATGAAGGCAGAAAATCTCAGATGATCTTCTTTGAACTGGGTTATCTGAGTCCACATTGTCTTATATTCCTGTTCAAAGCAGAAAATGTGGGGTTTTATTCAGCTATGTGAAAGGGGCCTCAGATCACCCATCTGAAATCAGATATTATGGATTATCTGCCTTGACATCCTTGGTTATATGGTTGTGTGGAAGGCCCCTGAGGCCCCTTCCACACAGCTGAATAAAATCCCACATGTTCTGGGATATATGGCAGTGTGGACTCAGATAACCCAGTTCAGAGCAGATATTAGAGGATTTTCTGCCTTGATATTCTGGGATATAGGGCTGTGTAGAAGGGCCCCCCAGATAACCCAGTTCAAAGTAGATATTGTGGGATTTTCTGCCTTGATATTCTGGGTTATAGGGCTGTGTAGAAGAGACCCCAGATAACCCAGTTCAAAGTAGATATTGTGGGATTTTCTGCCTTGATATTCTGGGATATAGGGCTGTGTAGAAGAGCCCCCAGATAACCCAGTTCAAAGTAGATATTGAGGGATTTTCTGCCTTGATATTCTGGGATATAGGGCTGTGTAGAAGAGCCCCCAGATAACCCAGTTCAAAGTAGATATTGTGGGATTTTCTGCCTTGATATTCTGGGTTATAGGGCTGTGTAGAAGGGCCCCCAGATAACCCAGTTCAAAGTAGATATTGTGGGATTTTCTGCCTTGATATTCTGGGTTATAGGGCTGTGTAGAAGAGCCCCCCAGATAACCCAGATCAAAGTAGATATTGTGGGATTTTCTGCCTTGATATTCTGGGATATAGGGCTGCGTAGAAGGGCCCCCAGATAACCCAGTTCAAAGTAGATATTGAGGGATTTTCTGCCTTGATATTCTGGGTTATAGGGCTGTGTGGAAGGGCCCCAGATAACCCAGTTCAAAGTAGATATTGTGGGATTTTCTGCCTTGATATTCTGGGATATAGGGCTGCGTAGAAGGGCCCCCAGATAACCCAGTTCAAAGTAGATATTGAGGGATGTTCTGCCTTGATATTCTGGGATATAGGGCTGCGTAGAAGGGCCCCCAGGTAACCCAGTTCAAAGTAGATATTGTGGGATTTTCTGCCTTGATATTCTTCGGCGTTGAGTATTTATGTCACAGCGGATAGGCAACAGAAATATAGAAGTTTAATTCCCCATCGGCCCAAAAACTCCAGTCTCTGTTCGAGTGAATAATGAAACTCTCATTCAATTCACAAGGTAAATATATAACTTTGTATTGAATTGTATTTAACAATAACTGGCAAAACATCGAAAAACAACAGCCATCACAGCTACCTTTCTAAACATCCTTTCCTCACAGATATTAAATCCCAACTGACAAATCCCAACTGTCACTTTGTAACTGACATTCCTCAAGGTTCCATTTAGCAGTCTTGAGACAGCGCCATCTGGTGTCAAACATGTCACACTGCAGGTCATCTCAAACTGTGAAAATATATCTTGTGCTGACTCATGAATTGCTATTCAAAATGCAATAATCTGACACTCCTCCTTCATGAGCAACACAAGTACACACATTACTTATAATAACAATATCTTCTTACAAAATACATTTAATTTACAATTAGTCAATGCTTTTGTAAACATATCAGCCATATTCTTGTGTTTTCCTTTTAAATACACACTTGCAACCAATTACCTTTACATCTTTGGTTACATCTGCTTGTTCTAAAACATTTAAAGAATGAAGTGAATCAAATTCCTTCTTCATTGCTTTTACCCAACAATCACGTTCATTATTCAGTCTACGCAATGCTTCAGCGTAAGAATTAGGATCTTTCCACTCTATACTTCCTATTTGCGTGACTTGGTACTTGGCTGGTGGAATTCCTTTAGTGATACGTGTGGATCTCCTAGGAATCTCATCCTTAGTCTCCTCCACATCCCTAATCTCCTCTTGACAACGTCCATCAACCTCTGTTACAGATTTGAACACTAAGTCAGAGTTTGTGGCGCAAAAATCATAAAAATTACTTTCTTCAGATTGTTCCTTGCTTTCTTCCACATTTGCCTCATCTAATACCTCTACAACTTCAGATTCATTCTTAACTCTAGAAACACTTGGGGTTATGAACACTTCAGTGTTCGCATGAATTCTATCCCAATTAGTATTATTTTCGAACTTTACAGATCTGGAGACTGTGATCTTCTTCCCGGAGAAGAGCCATTCCAGAATCTATAGCCTTTCGTTCCACCTTCATATCCAATAAATTGCATCTTTACCCAATGCTGATCTCTTTTGTCTCTTTGCTGTATAGGAATTAAGACATTTGCATGCGCACCAAATACTTGAAAATGATCCACCTTTGGATGTCTTCCATAAAACAAATAGAATGGGATTTCATTTACACTTGAGGTCCATAACCTATTCAGCACGTAATTGGCAGTGTTAGCTGCTTCTGCCCAAAAACCTTTGGACATTTGTGCATCCTCAAGCATTGATTTTACCATGGTTTGAATTACACCTAAGCGACGCTCCACAATTCCATTTTCTTTTGATACACACGGATTTGTTTTCCTATGCCAAATTCCTTTATCCTTAAAAAAATTCTTAAGTCTTTCATTCACAAATTCACCTCCTCTATCAGATTGAACTTGTTTAAGAGTCAAATCAGGAAATTGGTTCTTCACAAAATTGTACCATTCAATAAATTTTTCATACACCTGAAATTTACCTTTCAGAGGGTAAACGAAGCCAAATCGAGACCTATCATCTACTATTACTAGTAGAAATACATTCCCCTCAATACTCTTTGGAAAAGGTCCAGCTAGATCCATGTGCACTAACTGTAACTTAGTTGTTACTCTATCACTCCTTTTGGCAACAGGATAAGCCTTTAACTTTGTTTTGTTACAGACAGCACACTCTAAATAATTTCTGCATTCTGGTATTTGAATGCCTACTAGCTGTGCAGTCTTTCTAATCATATTATAGTTCATGTGGCCAAACTTCCTGTGTAGCATGTGCAGACATCTGTCACCATGCAGAGGTTTCCCTTCCAAACTCTGAATACTATTTGTAGACATTTTATTACTAGCATTCATTCTATAGAAACCATTTTGAAATTTTACTTCCTAATACATACCTGTATTTTTATTACTCATTTTACATAACTCCCCTTCAAACACAATGGATAAACCATGGTCTGCAAGTTGTTTCACCCTAGAACATTGTGTTCTAGCTCAGGAACTAAATAAACATTGTCGAACTTTAGACTAAGTTGACCAATTTCAACTTCTCCCTTTGTTAAAACCTTGCACCTTTGACCATTGGCTAGACTCACACAACTTTGCATAGAACCAGATAAAGGTTCCTTCTCTGCTAACAATTTACTATCCTTAACAAAACTCTTTGCACTACCAGAATCAATAATCCAGGGTACCTGAGGAATAAAATCATTGTTACATTGTAAACTCATCAACAGACAGCCTGAATCAGTCTTTTCTTGAATTGTTGATCTGTTCTTTCTTGCTCTGTGTTGATTCACTCTTCTTAAACTTGTTCTGATGACATTGTCTAGCTTTGTGTCCTCTTTATTACAAATGTAACAGATGATATCACACTGGATTGTCTCTTTCCTCTTCATATTGAAGCCTTTGTTGACTGTCTTCTCCGTTGAAAGTTGCTGGGCATTTCTTCTGTAACAAGCCCAGTTCTCCAATCTAGTCGAAACTAAGTCGAAGTTTATGTCCTCTTCTTTCACAGATTGCATGGAGTCAATGAATGAGTTGTAGCTCTGCCCCAAACTGCTTAGTAGAATTAAGCCTCTCTGATCTTCTGTAAAATTGGTGCCCCTTGCTGCTAAATAATTAAATAGGCTCAGCATTTTACTCAAATGAGTCTCTCTGGCACAATCTTCCATTGACAGAAGCTTCAGTGAAAACAGTTCTCTGCTCAATAAAACTTTTGAGCCTCCAGTAGCCTGCTGATACAGCTTTTCAAGCCTTTTCCAACAGTCAGCGGCTGTTTCTTCCAGAGCTAAATATGTGAGGTGCCTATCGTCAACTGACAGGATGATGGTAGCCCTTGCCTTGCCATCTTTCAACCTTTCTGCATCAGAAATAGGTCGATGTGTTAAGCAAGATAGCAGCTCCTCCTTTGCCAAAACTGTTCGCACTTTGGTAGCCCATATTAAATAATTTGAGCTGCCTCTGAGTTTTCTAAACGATGCTGTGCTCAAAATAATGCCATCTCTCTTCACACTACAGATGCTCCTGTCAAAAATTCACTTCAGTTTTTTTCTCTAACACTGAGGTAAACAGTGACTTCTGCTGCAATTTGCAGTGTTATTCAAAACCTTTTTCTATGAATTATGGGTTATGTAGTATCTATGTGCCTCTGCAATTCTGGATTCTGGGTTCTGGGATCTGGGCCCATAACCTCTTCGGCGTTGAGTATTTATGTCACAACGGATAGGCAACAGAAATATAGAAGTTTAATTCCCCATCGGCCCAAAAACTCCAGTCTCTGTTCGAGTGAATAATGAAACTCTCATTCAATTCACAAGGTAAATATATAACTTTGTATTGAATTGTATTTAACAATAACTGGCAAAACATCGAAAAACAACAGCCATCACAGCTACCTTTCTAAACATCCTTTCCTCAAAGATATTAAATCCCAACTGACAAATCCCAACTGTCACTTTGTAACTGACATTCCTCAAGGTTCCATTTAGCAGTCTTGAGACAGCGCCATCTGGTGTCAAACATGTCACACTGCAGGTCATCTCAAACTGTGAAAATATATCTTGTGCTGACTCATGAATTGCTATTCAAAATGCAATAACCTGACAGATATTCTGGGATATAGGGCTGCGTAGAAGGGCCCCCAGATAACCCAGTTCAAAGTAGATATTGTGGGATTTTCTGCCTTGATATTCTGGGTTATAGGGCTGTGTAGAAGGGCCCCCAGATAACCCAGTTCAAAGTAGATATTGTGGGATTTTCTGCCTTGATATTCTGGGATATAGGGCTGCGTAGAAGGGCCCCCAGATAACCCAGTTCAAAGTAGATATTGTGGGATTTTCTGCCTTGATATTCTGGGTTATAGGGCTGTGTAGAAGAGCCCCAGATAACCCAGTTCAAAGTAGATATTGTGGGATTTTCTGCCTTGATATTCTGGGATATGGGGCTGCGTAGAAGGGCCCCCAGATAACCCAGTTCAAAGTAGATATTTAGGGATTTTCTGCCTTGATATTCTGGGATATGGGGCTGCGTAGAAGGCCCCCAGATAACCCAGTTCAAAGTAGATATTGTGGGAATTTCTGCCTTGATATTCTGGGTTATAGGGCTGTGTAGAAGGGCCCCCAGATAACCCAGTTCAAAGTAGATATTGTGGGATTTTCTGCCTTGATATTCTGGGTTATAGGGCTGTGTAGAAGGGCCCCCAGATAACCCAGTTCAAAGTAGATATTGTGGGATTTTCTGCCTTGATATTCTGGGATATGGGGCTGCGTAGAAGGGCCCCAGATAACCCAGTTCAAAGTAGATATTTAGGGATTTTCTGCCTTGATATTCTGGGATATGGGGCTGCGTAGAAGGCCCCAGATAACCCAGTTCAAAGTAGATATTGTGGGAATTTCTGCCTTGATATTCTGGGATATGGGGCTGCGTAGAAGGGCCCCCCAGATAACCCAGTTCAAAGTAGATATTGTGGGATTTTCTGCCTTGATATTCTGGGATATGGGGCTGCGTAGAAGGGCCCCCAGATAACCCAGTTCAAAGTAGATATTGAGGGATTTTCTGCCTTGATATTCTGGGATATGGGGCTGCGTAGAAGGCCCCCAGATAACCCAGTTCAAAGTAGATATTGTGGGAATTTCTGCCTTGATATTCTGGGATATGGGGCTGCGTAGAAGGGCCCCCAGATAACCCAGTTCAAAGTAGATATTGTGGGAATTTCTGCCTTGATATTCTGGGATATAGGGCTGTGTAGAAGGGCCCCCCAGATAACCCAGTTCAAAGTAGATATTGTGGGATTTTTTGCCTTGATATTCTGGGTTATAGGGCTGTCAGGAAGGGCCCTTATTTCCACTTTAAGAAAGTCTGTGCTGAGGGAAAAGACTCCCTTTTCCCTCGGCTCTTTTTGTTTTCCTCTGAGGGAAAAGAGGCCAGGGAGAGCGAAGGGAATGAGAGGGAGCGCGCGCCAAGGGTGTCTCTCGGGCGCCATTTTGTCCCTGGCGCCTCCTTCCTTTCGCTTTCCCTTTTCGCCTTCTCTTTCTCCCTCTTCTCCTCCTGCTGCTTCTTCTTCTCCTCCTTCTTCACGGGTTGACATTGGAAGGGCGTGGCGGCCCTTTTGTCAAGGCTGCCCGGGCCTCCCGCCAGAAAGAGCTCTAATGAAGATGAGAAGAGGAGAGGCTGACAGTTCTGGCAGCTGCTGCTGCTGTGGCTGCTGCTGAGGCGGCGGCGGGGCCATGTTAATTCCTTGCCCTGAGAAGATGAGAGAGGGAGAGGGAAAAGGCAATGATGGATCCCTCCCTCCCTCTCTCCCTCCCCCAAAATCTTGACCACCCGTCCCATTAGCCTCTCCCTGTGACAGAGAGAGAGAGAGAGGATGGGGCTGCCTTTGAGGGAAGAAAGGGAGAGCAATGACAGGAGAGAGAGAGGAAGAAGCATGGAGTCTCTTCAAAAACAGCGCCCTCCCCATTCTTCACTCTTAAATTAACCTCTTGACAAAGGAGAGGGTGGGATTTGGGATTGACAGGAGATTGACAAGCTGGAATGTGTCCAGAGGAAGGTGACTAAAATGATAGAGGGTCTGGAGAACAAGCCCTATGAGGAGCGGCTTAAAGAGCTGGGCATGTTTAGCCTTCAGAAGAGAATGCTCAGAAGGAGACATGATAGCCACATGTTGCCTCTCATATATAAATATATGAGAGGAAGACATAGGGAGAAGGGAGCAATCCTTTGTTGCTGGATTTCAATATGCTCTTTGATTGTGGGTTAACTATAAATTTCAGCAACTACAATTTCCAACTGTCATGCTCTATTCCCCCCCCCCAACTCCACCAGTGTTCTCATTTGGGCATATTCAGTATTTGTGCCAAGTTTGGTCCTGATCCAACATTGCTAGAGTCCACAGTGCTCACTGGATGTTGGTGAACTACAACTCCCAAACTCAAGGGCAATGCCCACCAAACCCTTCTCGTGTTTTCTATTGGTCATGGAGTCCTGTGTGCCACGTTTGGTTTAGTTCCATCATTGGTGGAGTTCAGAATGCTCTTTGATTGCAGGTGAACTATAACTCCCAGCAACTACATCTCCCAAATGACAAAATCAATTTTTTGAGTGATGGTCACTTCTTGGGTGTTAGTAGGTATCTTGTGACAGCAATTTGTCCAGTGGTTTTTGAGTTATGTTAATCTCACAAATGAACATTAATTTATATAATGTATAAATTGTTCTCAAGAGTCTGGAGAACAAGCCCCATAGGGAGCGGCTTCAAGAGCTGGGCATGAAGAAGAGAAGGCTGAGAGGAGACATGATAGCCATGTATAAATATATGAGAGGAAGTCATAGGGAGGAGGGAGCAGGCTTGTTTTCTGCTGCCCAGGAGACTAGGCCGTGGAACAATGGCTTCAAAGTACAAGAAAGGAGGTTCCACCTGATCATTAGGAAGGACTTCTTGTCAGATTATTGCATTTTGAATAGCAATTCATGAGTCAGCACAAGATATATTTTGGCCAGTTTGAGATGACCTGCAGTGTGACATGTTTGACACCAGATGGCGCTGTCTCAAGACTGCTAAATGGAACCTTGAGGAATGTCAGGACTTTTTTTTCAAAGTGACAGTTGGGATTTGTCAGTTGGGAATTTAATATCTGTGGGGAAAGGATGTTTAGAAAAGGTAGCTGTGATGGCTGTTGTTTTCGATGTTTTGCCAGTTATTGTTAAATACAATTCAATACAAAGTTATATATTTACCTTGTGAATTGAATGAGAGTTTCATTATTAAAAGTCAACAAAGTCAAGTACTAAAATACAGATGGAGACACGAACAGAGACTGGAGTTTTTGGGCCGATGGGGAATTAAACTTCTATATTTCTGTTGCCTATCCGCTGTGACATACTCAACGCCGAAGACTTCCTGACAGTGAGAGCTGTTCAGTAGTGGAACTCTCTGCCCTGGAGTGTGGTAGAGGCTCCTTCTTTGGAGGATTTTAAACAGAAGCTGGATGACCATCTATCGGGGGTGCTTTGAATGCAGTTTTTCTGCTTGGCAGAGGGTTGAACTGGATGGCCCATGAGGTCTCTTCCAACTCTATGATTCTATGAGAGGTGTGTGTGGGGATAAGTCAAAATGGACTCAGATTGTCATTTCATTTTTATTTATCGTGTCAGAAGCGAATTGAGAATATAGTGTTCCCTCGCTACTGTGCGGTTCGCTTATTGCGGGCTCGCTTTTTTGGCGGATTTCAAAAAATATAAATTTAAAATATGTATCATGGTGTTTTTTGCTGTTTTGTGGGGTTTTGCCACCGCCGCTCTCCCAGGCCCTTTCCCTCCTCGGTCCTCCCTCCAGCCTTGAAGGGCCTTTCCTTCCTTTCCTTCACTTTATTTTAAGCTTATAAAGACTTAAAATAGTGTATAACTACTAAAATAATGTATACATATTAAAATAAATAGAGCATCCCTACATTGCGGTTTTTCACTTATTGCGGAAGGGAGGTCCTGGAACGTAACCCCAGCAATAAGCGAGGGAACACTGTACATTTAAATTGTATACAAAACCATAAAGTTAAAAACTTGGTATTATACTTGTTGCAGCCCAGCTGCCTACTTGATCCCTTTCCCACCCAAACACCACACAGATGAACACGAATAGTAAGTTTATTTCAGATACACTTTTCTAAATAAGCTTACTGTACTTGTTCATCAAGAATAGCCGCAGGATGTTAAAATTTGTGAACATCCTGTGGCTCCTCCACAATGACATGATAACAACAGTCTTGGACAAAGTGACCCATTTAAGGTGGAATTGGGTGTCAAACAAGGATGTGTAATTGCCCCAACCTTATTCTCCATCTTCATCGCTATGATACTTCATCTTGTTGATGGGAATCTTTCCACCGAAGTGGAAATCATCTATAGGACAGATGGCAAGCTATTTAACCTCAGCAGACTAAAAGCCAAAACCAAGCTCACAACAACATCTGTTATAGAACACCAATATGCTGATAATAACGTAGTCTGTGCGCATTCAGAAGAAGACCTACAAGCCACTCTAAACACCTTTACATGTTGCAAACTCCACTTTGTAGCCCCATTTCTTAAGATTGGCTCTGCATCTTGGGGTACCAGAGTGTGGGGAATTGTAAAAAGGCACCATGATGTAATGGGTTGACTGGGTAAGGCATGTGTCGGCAGCTGACTGGTTAAGCCAGTCAGGAGTCAGACTTCCGATTGGCTACTGTCTCTAGCTTGCTGCTGAGAGAAACGGTTTTAACTACCATTATTATTTTTGGAGAGTGAAGAGAGCGCTGACTGGAAAGAAGGAAGAAATGGCTGCCAACCCTCTGAAGCCTGATCATTTCTAAGGCATGAAGCATATGTTAAGGACAGTTTAAAAGGACTGTTTATTCCCTCTGTTCTCTGTAAGGATTCAGAGAGATTGAGGTATATATTGTTGCTCTGTTTGACCTTTTGAACTGAAGTAAAGTTACTGTTACCCATTACACAAATCTGAGTAACACATTATTATACTGCAGGGTATATTTTGTTTCAAGAACAGTGGTAAAGCTTCTATTTATTTATATATACAACCCCCAACACAGAGCACAGTCTGCTCAGTGCTGTCCAAGTCGCCCAGTCTTCTGTGTTCTCATCCGGTATCAGCCACTGAACGCCATGTGGTGTCAGGATCCACATCACCATGTAACACGATTTTTGTCCCTGGGTTATAAATGTCATTTCGTAATTTTTCTATCATAAAAACATGGAAAAAGTTTAGTAAACTGCAAAAACCCTTTGTTTTTGTGGGACATCCTGCAGCACATTTTTTGCTATAGTTTTTCAATGAGTATCTGATAGAGTATCAACCAATTCAACTTAGTTTGTGCCAGCCACAAAAACAAAGTTTATGGAGTCTAAAAACTTTCAAAGTAAGTACTGCACAATTAAACAGGAAATAACACTTTCAAACCAGGAACAGGGTCCCGTCCCCCCATTTTGATCTGGAGCTGTGGTTCTCAGCTTTCACTACAGCCCCCCCCCCCATATTTTTTGTGGACACAGACCACCAAGACTTAACTCAAGATTTAAGGTATTAGACTCCATCAAATATTTCAATTTTCTCATAAAGATCCTTTACATTTAGAGAGAAGGGAATATAAATTAATCTGTTAACCTACACACTCCTATTGCAGTCTATATAAATAAAAATGTAATGTTTGTTTGTGAGATTAGCATAACTCAAAAACCACTGGACGAATTGACACCATCGCGTGACCATCACTCATAAAAACATTGGAAAACACAGCAGAAGACACTTAAAAGCCAAAAACAAAACAAAAATACATTATGACACACACACAAAACCACACACACACACACACACACAAGTGCAAGCACACATTTAAAGTAATACATTATGACACACACACAACACATATACACAGACTGGGCCACAGCAACGCATGGCAGGAGACAGCTAGTATATAATATCTTGAGTATAGTGATTCCATATGAATTTAAAATACTAGTATCAACACTAATACTTAATAATTTACTGTAATAATAGTAATGATAGCAGAACAGTAATAACATTCCATTATTGAAGGATTTCATGGCCAGAATCACTGGGCTGCTGTGAGTTTTTGGGGCTGTATGATCATGTTCCAGTTGCATTCTCTCCTGACGTTTTGCCTGCATCCGTGGTTGGCATCTTCAGAGGTCTGAAGATAGCACAAGCACATTGTTACGTAAAGCATCAATACTCACGGATAGTTCTGGAAAATCTTGTAAATTAGTCTCAAAATTTGGAAGGGACTGTTCTTTGAACTTCAGTGTAGGAGCACCATCTGTGGATATTTCTATTAGCTTGTCTTCCTCTGCTGCTGGGAGCCTCTCTAGTTCATCTTTAATCCAGTTTTTGCTTGCATCAGGAACAGGAAAATATTAATGGAAACTATGTTGTAAGTCTTCCAAATGTGGTGTCATATTTAAATACCTCTTCATCGGAATCAAGAAAGCTTGTGAGATTTTTTAATGTTTCACTGTTTTAGTTCAATAGACCAGTCTTTCTCAACCAGTGTGCCGTGGCACACTAGTGTGCTGTGACAGACCTCCTGCTGTGCCACGAGAAAAGCTCTCTGCCCCCTTCCTCCCCCCTTCCTGCTGAACTCCTGCTGCTTGGGGGAGGAGGAGGAAGGGCCGGGCAGTGGCAAAGAAAAAGAAGGGTCCGGGGCGCCGCCTCCTTCGGCCGTTTCCCCAGCCAGCCTCCAATCCACCATGACTCCCACCATGACTCTTGCCCCTCGCTCACTGAAGCTGCGTGGAGGAGGAGCCCGCCCACTGAAGCCCGTCCACCGCTCATGCTCCTCCTCTGTAGGAGAGCTGAAGCTGGGGGGAGGGGGCGGGTATGGCACGGCCTGTAGGAGAACTGAAGCTGGGGAGGGGGGGTATGGCGGTAGGAGAACTGATGGGGGAGGGGCGGGGTATGTCTGTAGGAGAACTGGGGGAAGCTGGGGCTTTGGCAGGGGGCAGGCCACCAACCCCCAGCCGTTCTTTACTGTGTTAGAGTGTCATTTTGTGTCACCTTTTTAATGTTAAAAGTGTGCCGCGGCTCAAAAAACAGTGCAATAGACGATGCAACAGTTTCAACTTTTTGATCATTGCTATCTTCACCTTCAAAAATGTAAAGTTTTCTACTTGAAGACTTAAGCTCAGCATATTTAAGTGAGTGAAGATATCTGAGAGATATGCCAAGAAAACCAGGAAAAATCTGACAGGATTGCTGAAGTGAAACTGCTTCTCCATCAGAAATAATATGATTTTATCTCTCAATTCCCCAAAACAAGACAAAGCTTTACCTCGTGACAGCCAATGAACATGACAGTGTAGCAAAAGTAGCCGGTATTCATTGTCCATATTTTCACAAAGCTGTTTTAAAAGTATTTAATTTAGTCATCTGCTTAAAAAAAAATTTTAAACAATTTTGACCGATTTGTTCAAGGCCTGCTTTAGCTTTTATCTTTTTCGCAACTAGGGTTTCTGTAAGTATGCAACAATGACAGTAAGTCACAAATGGCACAATTTCCTTTGCTACAAGCCCATTAGATTTTCCAGACATTGCTCATGCACTATCTGGCTAATTCTTTTTTTCATGTTGGTCTGATTCCCATCAAAGTAAATTGTAAACATTAGGGGTACAGTATATCTGCGAAAATTAGATGGCTAGAGCTACAAATAAACTTCCAACTCAGAATTTAGTCAGTGTCTGCCTAAGCCCCAGGGTGGTCCACGAGAAGGCTTTACTGGTACATTATTTAAACTGTTATGTTTATTCATATCATGTTCTGATCACCATGCTCATTATATCCCACATTCATGGGGTTATTGGGATAACAATACAAAAGGTTTGCTAGGGTAGACCCATTTCCACCCAGTCTCAGCCCCCCAAACCAAACTCAACCCCCCCCCCCCTGAATCAAAATCCTGGCTATGGCCCTGCTAAGCCCATATTCTTATTTGAACTACTTGGAATACTACATGGGATAGTGTCTGTAGTAGGAGGTGGTGCAAAGCTCTGGACAGCGCTTGCTCTTCTTGCAGAAGTTGCTTTAGTTTTTTCAGTTTTTCATTTCTTTAATAGCATCTTTTTAAGGCAGATAAAGCACTTTTTCTAATTCAAGGATGATTCAAACAGGATCAACCTGATAAGGGTCCAGCTTAAATTCATATTTGAGCATATCCAATTATGTGTTCCAATGTCATTTTCATTTTTTCTTTTATGTTACTTTTTTCTTCAATCATTTCATTCAAGAGAGCTTCAGTGTGGATCTTTGCTGCCTGTGTAATTCTCTGCTGATGCCCATTTCATTCCACATATCTTGCAGCTTCCCTAGGACTGGAGGCAAACTTTTCACCAATGAGGAAGCTAAGACCTCACTTTCCTTCACTTCTTCGCCATCTCAAATCTTGTCGCCGCCGCAGAAGAAAAGATAGAGAACAGCAAAAAACTCTCCACTGTTGCTGTCACCAAAATTCAAACTTGTCTATGCTAATGAAACAGTGGTTTACAGATATGAAGGTTGTATTGTAATTGAAATTTGGAGGCAAGGTTGAAATTACTTAATCATAAAAGTTGTGTTCTTTCTTTAAAATTCCTTACGCTATTGACAAGCATTACTTTGTCAAGGAAATAGTGTTATTCTCAAAATGCTTCTATACATGATGAGAGTAGAGTCATTTGAATAGGCTACAACAGTGGTTCTCAACCTGTGAGTCCCCAGGTGTTTTGGCCTACAATCCCCAGAAACCCCCGCCAGTTTACAAGCTGTTAGTATTTCTGGGAGTTAAAGAACAAAACATCTGGGGACCCACAGGTTGAGAACCACTGGGCTACAACCTTTTTTCTGTTTGTTTAAATGTATATATCACCTGATGGTTGTCATACAGTCCTAGGGGCCTCATCACAAAGACCAGATGAAGCATCATGGTGAAAGGAGAGGAACGGCGGAGTGAACCCCACGTGCAGCTCCCTCTCAGTGGCACATTCCCCATCACACGGGGAAGCATTGCTCTCTCAAGAAGACCCATTAGCATCGCTGTCCTGTGTCGTGGGGGAAGCCTCGGTGACACTTTCACCTTGGTTGGGGGTGGGGTCTCTGCCGGAAGTCACACAATGTTATGTGATGGCTGACATTGGCCTCAGTCCAGAAGCCAGGGTGAAATTATCCCCCTCCTTCCAATTAGGTCCTAGGAGAGCATTTGCAGAAGAAACTATTTAAATTGGACATCTGTATACCTTAATAAAGCGGAATGTTTGTATGTGTGCGGAAGGGCGGATATGTGGCAGCTAATTGCATAAAGTCCTTTGATTGGCCAGTCTCGCCACTCCAAAATTCTAAGGCACCAGACAGAGGGCATTGATTGCCACTGATTAGCCAGCATCCCAGAATCCAGGCCTCTACATTCAAACAACAGGATCTGGATATGTGGCAGCTATTTGCATAAAGTCCTTTGATTGGCCAGCCACGTCACTCCAAAATTCTAAGGCACCAGACAGAGGGCATTGATTGCCACTGATTAGCCAGCATCCCAGAATCCAGGCCTCTACATTCAAACAACAGGATCTGGATATGTGGCAGCTATTTGCATAAAGTCCTTTGATTGGCCAGCCTCGCCACTCCAAAATTCTAAGGCACCAGACAGAGGGCATTGATTGCCACTGATTAGCCAGCATCCCAGAATCCAGGCCTCTACATTCAAACAACAGGATCTGGATATGTGGCAGTTATTTGCATAAAGTCCTTTGATTGGTCAGCCTCGCCACTCCAAAATTCTAAGGCACCAGACAGAGGGCATTGATTGCCACTGATTAGCCAGCATCCCAGAATCCAGGCCTCTACATTCAAACAACAGGATCTGGATATGTGGCAGCTATTTGCATAAAGTCCTTTGATTGGCCAGCCTCGCCACTCCAAAATTCTAAGGCACCAGACAGAGGGCATTGATTGCCACTGATTAGCCAGCATCCCAGAATCTAGGCCTCTACATTCAAACAACAGGATTTGGATATGTGGCAGCTATTTGCATAAAGTCCTTTGATTGGCCAGCTTCGCCACTCCAAAATTCTAAGGCACCAGACAGAGGGCATTGATTGCCACTGATTAGCCAGCATCCCAGAATCCAGGCCTCTACATTCAAACAACAGGATCTGGATATGTGGCAGTTATTTGCATAAAGTCCTTTGATTGGTCAGCCTCGCCACTCCAAAATTCTAAGGCACCAGACAGAGGGCATTGATTGCCACTGATTAGCCAGCATCCCAGAATCCAGGCCTCTACATTCAAACAACAGGATCTGGATATGTGGCAGCTATTTGCATAAAGTCCTTTGATTGGCCAGCCTCGCCACTCCAAAATTCTAAGGCACCAGACAGAGGGCATTGATTGCCACTGATTAGCCAGCATCCCAGAATCTGGCTCTACATTCAAACAACAGGATTTGGATATGTGGCAGCTATTTGCATAAAGTCCTTTGATTGGCCATCTTTGGCACTCAAAAATTCTAAGGCACCAGACAGAGGGCATTCATAGCCACTGATTAGCCAGCATCCCAGAATCCAGGCCTCTACATTCAAACAACAGGATTTCTTCCCACTTAGGGGAAAAATGCACCATCAACATTCCCTCCCCACTTGGCTCTGTGAAAACAAAAAATTCCTGTTTTCTCCCCCAGCTTTTAGAAAACGGCTGCCTGCCATTCAGCCTTTTAAAGTTAACAATTACCAGCAGAGCAGGCTAGAACATTACAGGCCCCAAAAGAGAGTTTAGGACAGGATGGGCCATGAATGATGAGATTTGCACTACCTTCACCCAATTCACTTCCCAGAAAACACTGTAGCCCCTACAAATCACAAACCAGGCCCAAAATTTACAGTAAGGCTTCATTAACTTGATTTTCCTGACTAGGCCTCAGTTAATGGGACATTGTGTATGGCCTGAATTAACAGTAACCAACCTTAGCACACTGAGCCCCTATGACCCATGATTCATTCTACTGCAGTTTTGAGTAGGGAGGACCATGGATGATGGGACTTGAAGTACCATCACAGGTTATGAGATTTATAGTACTTTCAAACTCTTCATTCCCCACAGACCAAGGCGGCCCTGAACCACAAGACCAAACTTGGCACACAGTACCCCCATGACCCACACTCCATCCTACTGCAGTTTAGAGGAGGATGGACCATGAAGGATGGGATTTCAAGTACCTCCATTCACTTCCCAAGCCCGCTGTGACCCTCATCCAGTGCATAATCATGACCACACTTGGCACAAAAAGCCCCCATGACCCAATGGATGTCCTGATGCAGTTCGGAGGGCGGACCACAGATGATGGGACTTGAAGTACCTCCATTCATTTCACCAGACCATTGCCAACCTCATCCAAACACTGATCAAGACCAAACTTGGCACACAGAGCCCCCATGACTCATTCTACATTCTGGTGCAGTATTGAGGAGGATGGACCACGAATGATGGGACTTGAAGTACCTCCACTCACTTCCCAAGACTGCTGCAACCCTCATTCAATGACTAATGAAGACCAAACTTGGCACACAAAGCCCTCATGACCCACTCTACATCCTGGTGCTGTTTGGAGGGGGATGGACCATGGATGACGGGACTTGAAGTACCTTCACTCACCTTCTGAGACTACTGCGACCCTCATCCAATGAATGATCAACACCAAACGTGGCACTAAGAGCTCCCATGACCCACTCTACATCCTGGTGCTCTTGGGAGGGGGATGGACCATGGCCAATGGGACTTGCAGTACCTTCACTAACTTTCTGAGACCACTGCAAGCCACATACACATCTAATAGGAACCAACCTTGGCACACAATGCCTTCCTCAAATAACCCGGGCATCGCCGGGTCCTCAGCTAGTAGGATATAATTTTTTTAAATTAGTGATCATTTAGAACCATGTACAGAATTAAGACAAGCTTTTTAGGGTCCTTCCACATAGCCCTATATCCCAGAATATCAAGACAGAAAATCCGACAATATCTGCTTTGAACTGGGTTATCTGAGTCCATACTGCCATATATCCCAATACAAAGCAGATATTGTGGGATTTTCTGCCTCAATATTCTGGGATATAGGTTATGTGGAAGGCCCCTTAAGACTCCAAAAGCAACATTGTTTAGCCTGATGCTAAAATGAAATCAACATCAAAATGACATCAACATCAGAAAGGAAAAGTAACAGCCCAGATGTTACAGCAGAAAAGGCTTTCTCCTATGTGTACATTAAGACCCAATGTAACCATGGAGGATACATGTCATTAGGTTGTTGTAGGTTTTTCGGACAGAGTACTGTAGGCAGAGTTTAAACAAAACAATACCCAGTTTGTATCAAAAACCGCTTTACCGAAAGCAAAAACTTAAAACACCTAGTCTCTTCATTGTTCTACTATAAAACATAAAGGTAGCACATGGCTGAAGATATCAAACGAAGTCCCAAATTCAGTGGCACAAGCAAAGTTACCAAAATAATGCTAAGTAATTCAGACAAACCCATGTCAATTTTCCAAATACTAAAACCGTCTTTCCAATCCAGGAGTCACATCAAGAAATCAGTCAAAATTCCAACACAGGGTTTCAGGTTAATGAGCACACAGCCAAGTCTAGGGTTCATCAAGGCACAAAACAAGCTCTCATGAATCAGGTCTGGACATCAAGATTCACACAACCTGGGGAAAACCAACCAGCATACACATCCTATCACAACAGATACTTTTCTCTCAAAGAGCAGTCTCTTGAAAAGCTCTTTTATGCAGCTAATCACAGCTGTGTCCCATTTCAGCAGGCCTCCCAAATGATCACTACAGGCTGTGAATCATTACTTGGAAGGGAAGGTCAACTTGACCTCTTACAGGAGGGAGATTAAGCCCTTCCAAGCATTCCACTACAGCTATACTAAAACCACCAAACTGCTCCTGGTGATGCCAATATGTCCCAACTGCACTGATTACCTGAAACTGTGGATATGACCAAATGACATTACATTATCATTCTGCAATTTCCTTTGCCTGTGCCTGGGGGGAAAATCTGTCTAGAAATTTGCTAGGTCCTCCAGATAGTTCTATATAGTATGCTTTCCTCAGAAGTTATCATAGAATTGTGTTGGAGGATTCCACAAATTCCTACAGAGAATACCTCTATAGGAATCTAGGTCCACCAATGCAATTCTATGGCATGCATGAATCATGTGACTGGCACAAGAACCTGGAACAGGATAGGGCTCACTCTTAGCCAGGTTCTTTTTCCAGCCATATGGCACAATCAGGAAAATGGGGCTGCTACCATACGGTAGGTGCCTTTCTTTTTTTTTTCTCTGAGGGAAAATCAGAGGTGCAGGGAGGGTGGAAAACAAGGTCATTCCCAGTTCTTGCTGAACTGACTATTTTGCTTTGTGATGGCTGGGCTGTTGGGCCAGTGTCTCGCTGCAAAGGTAGTTCAGTATTCTCTTGTGTGGCCTTGAGGGCCCTGAGCCTCTCCAGTGTATCATGGACTACCGAAAATGCCTATTAAAAACAAAATCAGAAATCTACCTTTTCTTTTGAACAGCATGTGTTTTTTACAATATTAAACCATACAGAGGAGTCTTCAGAGTATATAAAATGAATACATAATTAAACCTGGAGGCTTTCTAGAGGCACAATTAACCCTTCTCGTCTTTCCTTTTCCCCCCTCAGGGCCTGAAAAAGTTATTCCGGGAGTTGAGAACTATACAGAAACCTACTATATCAGGGTTGCACTCTGCCCATTCATAGAACACAGTGCACAAAAGGTGGCTGTACTATTACTTTATTTACAAATCTACAGTATTCTGAACACCTATGAAATGTCAATTTGATTGGCATGTCTCTTTTTGATGTTCCAATTGAAAACTAATCTGAGATTGATTTAAACTCATTCCTTAAAAATGATATTTTGATGGAACTTTTAATGTTGTTTCTTGCCTACTGAACCATTTTTTCAAAACTTAGCTTAACCCTTTCATTGTAGTGTTCCACCAATGTGGCAGACTTAAGAGGAGCAGAGGGCATGAAAAATAACAAGGTGGTGCACTGCACGGCTGAATTGGGAAATAATGAGTTGCCACTCCACATCCTATATACCAATCATGAAACGCAAAAAGTGAGCCGGAAGGAAATGAAGGACCTCATATCTCCCATAGAAACTTTTCTCATGTTTCCTTGGTGCAGGCCCACCTTACACTTTGAGAAGCATGACAGTAGACATTGTCTGCAAACAAAACCCATCCATCAAACTCCTCATTACAGCAATTTTTACTACCACTTTAGTTTTCAATTCTTATACCTATGAATTTGGATATCTGTGGCTTTGCTATACTAGAGGAAAATCAATTTAGAATATGACATTGGTACCAAATGACAGGGGCTACATTTCATCTTGGCAAAACCTGCAAAACATGGGTTATTTTTGCTTGCTGCAGCCAATGCTGTAGAGTCATGCCGCCCCTATGAAATTATAAAACCAGGTGTACGATTCCTATGGATTTTATTGTGCAGATCAGGCTAAAAACTGTTGACATATCTCCCAAAATACAAATGACCTCCTCTTTGGACAAATAGAAAAACAGGTTTGGAAGGGATGAAGCGGGGGAAGTTTCTACGCAATTGCCAAGTTGTTTTTTTTAAGGCAAGAAAAAAGATCTGTCTCCACTTTATAGTTGACAAATAGTACTGTGTGGAATGCTTGGAAAGGCAGAGGGAGAGGGTTACCTTGACAGACAAGAAGTACAATTATCACAATATGATGAAGGAGTTTCCATGAGGGTGTATTGCACCGTTAATTACTGTCCTTTTTCTACAGGCTTCTAATGTGAGGAAAAACACGCAATGACAAGTGTGGAAAAGAGCAAGCACTAAATTACTGTCAGAAAAATAAACGGAGTAGCGTGCTGCTGCACGGTGATTTACGGGGGCAATTAACCACCACCCCACAGAGCTGCTGAGGACAGCACTGCTGCCTGTGGAAGTGTCAGGCAAAGAGGAAGGAAGAGGAACACTTGGCTGTGGCTTTCCAGACAACTTTGAGGGGGGAAAACAGGCAAGCAAGATAAGGGGTTCAGCTGCATGTCTGTAATCTATACTCATCTCTCTTATCTGTTGTTAAGAGAATGAAGTGGAAACAAAGGCTGAAATGCATGTAGAGTTGTAGGGTGTTTTATCAACTACACAAAGCTACTTAAGGAATTAACATTGCCCCAGTGGACCATACCAAAGGTCCATCAAACTTGTCTCATAGCAGTGGCCAATTCAATACCCTTAGGAAATGAGCAAGGAACCAATCGATCACTATTGGTAACTGGCCCTTGTTAATTGGAGAGGCAATAGTCTTGAAGGTTTTACCCTTAGAACTGGCTCTTGAAAGCCAATTTGGGAATGCTTTCTTCAGTGCCCTCTATGTTACTGTCCTAACTGAGCTCCTTTTACATGGTGTTTTGTTATTTCAAGTGTATGGGAAGTTGCAATGCCACTTTTATTTACAAATATGCCCATTTGTATCCTTACTGCACCTAGCCAGGTGATTAGGTAATCCCATCGAATCCTCATAATAGTGTTGGTTTCAGGGTCATAAATGAGATAACAAGTATACTCCAGAACCCAGTATGTTCAAGGTCATTGAGCCCTTAGATGTATGAATGAAACGAGTTAGAATGAAAACAACGTGGATGTAGGAAGAATTCAAAAAGGGTGCTGTGTAGAACGTAAGACATTCATATAGCTTTCAGCAGATAATGTGGTGTTAGAAAAAAATATTACTTTTGCATAGTCCCAATTAGAAGTGAGATCTATGATGACCGAATGCCCTTAGATTGCTCAGTTGATTTCAATTGATATAGAAAAGAAGTTCATATTTCTCTTCTCATTTGTTTTAGAAGGATAAAGTTTTCTCTACATGTTTAGCTGTTTGTCCCACTTCACCCCATACTGTGGTTACTCTTTTGCTGCAGGCAAGGTTTCTGCATTAATGCTCCTCCCTCCACCCAAATCTCCCAGGGCTGCATTCAGGAGTTTGTGTTCTTCAGGAATTTGGAGGAGTCTGCTTATTTATCATTGAAGCCAATCTGGTTTGCAGGTGCAGTGGATGATTAAAGAGACTGTAAAATAAAGGTTAAATGAAAAATACTCTCCAAGAGTGGAGATTTGAAAGTAGGTTTTGATTAAGAGAGAAATTCAATCAGGAAACTAAGAGAAAATATACTTCAGAGGATGAAGAGGAGGATGTTGATATTGATAATTATTTCTAACTATTTTTCCCAATCTGGGACTCAAAACAGTTTATAACCTTTAAATAGACATTGTTAAAAATATGATGAAGTGGTATAGCTGTTGAGATTTATAACTTCCAAGGAATGCATGGACTAGTGGCTAAAGAGCTGCTTTTGGCTGCCATTATATAGCCTGGGAGTGAGCACTGCATGTTGATTACAGTATTCCCATGAATTCCTATGTGATGGCATCCTATTATATAAGAGACTGAGACACTCTCTTAGTGTGCATGCACACTTATCGTTTTTCATTTCATGTATAGCTAAGATATTATTCTAGGTCCAAGGCTTTCTTGGGATTATTTTTGAAAGTTCAATGAAACCCACAAGTCCCTCATTGCAGAAGTTGACTCCAGTTCACTGCTTGGAGAGGTTTAAAGACATGTTAGTTCTATATGTAGCTTACCCAAATTGCTAGGTTTAACCATTAAAAATGAGTAGTAGTTTTGTCATGGACTTTAACACATGGCATAGCACATTAGAAATTCAGTATTTCTCAGTTTGCAATACATTATTTTGCACCTCATCCTTATTGCTAAATATGAAAATAATTGTGGAATCGCACAAAGACAGTCCTTCCTATCTTTGCTCATGAATTTCCTATGTGTCCTAAAGATGTGAAGTGTGGGCTTTAGCACACAGGAGTCTTGTTCTGAACATTTCCTTTCTACACCATGTTCTGCAGTTACTTTTTTGTCTCCATACAAACAATGTAGAAAATCCCCATGGGATTCATTGATTTTATTGCTTCTCTAGTTCCGCCATCTTTCTCTATGAAAATTAATATTTTTGAAGAAGGCCTACTAACAAATTCAAAAACATTATTTTTAATTTCCCACTCAACAAAACCTTATCTGGAACCTTTAAAGCACATGGCTATTTCAAATAAAATATTGTAGTATATTTTGAGTCTCCCAAAAGGGACTCAGGGGGATTTACAACAAAAATTGTCCCTGGACTAGGTCCCTGAGTTCAGAGGTTATGTCTATTATTTTATGTATTAGACCATGTAGTGCTTTATTTTGTATTTTTGGTTATTTAACCAACACAGCCAGGAGTTGGTTTTTTACTCCCTAAAGAAACAAGAAACTCCCAACAAAGAAGGTAAAACAGCATAGACTGGCTGTTTGGGTAATTTCAAACTTAATTGGGTCCGTCTCGTCTCAATTAAGGAAGCGTAGACCTGTACCATCATGGCTACGTATTGTGCTTTTACTGTATGTTTTTACGACATGTCTTATGATGTGTTTTTATTGTTGTATTGTGTGTTTTATTGTATACTTGCATTTTGTGATCCGCCCCGAGCCTGCTGGGAGGAGCGGAATATAAAACCGAATAAATAAATAAAATAAAATAAATAAATAAAGTTGTTCTGTTTCTAGTAATTCCTACAGAGGGGAGCAGAGTACACCAGACATTATTGCTGGCTTTTAGGGGCACACCCTTCAGCCAGCTCACCAACAGGGTGCCTGGCTCATAAAAAGAGCTGGCATGGGGCCTCCCATGGATGTAGCTAGGCAGGCCAGCTCATCAAAACAGCTGCTGCCAGCTCTTCACAGGAGTCACTGCCAGAAGCAAGAGTGAATGAGAGCCAGGCCTTGTTTGTCAAAGGAACCAGCAGCAGTTGCCTCAGCAAGATATATGACAAAGGAGGAGCAACAACAGAGCTGGGATGGGGAAGGGCGAAATGACAGAGAACTGGGAATGAAAACTATGTAAACTTAATTGTGAGACTAGCCAAATTTCACAGCTCCCTCCCCCCTCTGCCTTTTTTGAGCCATATGATACTGAGGTCTGGTAATGTAATAGTTCATCTATAGCAGCTATATCTGCTAGAAAAGCTGGAGGATTGGAGGCTAACAGATGTTTGGGTTTCTTGCTATCTTGAATTCTGAGCACCATTGGGCCCAAAAGGTGTTTTACTTCAACACCAAGGAAGATCCTAAATTAAGATGATAAAGATACAGTCTCAAGCATCTTGATAGTATTGTGTTAGTGAAAACCAACATGAGATACTAGTTGGTAATATTACTAGACCAATATTATTCCCCCATTTCTTTTTAAATTGAGTTCAGAATTTAGTGAATAGTGGAAATATGTTGGATGTACTTCATCTGAGTTTTGGCAAAGCATTTAGTGATATTGAAATTGAGCAATTTAAAACAGTTCACAGATAGTGAGATCTGGACCATGGATAGCGAAACCCAATACATGGATAACAACATTCGACAAGCGGATGATGAGATCCGGCATTGGGCTGCAGACTCCATGCCTGGCGAGATTCAAAGCTAAAACCCAAAGTTTCCCAATCAAATAAGTCTCGCCAGTTGAAGAAGAAGCCACCAGGGTAATTTATTTAAACTGGACAGAAAGGATCACAGCCAGCGGTAAATTGCTTAATGAAACTGACACATTTTATACAGTTCAGTCTTGTTGTGTGTGTGTGTGTGCATGCACCCAGCTGGGGCCAGCCTTGCGCTGATTGGCAGAGCCAACTCTGACAAGCAGCTGGGAGGATTTCCTCCACATGGAGGGGTACCAGGCAGCCAATCAGATAGCTTTCCCTGCTTCCAATGCAGATTTCAGCTCTCCAGTGGCAAACCGGGTGATGGGATGGTCAGGAAAAACAAAGGAGAATATAGTTTTATGAATGGATTACCATGTCACAACCTCAAGACTAATGTGTTGCACTCCAGAACAGGAATAACCCTCTGACTTTAAAACACCATACATAGAGTAGGAAAACAATTCTTTTTTATTGAAGATAAGTAAAAACAGCAAGGTAAAAATATGCTTTAGGAAAATAGATAAGTCCAATAAGGTAGGAAGATAAACAGGAACAAAATAATTCCAAGGCAGGGTTCAGCAAAGTTCAAAAGCGAAATCCAAACTTTTATAACAAAATCCACAGAGGCAGGAAAACCTTAATCCACAGCATGAGTATATAATTCCAAGAGACAAAGAGTTCAAACCATGAACCAGAAATCTTTAACATGAGTCTTCCAAGCAAGGCTTCCATAAAACAAGCAAGATTCTGAAATGATGCTTCATCTTTCTAGATTTTCCCTGGTGAGAACTTTATAGGCTATTCCCAGCACCCAGAAATTTGTTTCGTTTTCCTTGACTGCCTCTTGCCCTTATCTCTCAAAGTCTAGAAGAACAGCGAAAACCTTGGCTGAGCTGTCTATCTTGGCTAAATTCCAGCCATGTGTTTATGTTCTCCTTATCTATTTGCTCATTAGTTTTTTCAGGTGTTCAGATAGAGTGTTCCCTGGACGTGTTACTCCTTCTGTCAATTACATAAATAAGGGGATGGAGGGAATCCTGTGTAAATTTGTAAAAGACATAAAATTGGGATTGCGATATCCCAAAAGAAAAGAATGAAGTTTAAAATGATGTTGATAAAACAAAAAACTGGGCCAAATAAACAAAAACAAAATGTAATAGAAACAAATCCAGAGTTCTTCAGTATGCATGACTCAAATCAAATACATGAGTATAGGGTGGGAGACACCTAGTTTAGAAGTAGTGCTTATTAAAAGAGTTCAAGAATGTATTCAGTCAAAGGCAGGTATTTTAAGGGGTGTATTTCTCCATTTTTGATTCTATCAGTGACATTAATGTGTGGGCATACTTGTAGGTGATCTTAAAATGTGCACCGATGCTCATTTTTTTGCCATTGCACCTCTGGCATGCAACTATAATGGTAATTATGTTTTTAATTTTTTTATATAGAAGATGTGTAATTTCAATATATCTCTAATTCACTTTAGCTATATTTTCTCATTTTGCAGACAAGTTTATCCAAGATTGCAAGATTTCAGACTTTTTCAATTGCAATGTTTTTTTAAAAAGAAAATTAAAAAAATAAAAGAAACCTGAATGGGCAGAAACTACACTTTCCCTTGTGATAGAACATAACACAGGTGATTTAGCTAGAAAGATAGTTCAACATGTATGATGGTGTTAAGTAAATAATCTGTTTATTTAAAAAATGGAAAGGCACGAAAAGCAATGATAATTTATTTATTTATTTATTCATACTTGATTGGCCGCCCTTCTTGAAAGGCTCGGGGCGTCTCACAACATATATAAACAGTCAAGTAGAAAGCAATGGTTAAAAACAAGGTTAAAACACATCTAAAAACACAATAAAAACACAGAGCCATAAGCTGAACAAGGTACGACACTCCCCTCTTCCCCCCTAAGTAGGATGAGGTTTTTTAATGCAGCTCTTGGTCAGGACCTTGAATGTGACTGGCCCTACAAATATTTTCCAGGCAATGCTCATGTTCCCTCATGGAAACCTCACATACAATAGTCGCTTGTTTACTGCTGCTGTGTTTTCCATCATGCTCTCAATAATTCCTATGAATGCAACAGTATGAAGTCACCTTGTCATTTATGTAACTAGTGTTTCAAACACATTGTTATGTGCATCAAGACAGAAAATCATAGGCATACAGGTATAGGTAATAACACTAGGATGTACTAAAGTCAGACTGATTTTAGACGCAAACCACATAAGTAAAACAGATACAAAATTAGTGAACAAATAGTGTGTGTGTGACAGGGCAATAAAAAAACCATAAGTACCATCATCATCTTATCAATGCTTCCAAAAACAACACTTTTTACATATCTCAGATTTGCAAAGACAAGTATGGATTATCTCAGCGTGCTTCCAGACAGCATCAAAATGTGGGATTTAGAAGAGGGGCAAAAAAATTTCTGCGACCTCAGAGCAGATCCTCATACAGACCTGCCAATCCCAGGCTTTCTTCTCTCACTGTCCTCACAGGCTTCCTGCCTCTCAGGATAAAAATGGATGGATGAGAGAATCTGCTGGAAGTGTTTTTAAAAAATGGATATACACTGATCTTAATATAAGAAATACAAGCATATTCGCATGTGCACACATACGGATCAGCACATAACAGGAAATTAAAACTTTCACCAGATTTCTTCCTTTTTCCTAATTATTTATTAAAGCTCTCTTTACAGTGTTACGGTGTTAAATAAAGAGTTTCAGAGTGTTCAATTGGCTCTCCATTCGTGCTTCCTTTCAATCAGTTGTGCATCTGTTTGACATCTCAATCAGCTCATCAGCTGTTTCCGGCTTTTAAAAAGGACAGAAATCAGTTGGAGCCAGGGCCGTAGCCAGGATTTTGATTCGGGGCTGAGTTTGGTTCCGGGGGCTGAGACTGGGTGGATTCGGGGTGGGGCTGGAGCCCCCTTAGCCCCCCCCCCCCGGCTACATGCCTGGTTGGAGCAGTCTCCACAGGGGGAGAGAAGGAAAACACTTTTTTTTGTCATGCAGGGTCACACAGACATAGAAAGATGCACACCTTTCAGACAGAAACAGGATAAAGGATCCCTTTTTATCCTGTACTTTTCTTCAATTGGTACGAATCAGCACACATTTAGCACTGACGTTGTCTAGTCACACACCCCTTTTAGAAAAGGGAACTCCCATGTTTAAAGCCATGTCTGGGATGGGCCCTCAGTGTTCATGTAAGGACATTTCTCTTAAATTCATGGATAGTGCAAATCTTAGATGAAGAATTAGTTCATTTTGACTAAGGAGACAATATGCCAAAAAAAAACTCCACCTATAATCACACATTTTGAATGTGAGCATATAAACACCTTCTTCTGCATGTTATTAGGGGGAAGCAGAGAGCAGGTGCAGTGTAGTGATTTGAGCATTGGACTACAACTCTGGAAACTATGGTCACCATATGTTGGAAACCATATGAAGACATGCCAGCACCACAACATCAAGATACATTAATTTCCTTGCCCGTTTTCTATTTTTGAAAGTATAGGTTGTGATGATTTATGGTCCACCCATTTTTGCAGAAAGACAAATATGATAATTGGCATTTGTCCTCATCCTGAACTAAACCTCTGCTGTATCTATTTTAGGGGCAGCACTTCCTTTTTCTCATACAGAATGAAACTATATTTCCTTGATGCTTTCACAGTAGAACATGGGGGCACCTCTGAATAAACACGTTCACATAACTTAAGGCTTGTAGGGCTTCCCTCGACCCGTGCCCCTCCTGGCTTGTTAGATCCTGCCTGGAGGGGTTACGTGGGCCTCTGTTGAACATCGTAAATAGCTCCCTTGAGCAAGGAGTCTTCCCAGAGTGCTTTAAAGAGGCGGTGGTAGCACCATTACTGAAGAAACCGTCACTAGATCCTGCGGTTCCCTCCAACTACCGACCAGTGTCGAACCTCTCGTACCTGGGCAAGGTAGTTGAGAGGGCAGTAATGGAGCAGTTGCAGTCCGTCTTAGATGATGCAACATGGCTAGACCCCTTCCAGTCCGGCTTCCGTTCAGGGCACGGGACGGAGACGGTCCTGGTCTCCATCACAGATCAACTCCGCTGCCAGCTCGACCAAGGCGGGTCTGCGCTGCTCGTGTTATTGGACCTCACGGCAGCGTTTGACATGGTCGACCACAATCTACTGATCCACCGCCTGGCCATGGCTGGAGTGAGGGGGACAGTTCTTAAATGGCTGACCTCCTTCCTCCACCAGCGGTCTCAGCGTGTGAGGAGGGGCGAGGTGGTCTCCGAGGGCTCCTCATTAGTTTGTGGAGTTCCGCAAGGGGCCATTCTCTCCCCTCTGTTATTCAACATCTACATGCAGCCGCTGCACAGCTGGTGCGGAGTTATGGGCTGGAGTGCCACCAGTACGCTGACGACACCCAGCTCATTCTGAGGATGGAGGACAGGCCATCCCCGATAATTTCCAACACTGCCTCGAGGCCGTTACTGGATGGCTGCGTGCCAGTAGGGTGAGGGTGAATCCGCGAAGACGGAGATCTTGTGGTCGGGCCGCTCGGGTGGTGTAGATGTCCAGCTTCCGACCCTGGACGGTTGGCGCTATGCCCATCGCCTTCCGGTAAGAGCCTGGGGGTCCCGCTGGCCGCCCAGCTGGCCATGGAGGCCCGGGTCTCCGCGGGCAGCTAGGTTGCTTTTTTCATCTGCAACAGGCTCGGAGGCTGGCCCCTATATCTCCCGGAATGACCTGGCCACGGTGATCCAAGCTACGGTCATCTCAAGGCTGGATTACTGTAACGCGCTTTACGTTGGCCTTCCTTTGTCGGCGACCCGGAGCTCAAGCTGGTGCAGAACACTGCCGCCCGGCTCCTGTCTGGAACCCCAGCAGGCTGCCACATCACACCTGTTTTGCAGGATCTGCACTGGCTCCCAATCGAGCACCGGATCTCCTTCAAGGTGTTGGTTCTTACCTTTAAGGCCTTGCATGGCCTGGGGCCAGCGTACTTGAGGGACCGACTCACCCCACACTGTCCCCGAGATCACTACGCTCCGAGGATGCTAATTTGTTAGAGATACCCTCGGCGAAATCGGCAAACTGACACCTACTGCCGGAGGGCGTTCTCCGTTATAGCTCCTACGCTGTGGAACGCCCTCCCGGCTGAACGCGGGCTATAAAGGACCTGCTCCCCGCTAGACGCGCCTGCAAAACTTATTTGTTTAAGCAGGCCTTCGGTGAGTAGGTCCTGCCCATGTTCCGCTTTAGCCGCTGTCCTGGGGTGTCACGCTATCTAATTTCTGAACTGTACCTGGGGTTTTGTATTTTGCTGTTTTAACTGTTTAATTGTCTTAGATGTTTTATCGCATTGCTTGTGTGTAGTTGTACCTTCGGTTCCTGTGAGCCGCCGCGAGCCTCAGGGAGTCGGCGGCATAGAAACCCGAATAATAAATAAATAAATAAATAAAGTGGAGGTGTCTATTGAGATATTCAAATATATAGAGATCTCCATACATACATAAGTGAACTAAAAAAATTGACACAAGGTAAACTCTTCCCACCATGAACGCTGCCCATCTCTGACTCATAATATCCTGTTAATTCTGAAAATGACACCTCCATTTCACATGCCCTTCTAGTCAATTCAAATAAGTTCTGAATGTAAAAAGAAAAAGAAAAAGGCAACACCACTCTTTTCTTGGTAAACACCAACCAACTTATCTCATTCTCCAGCACCCCCCAGCTCTGATTTCACTAGGATCTTGATTATGACATCAAGACATACATATAAAACCCCTGGTTTTCCCCCTAAAAATTCAGAGTAAAAAGTGTCTATGACAGAATAACATCAAAGCCTTCAGACATTTAGAAGAAGTTTTTTCACGTTGAAAACAGAGGAACATTCTGTGTTCCAACAGCATTGACATCAAGATAAGGACAAATTATTTTGCAAGTGTAGATTTAGCCTTAGTCACTGATGCCAAGTTCAAAAATCAGATCTAAATGTTACAACAGTCAAGGTAGCTTGGAGCTTATAAGAATTCATTAGAAATGGAAATGGTGCTTTAATTTTTTGCCCGTTAGCTAGTGTTCTGAACTGCAGGCAGATAAAAGCTAGGGATAAATATAAAAGAGTGTAGGCGTCCATGTAATTACATGATATTGTACACAGCAAATCAAGTAATGTACTATTCACATTTATTTTATGTATTCAAAAACTATGTTAAGTTAACTAGGTTAAGTTAATAAAGCTAAATCACTTTCAGTTTTTTAAGAACACATATATCAGGCTTAGAAGTGAAACCATCATGGTTACAGTGTGATGTTACATGCAGCCACTACAGATTATTATCTACCTTTATATAATTTGCATTCATGCACAAATAATTTCACATTTTCTCCTTGTTGAGCATGATTATGAGAGGTTTATTTGCATTTCTGATTTGTGTGTGTGTGTGAACAAAGCATGTGTTTCAGTCAAACCCCAAGTTTTTTGCCCAGAACATGTGAATCCCTTACTAAGGACCTCATTCCATGAGCAAAGGAAAAGCGGAGGGAACCATATAATCCCATTCCCTCCCATCTTTCTCATCTACTTTCTTGAATGGTCAGACATCCCATGTCCTTTCCCCATCTTCTGCATTTGGGAATCGGGTAAAACCTATCTCCTGAAAATAGTCTTCCCTTTGTTTCCCTGTGCTGCCACCATGGAGTTCCATGGGCAACCACCAGAACTGGCCTTGCATCATGTGCTGGCCTCTGTGGGAATCCATTTTGGCAACACAGAAAAACATAGAGAAGACAGTCTCAAGCCAGCATGGGATGAAGTCCTTAGCCATGCTTTGTCCTTATCCTCATCCCTATCCATCCACACTGAAGCCCATCCGAGCTACTTCTTGGGGAGCAAATGGCCCTTTTGGCTCTCTGACCTGAATTGATAAAGTGGTGTTCTTGAGAGCTTCTTAGTGGTTTCTCCATCAAGCCTGAAGGGTTTAGACTTTCTTCTTTACCAGTGGTTGTGGTAGAGCTCTTTCATGGTTTCCAGCAGTATTTAGCTGGAGGTTATTTCTTTGGTGATGCATGATGGTTCCTCTACACGAGGAGCTACTGGGCTCCTTCCTTTCTTTTGGATTATTATGGATATTTGTTCCTTTAAGGTACATTTCATCCGTTGCCTTCTTTGTGGATTTAATACACCTTCTGCAATACCGCCAGTGTGTGGATATGGACGATAACTTCACAAAGGAACATATTCATTTTGCTATGGACTGTGTAATATTTATCTATCTATTTATTTATTATTTAGATTTGTATACCATCCCTTCCGACTGGCTCGGGACAGTTTACAGCATATCGAATTACATCATAAAACATATCAATAACCAACAGGACACATAAAACAAGCAATAAAACCAATTTAACAATATTCTGCTATAAGCAAGAGTGGTCACAGATTGAATATGTGGACACTACAGATTGGTATTGTATGTGCTTATTCAAATGTGGTATTGATTTATATTGTGCTACTATTATAGATTTGTGTTTTACTAACTCATTGCTATTGGGTCTTTCTTGTTCGCCCAGTATTTGGTTGTTGTTGTTCACAGCCCTTGTGTTTGCTTTGGTTCCTCTGTCATGTCTTTGGCATTGCCCTCCTCATGGTAGAGTACAGGTGGTTATACCAAGTTGAGATCCAAAATGCTGATACTACTGTCTTTGGACAAACCCACGTTAAAATTAAAACCTGTAGCAAGAAAATCTAAATAAGGCTATCTTAACATTGCACACATGATGGACTATTGCAGAAGGATTTTTCATGGAGTCTGTTCAGTGTAGTGGATTGAGTGACTAGGGACTTCATCACATTGAGGTCCTTAAGCTGGGAAACAGTGGAAGACTCCATTGGGCAGCAGGGCAAACCATCCTTAAGCACCCTGCATCACACCTTCCCCATCACATGGGGAAAACTGTTGCTGTCTGGCTTCTCCTTAAGTTGTCCCTGGCTTAGCTAATGAGATCATGGGTAGCCACCTATGTTATCAGGGCTCTGTTCTAGGATGCTTCCAGGACGGAGCTCCACAGGAGGTAGTCCTGCATTATGTGATGGGCTCTGGTGGGTTCTGTACTGGAAGCATCCTAGGGTGGAGCCCAAGTGTCATGTGATGAGGTCTTGGGACTTGGAAACACACTGGGTGACCTTGAGCAAATCATACTCTCAGCTTCAGTGGCAAGCAATAGCAAACTCCACTGAACAACTCTTGGTAACAAAACTGAATGATAGGAACATCTTAGGGTCACCATTATTCAAAAATGTAAAGCAGATCAAAGGCCCTCCATCCATCCCAACAGCCACTGCAGTGGCTTCAGAGGGAAAGAAGAATGGAGACACATCTTCATTATGCTTAGATTCAGAAGCAGTGAAAGGCCATTCCTCCATCCCAAATGCCAGTCTCCTGAGCTTAAGCCAAAAGGGAATGAAAGACCTTCCACCCATCCCAATTGCCACTGCTCTGGGTTTGGAGGGAGGGAAGAAGCTATATCTGCTGGATTTAATTCCCTCTACATTCCCTCTACATTAAAATCCACTTTTCCTTCTGTGTCATGTTTTAATTAGATTGTAAGCCTGAGGGCAAAGAGCTGTTTTGTTGTTCTTTTACTTGTGAAGCACTATATAAACTTTGGTGTCAATATATATATATATAAATAAATAACTGACAGGACGTATTTTTTGAAAATAAATCAGTGCTGTTCTAAATCTGATTGTGTGTGTATATACATTTAGGTGTTGCAAGTTATTTTGTAAGCCAATCTGGGTCCATACAGGAAAGATGGAATATTTGATATAGTTATTTTAATATATGCATTTAATAGTAACATTTTATCTATGTGTTTTAACCATGTCGAACTCTGTCTTGAACCATGCAGAGAGCCAGGTAACAAATAATTTTTCCCGTCTTCTTCTCTTTCTCTTTTTCTCTTTCTCCTCCGGCTCCTTCATAGATAAATATGTGGCTTAACTGAGAACCTGGTAAAACAGCTGTCAGAGCAAGGAAAGGCTACTTTGGAGGAAGGACAATTCCCAGAATCCTCCTTTAAGTCTCAAAAGTAATATTTACAAGCTTTTTGAGCACTATCTCTGAAGCCTACTAATCTAACTATCTTAGTAATGGGACAGGAGCCCATGCTGGAGCAAAGGGTTAAATCCTTGCACCACTAAGACTGCTGGCAGAAAGGCCAGTCATTCAAATCCAGGGAGCAGGGTGAGCTCTCATCTGTCAGCTCCAGCTTCTCATGCGGGGACATGATTGAAGCCAGCCACTTGATGGTAAAACATCCGGGCATCCCCTGGGCAATGTTCTTGCAGACGACCAATTCTCCCACACCATAAGTGACTTGCTGTTTCTCAAGTCAATCCCAACACAGAAAAAAAGTGATGGGGCAGACACTGAGACCTCTTCTACACTGACATATAAAATCCAGGTTATCTTTCTTGAACTGGATTATATGGCAGTGTGTTTTGTTGTTGTTCATTCGTTCAGTTGCTACTGACTCTACGTGACCTCATGGACCAGCCCATGCCAGAGCTCCCTGTCGGCCGTCACCTCCCCCAGCTCCTTCAGAGTCACTTCAAAGATACCATCCATCCATCTTGCCCTTGGTTGGCCTCTCTTCCTTTTTCCTTCCATTTTCCCCAGCATAATTGTCTTCTTTAAATTTTTATTTCTTCTCATGATGTGGCCAAAGTACTTCATCTTTGCCTCTACTATCCTTCCCTCCAATGAACAGTTGGGCTTTATTTCCCGAAGTATGGACTGGTTGGATTTTCTCGAGGTCCAGGGGACTCTCAGAACTTTCATCCAACACCAACACCAAAGTTCAAGCTCTCACTTCCAGCTCTCACATCTGTAGGTTACTACAGGGAATACCATTGCTTTGACTATACGGACCTTTGTTGCCAGTGTGATGTCTCTACTCTTCACTATTTTATCAAGATTGGACATTGCTCTCCTCCCAAGAAGTATTTATTATTTATTTATTTATTTCCAGTGTTTATACCCCGCTACTTCTCAACCCCCGAGGGGGGACTCAGTGCCGCCTAACAGACGGCAACAATTCGATGCCACACAATACATAGTAAACAACAGTTTAAATTAAAATACATTAACAATACACCTAGAATTAAATACTTTAAATACAGTTAATATTAAAAACATCATGTGCATTCATCACCATTAAAACAATGTTCCATCCAAAGTCTTAGATCTTAACCACCAATTTGCCAACTGACCAGTCTAAAGTGCCGTGTCGTGCTAGGGTGCAAACGCTTGGTCCCAAAGCCAGGATTTCACTCTTTTTCTGAATGTTAGGAGGGATGAAGCTGATTGAATATCAATAGGGAGTGCGTTCCACAGACGGGGGGCCACCACCGAGAAGGCCCTCCCTCTCGTCCCCGCCAACCGCATTTGAGAGTTTGGCGGGAGCGAGAGCAGGCCCCCCCCTGGATGATCTTAAATTACGAGGTGGGACATAGAGGCCGATGCGTTTGGACAAGTAACCTGGGCCAGAACCGTATAGAGCTTTAAAGGTCAAAACCAGCACTTTGAATTGAGCTCCGAATTCGACAGGCAGCCAATGGAGCTGACACAACAGCGGGGTGGTATGCTCACTGTATGTAGCTCCAGTTAGTAATCTGGCTGCCGCCCGTTGGACTAGTTGTAGCTTCCGAACTGTCTTCAAAGGCAGCCCCACGTAGAGTGCGTTGCAGTAATCTATTCGGGATGTGACCAGAGCGTGGACGACCGTAGCCAGATCAGACTTCCCAAGGAACAGGCGCAGCTGGCGCACGAGTCTTAACTACAAAAGCTCTCCCGGCCACCGCCGAGACCTGGTAAGCGTCTTCTGATTTCCTGGCTGTAGTCTGCATCTGCAGTAATCTTTGTACCTAGAAATACTGTCACTGCCTCCACGTTTTCTCCCTCTATTTGTCAGTTATCAGTCCGGTTGCCATAATATTGGTTTTTAAAAAATTATGTTTAACTACAACTCAGCTTTTGCACTTTCTTCTTTCACCTTGATTAGAAGGCTCCTCAGCTCCTCCTCGCTTTCGGCCATCAAAGTGGTATCATCTGTATATCTAAGGTTGTTAATGTTTCTTCCAGCAATTTTAACCCCAGCCTTGCATTCATGAAACCCCGCACATCGCATCTTGTGTTCTGCATACAAGTTGAATAGGTTGGGTGAGAGTATACAACCCTGCCATATGCCTTTCCCAATCTTGAACCAGTCTGTTGTTCCATGGTCAGTTCTTACTGTTGCTGCTTGGTCGTTATACAGAATCCTCAAGAGAGAGACAAGGTGATTTGGTATGCCCATACCACCAAGAACAATTTATTATGATCCACACAGTCAAAGGTTTTAGAATAGTCAATATAACAGAAATAGATGTTTTTCTGAAACTCCCTGCCTTTCTCCATTATCCAGCAGATATTGGCAATTTGGTCTCCCATTCCTTTGCCTTTTCTAAACCCCGTTTGGCAACTCTCTCCATGTATTGCTGGAGCCTTCCTTGCAGGATCTTGAACATTACCATATGGCAGTGTAGACTCATGTAATCCAGTTAAAAGCAAATAATGTGACTTATCTACTTTGATAATTTGGTAACATGGCAGTGTAGAAGGAGCCTAGGACCTCCAAAGCCAATCTCAGGGCTCAGGTGAGTACCTATGCCTTCATGAATCCTCCTTGGCTATCTTTCAGAGTTAAGAGTTCAGAAAGGTCAGTTCCACCCCCTTTCATATGACAGACAATAAGTGAGGACATATACGCACACATCATATGGTTGGAAAAGCCTCTCATACTTGTTAACATGCATATTCCTTCCTCCTTAGGAGAGCTTCGTTCACTTTGGCAAATTGCTTGAGTAAAGGCTGCAACAACACATTACATATTTATGTATGTATTTTCTAATTATGCACGCTGAGTTATCTACCTACTTAATTACAGCTGTAGTTTAGAGATTAAAGTTTATACGCTTTGTGATGCGTGCACACACATGCATAGTTATGCAGTCATGCTTGAAAGGAGCATCATTAAATATTCATCATTATGGCTCAGATTAGTTGTCAGATCCTATAGAATACAAGGGGCACCTGCTATCTTCTGCTGTTTTAAATTCAGCAATGAGTGAACAACAGCAGTATTTTACATCTCATGGTTAACAGAGGTTTGGTGTTGTTGTTTTTTAAAATGATCTTTTGGATCACATGTTGGGAAAAAGCTGAGGAGGTAGAAGGGGAAAATGTGTCACACAATCCAATATATTACATCTTTGTTTACAGTCTATTTAAAAGGTTTATTGATTTATCAATAAGTGCCCCTTCTGTTTAGTGCGAGAAAACAGCCTTGTTCAATTCATACTGGCTACAGCTTGTCAGCCTCGAAGCAGCGAGGTCTAAAAGGTGTTTTCTGAGGAGAATTGGGTAATGTAAGGTCATACCATTCTAACCTATAATGTCTTGTAAACTTTGTTGAGGGGGAAGAGTGGATGTTAAATTGTTCAAAATGTACAATTCATATGTCTTTCATTTTTAGTTTATATCAGGCATCCATCTGGCTATCTATCTATCATCTATCTCTACCTGTCTATTTATTTACCTATTTATCTATTATTTACCTCCATCTTTCCATCTATCTATCTTCTCTCTCAGTCTCTCAGACGCACATGCATACGTCTATTCTCAATTTATTCCTTTGATTTAATCTCTGTATATCAATAACAGCATAAATTGGGCACTCTGGTACAAAATATAAAGGCAGTTGTTAAATTCCACTGCGCATCCCCTTCCCCACTGCAGGTGGACTGCTGATAGCCATAGATTCCTTTCCCCCGTCCCCGAATTGCACAGAGGGGAAGAAATATATAGGTCCATGAATCAATCTAGATAATGGGGAAGACTGAAAGTAATAAATAATACAGTAACAACCCTAAACTAATGAGCTGTTGCTAAGGTACATTTCACAGGCTCATCCTCTATATAAAAAGTCACTAATAATCCCTTGGTGTAATCAGATGATAAAGCTTTGCCATAAGGCAACACCTGTGCAATTAAAACTGCAGATTCTTTTGCACGTTTCATTAATTTCAGGATTTTGTAAAGGCACAATGACTGCACTAATAATCTAGTCTACTTGACTCCATGTCTACTGGAAACAGGGTGTCTAATTAGGTAAAGGTAATTAATTAGAGATAAATGGAGCTAATCAGACTCAGTTAACACTAATTCTCTGAATTAAGACATTTTGGGACACCTACTATTCGGCTGCCTTTGATATTTTCCCAACAAACAAAGAGTCAGAAGGGAACAAGAAAGCATTTCCCGATGTCATTGCAATGGGCAACATCCGTTCTGCAAATGTTTTATTAACATTGGTACCTTGAGTATAGTCAATGGGCATATTAAAAGCTAGGCATTATTCTTGGCACTTGAAGTATGGAGATGTTTCTTTGGATTTGGGACCTTTGGGAGGATAATGAATAATTGTTTTTCTATTAGTCTAATTTGAGACAGAGGGGGAATTTAAAATCCCAAATCATCGTAAATTAAACACATAAACACACATAAAATTTCTTCAGAAAATGAGCATTTGTTGATTTCTAAAGACATTACTTTTCAAACCATATTTTCTTTTGCTTATGATCTTTTAAGGTTCAGTCATCTTTAGGCTGCAATCAAGTTATGGTGATTGGTCTCTGGAGTTCAGCTTAAACAAAAAAAAGTGTGTGAGGGAGAAACAACCATATTGCAGCCAAACACAGAGTTCAATGGAACTAAAGCTTGATGACATATCGACTAGGTGCAAAGGAGGGAAAATGGAAGGCGATTTCCCCCTCCCCCCCCCTTCCTGGCAAGTCCTCCCTTGCTTCTCAGATGCCTCCTTAGGATCCATGGATTCTGCTGGTTGAGATTAATTTTGGCATGGCATGGGCAGGGGAGATCATCCTTGGATGGACATAACCTCCAGTAGTGGAAGATCCCACCTCACATCATGGTCTACTCCATCCATGAGATCTTCCCTGATCTTCAGAAGACATGTCCCAGCTGGCTGGGCACTGATGATAAATACTCCTCGTTAGGTTGCTGTGGGTTTCACCCATATCTATGCCAGGCATCCTCAGAGGCTGTGAGGTCTGTTGGAAACTATGTTTATAGATCTGTGGAATGTCCAGGGTAGGAGAAAGAACTCTTGTCTGTTTGAGGCAGGCATGAATGTTGCAATTGGCCACCTTGATTAGCATTGAATAGCCTAGCAGCTTCAAAGCCTGGCTGCTTTCTGCTTGGGGAATCCTTTGTTGGGATGTGTTAGCTGACCTTGATTGTTTCTTGCCAGGAATTCCCCTTTTTTGAATGTTTCTCTTTATTTACTATCCTGATTTTAAATTTTTTAAACCCATCATTAAGCTTGTGTATTTTGGCTGAACTTCAATTCATTTGTGTTAGCCAGATACTGGTAGACCCCCATATCCATTTTCACATGCCTCCCAAAAATGGGCAGATAGTCAGACTGCCATTTTCAGTCCATAGCCAAAAAATGTGGCTATATCCAGCCCATTTGCAGCAATGAGGAGCTTACAAGGCTCCCCTTTCCATTCCTGGGAGCCTTTCCTTTTTCCCATCTGCTCTAGAGGAGAGGTAACTAGGTGTTTGCTGGGATTTATTATTATTATTATTATTATTATTATCTTTTAGGAGTATTTGAGGAAGAGGAAGGGAAGGAGAAAAAAAGCTAAAAGGGTGACTCTCCCGAGCCCCCAAATGTATGTGTGCACCCCACCTACTTGTCCCACACATTCCCAACTCTCAGTCAGTCCTGCTAAATAAAAATAATCAAGAAAATTAAGGAAAATAAAGGAAAATCAAAAAGATTAAACTATGATGCCAAATAGGGGAGGAGGAGCCAAAATAGACTGCCACATGGTCCCATTATGGATGGGAATCTGTGAAGGTTGGGCCCTTGCTATTATGGGCACTCAAACAAAGTGAAAAAGTGAGAATGGCCGAAAGAAATGGCTAAAAATGGATCCACGCTCAAGCCTACTCCTCATTATTTGTTCTCTCTTTATCTTACGCATGTGTGTTTTACAGGGTTGGATTGAGGCAAAGAGTATGGTGGCCCTATCTCCCCCAGGAACTTCACAAGAGCCCATGTATTATGTAGATCTGACTCACTAGTGATAGAATATAGTGACTCATTGTGCTAACACAACAAAAATTTACTTCTTGAAGTCTCTTGGATCATCCAGCTTTTGCTGGACCTGAGTTTGTGTTCCATTTGCATGTAATAAAGGTTTCAACAACTCTTCAGATGTATAAGAGTGGTTCTTGGTATTTCTAAAGACAAATCAATTTGGGAATGACACTTGAGCAGTCATATTCCAGAGTTTAATGCTATCTTGAAATTAAATATTTCATAAGTATATCAGTTACCCTTCCCCAACATTTTTCGATCAAAGCACAAGCGGGTTAAAAAAAAATCAGGTTTATTAGCTTTATAGCAGCAATGCTTGACATTTCTTGCTGTACGCATTTTTTGCTGCTTCTGTAAAGTTAGGTGCCATTGTTAATCCATCCTAAAGCAATTCTCTTGGTTTAGGTTTTAAAAACAGCGAACTTCAGTTAGTTAAAAATTACTTAATCTCTCTCTCGTAGACTCATTGTTATTGATCACATACAATTTTCTTTCTTGACAATTCATTACAAGTATAAACAGATCTAATTAGAGAGTAATTTATTTTCTGCGTTATCAATTTCTCACTCCCCAGTCTGTTTCAGAATTATTTATATTCTATGTCTGGAACTGAATAAATGTGAACTGAATTGTAGATATAACAGGGTGGAATGAGTTTTCTTCATGATGCCAGAAACCTAGCCTGGAATTTTGAAACATATTTTGGAATAAGTAAAAACTGTGCATCTCCTTACAATGTAGTTGCCTAAATGTTTAGTCCTCTGGTGATAATTAGTTGTTCTGTTGTAGATAAAATTGGTACTAAACTGAGTTATAGATAACTTTGAGAGAGAGGAGCAGGTGATTCTTCATTAACCTAGTTTACACAATGAGTGAAAACAGACTGTTGCATTTTGCATCCAGCAGTGTGAATCTGGCTTTGGAACTGGTGCTGAAACATACACAGCAGGAAGCTGAATATTGGATCAGTAAATGACAATCAGGTGTTGGTCTTTAAATAAATGTACACATCTTTTTACACACATAATTTTACAATATTTTTGGGGTGGACTGTGAGTTGGGTTAGTGATGTCATAGGAGCTGAGCAAACTGAAGCTGTAATGCTTGCCGATATCTCTGAGGGGTTCAATCTGAACTGGCTAAACTGCACTAATTGAAGTTTGATTTTATGAAAGAAAGGTACAATAATATTTCCTTTAAATTGCCATTTCATGTTTTGGCCTGTTTCAGTATCTTTGACAGCACCAGTCCTAATTCATCCCACTGACCATGAGTCTAAATTCCTCATAGTTATCAGGTAGTAAAAAGCCATATCTTGAATAGACTACTGCAACATGTTTTACGTGGGACTGCATTTGAAGACTGTTTGGAAGCTCCAAGTACAATGAGCAGCAGCCAGATTGCTTACTGGAGTAGCGTACAGGGAGCCAACATCCCTCCTTTTAAGTCAGCTCCACTGGCTGCCAGTTTGCTACTGAGTACAATTCAAAGTGCTGGCTTTGGCCTATAAATATAAAGCCCTAAATGGTTCTGGCCCAACATACCTGTCTGAATGTATTTCCCTCTATTAACCAGTTAGAGCATTTAGCCATTTCATTATGTCCTTGGCACCCAAAAGATAAGAAGAAAAAGAAACAATGAATCAAGAATTCCTGTTCCTCAGATTGATCTGAGAAATATAAGATAGTATAAATATAAGATTTTTACAAATAACGACTATGGGACTAGCCATTATGTTTGAATCTGTTTTAATGGTACTTATATGTTTGCTTATTTGTTTATTGCTCAATGTGTTGTCTTTGTTTATTTGTATTTATAATGTGGCATTGAACTTTGCAATAATTGTAAGCCACTCTGAGTCTCCTTCGGGATGAGAAGAGCTGGGTAGAAATATAGTAAATAAATATATATGGACTTCAATTTAGATCTTTTCCTACAAAGAGATCATCTTTTTTTTAATAAAAATAATTATGACAGGAATTCTATTCAATATTGCATTGCCAATGTGATGTACTCCTTAATGCTCTATAGATGTGCTCCTTAATACTGGTTGAGAAGTTGGATCAACTATTACTCAGCAGGGGACTCAATAGCCATGTTACCTATTAATGATCAAATAGTATAGTCCAGTAACTCTGGTCTATCTGCGCTGACATAATTTTATGCTGTGGAATGACAAACAGGATCTTGGTCTATGTATTACAATTTGAAGTTACTGCCTCCAAGCTAATATGTAACCATGAAGAAAAAATAGTAATGTGTATTGCATTTAGCCATTTCATTATGTCCTTGGCACCCAAAAGATAAGAAGAAAAAGAAACAATGAATCAAGAATTCAGATTGCACAAGAAATATAAGATAGTATAAATATAAGATACATTATTTTGCGAAAGTACCATCCTTATCCCTTTGTTACCCTCCAAAGTAACATGTTACAGGTAATGTCGTTATTTCTGTTGCTTTAATTCCAAGCTCCACAAAAAAATTGTTATCCAGATATTACTAATGTACCGTATACCAATTGCAACATTAACTGAGTTCATAATATGTCTTCAAAGGCCTAAAATATTTCTTAAATTGTATACTGTAAAGTCACATACAGTTCTTCATGGCCAGCCAATGGGTTACAATCCAATCTTTGGAAAGCTTATATACAGATAATTTGAAATAACTACCTACTAAAGTCATTATCACAAAATAGTGAGAAATCTCAGAAGGAAACAAGGGGTAATATAAATAAAAGCTATCAATTGGGACCTGATTTTTGAAGCTACAGGAGACAATGGAGTCTCTGTTGTTTTGAATCTAACCCTTGTTCTTTGCCACTTGCTGGAAACTGAATGGGTTTCTTGTCAGTGGTGTTTTAAATAACCTTGTTTCATAAAAGTGCTTGAAGACGTTTTTGAAATAAACCCTGTAAGAAGTATTGCTCTGGGAATGAGACCTCGCTGAGAGACTTTTTTGCCAAGAGCAAGCTTTGACTGCTGAGTTCCACTCCCTTGAAAGGGGGGTTAAGGAAGGAAAAGAGCGAACCTTTTAATTCTTACTGGTCAATGATCTGCTTGGACAAAAAAAAACTTAATTGGATCAGAACTGTCAAAAGGGATGGACAGGTCCTTTAGTAGTTTTGGATGATGAATAGTACTTGGAAAGAAGGGGGATCTAAGACAGTGTGGAAGAGATTCTTGGGGAAAAATGGACCTTAGTATAATTCAGAGAGTTCTTTCTTATGTTCTTCAGCAAAGATTGGAAAATTACTTTTAAAAGTAACCAATTACTGTTATCCTAAGGTGTCATATTACACAGTTACTCTGATAGTTATAAAAGTAGCTGTTTATGGTAGTTCAGGGTTTTGTTTTATTTTTCGTGTCAGGAGCGACTTGAGAAATTGCAAGTCGCTTCTGGTGTGAGAGAATTGGCTATCTGCAAGGACGTTGCCCAGGGGATGCCCAGATGTTTTGATGTTTTACCATCCTTGTGGGAGGCTTCTCTCATATCCCAGCATGGGGAGCTGGAGCTGACCGAGAGAGCTCATCCGTGCTCTCCCCGGATTCAAACCTATGACCTGTCAGTCTTCAGTCCTGCCGGCACAAGGATTTAACCCATTGCACCACTGGGAACCCCACCATAGTTCAGTGATTTAAATAGTTACTTTTAATTACTTTAAGAACCCAACAATATAGCAAGACACTGACCTGCAGTATATATATACACTATCCTCCCACTTGCCTTGCTCCTCCATATCCTTGCCAGAGGAAAGTGTACACCACAAGCCAGCAGCACCTGAACTGTGGTCTTCCCTCTTCTCCACTTATTGAAGCTATACAAAAGTAACTAAAACATTATACAGTAGGTCATCTACTTTTGCGGTTATTGGGGGGTGGGGTACAAAGCTTCAGTAAAATTGAAAATCCCACTATTTTTCTTATTTGAGAGAGCACCTTTCTAGGAGTCTCTAGGGGTAGATCTACACTGCCCTATGGTTCCAGGGCTGATCCGACATAACATATGTTGGATTTCCCCCAGGATATGACAGACAGACCACTGTAGAGGTGGGAGAGAGTCTAGACCTGATCCTTCCAGCTGCCGAAAGGACAGCTCTTTGCCCAGTTGAAAGGAGAGCTAAGTGTTGCACTTCAGACACGGAGCACCCCCCTAGTCACACACACAACAGACAGTCTCTGAATAATAGGCTTTTATTGAAACAAATATAGTGTCCAACAAAAGGGTTTAAAGAAGATCAATAGTAGAATATAGCCAAGGTAAAATACACAGTTCAAATAGTCCCAAAATCCAAAGGCAAAGATATAGTCCCAAAATCCAAAGGCAAAGGTAAAACGCTTGATGAAAATCCCATGAGTAATACAAGGCAGCCTAAGGAGCAAAACGTGCACAAAGGCCTAGGCAAAATCAGGAGCTTGGAGACAAGACAAGATCTGGCATGGTATTCTAAACAAAGCCTGAAAACTGAAGACAATTTCTCTAGCCAACTAATATAAAGACAAATCAGTTTCGGTTTGCAAACCGACTGCTACGTTGCAGGCTGGCATCCTGCCTAGATTGCCGAATGCTATCTTGGCGGTTAAATGTAAGCTCTTTAAAATTCCCAGGTGTCCCGTTATCAACATCAAGACCTTCAGAGTCCTGAACACAAGAATTCTCATCTAATGAAGCCCTGGGAAGAGAAACTGTTCCCAGGAAAACAAGCCTCATCTGAAAGGTCACTTTGCATCTCAGAATTCTCACTAAGCATCCCATCATCAGCATTGGCAGGAACAATTCCATCATCAGCATTTTCAGGAACATTCCCATCATCCTTAGCATGTACATGAGCACCAGGATGAAACACCACACTAAACCCTTTTCCTGGGGAAGGGAGAGACCTAGGCTCTTCACCTGACTAAGCCCTTCAGCCGATGGTGGAGTAGTGGTGCAGTTTGAAGAGACCCCCAAAACGCATTCTGCCCAGTCTCCTTCAGCCAGGCAGGAAGATGCCGTCAAAGCCATCCACACAGACAGCCATCCAACCTCAGCAAAAAAGACCTTCAAAGAAGGGACTCCACTGGAAGAGACTCCAAAAGGGTAACAAGTCCAATCCCCTTCAGCCAGGTAGGAAGACACAGTCAAAGCACCAGTGGATGGCTATCCAGCCTCGTTTAAAAAACAGTCAGAGGGGTTTCAAGTGGTGTGTTCTACAGGTACTGTTATAACTTTTGTTCTTTGTACAATTTGTTGATGGAGTTGCAGCAATTATCACTAAAATTGATACATTTCTAGAAAATAAAATCTCTTGACAATGATGTTGGTGGTGAGCCACATGGAGCAGCTAGAGAGGAAACTACACAAGAATGAAGTATAGTACAGAAGAAGCGTACAGGGGAAAAATCCACACCTTGTGTTTACTATAAATTTTATATGAAATTGATCTAGATCTAGATATATAGATAATGAAAAACTTATAAGGGGTTTGTTTAACCTCTAGTTTGCTAGTTAAACTGAACTACTGGGTCGTGAAAGCATGCATGTCTAAAAAGTGTGTCACAAACACGAAAAGTTTGGAAAGCTCTATCTAGGGGGTGAGAGGCTCCCAATCCGTGATTTATATTATGCTGAATTTGGTTGGTTATTTAAGGCATAAACAAGGCCTCCTTCCTGGTTAGGCCAGTAAGTGATGAGTCTTTGTGCATCTTCCTTGCTTAAAAAAAAAAGAACCTTGGAAATACCATTTCTATCCAGCTCTCAAAGCACCTGTGCCAGTTTGAAACTGAAGATTATGCTTGCTTATGGTGATTATAGCAGAATCTTAATATTTAATGTTCAGCAATGTAAGACATCAGAAGAGACTCGGAAAAGTGGGGTATGCTACATGTTTTTGACTCCGTTCAGAACTGTAAAGCAGTGTAGGTGCTGCCAATTCTGCTGTGTAACACTGTGTTACATCTCAGTATGGGTGAGCAGTCTGTGCCACAAATACATGTAGGCTGCCTTGATGGCTGCTTTACTCAACGAAAAACAGTTCTGGAAGAAGGCATTTTGAGTGTGGAAGTGCTCAGGAGAGATGTGGTGGTGATAAAATGAGAAGTTTGCCCTACAATAAGCGTTCTGCCTCTGTATATAACATTTTCCTTCAATTCACGTGTTTCTAGAATTGCAGAGAGTGAGACGCTGCAAAGCATTAACACCTAGAATTCTAGTATTGGTGACTTTGCCCTTGATATCTTTGCTTGCCCCCTTTGTTTGGATACTTATGATGTATTTTGAAGCACTTGGCTGATGTAAGTAACTGCAACGCCTAAAAATCTGTGAGCTGAGAGCAGAATTCTTATGGGGACAATGCCCTTATTTTATTAACGCACACCTCTTAGGCCACTACATCCCTGACCAGGGTTTTCTCATTTAATGTCTCTAACATCTTTTATCTATGCAGGCTTTCAATCACACATTTACATGCATAAACCTATTATTAAAATAATGTTGGTCATAGGATTTTTAAGAGGCCTTCAATGGACCTGGGGTCTGCATCCAAGGCATGCATTTTAAAAAACAATTCTAAACCTGCTCCTTCACACAAATAAAGCTTTGAAAAATTACTAAATATTGTTTTTCTGCCTCTAATCATAATTTTAGAGCAAGAGTATGCAAATTGTGGATGACAGGGTTCATGCAGACCCCTGGGTTCACTAGTTTCAAAGACATTTCCCCCCCCCCCAAATTTTGAAAATATCATGGGAAGCATTTTCTATATTTTTGCTCCATCAACCAAACTGGTCCCTGGAGAGGCTTTCTAAAAAAAGGAAAAAGGAAAAGAAATAGAATCAAAATTGATCAGGAGAGCCTAAAACATACTGAAAATGTCCTCACACTTCCCTGGAGGGTGCCTGGGGTCAAATAGAAGTTTTACAGCTACCAATGTCTCCTAGAGCAGTGTTTTTCAACCTCTTTTGAGCCGCAGCACATTTTTTACATTTACAAAATCCTGGGGCACACCACCGACACAAAATGACACAAAGTGACACTCTAACACAGTAATAAATATAGTTAATATGTTTTTAAATGTATTTATATACTCAGTGTGAAACCTGGGCCTGTTTTGATGAACGCAACATATATATGACTTCCTCTCACATACTTATATGTGAGAGGAAGTCTTCTATCAGCCTTCTCTTCTTTAGGCTAAACATGCCCAGCTCTTCAAGCCGCTCCTCATTGTCATGCCCCAGACAGATTTCCGCAGTAAACCAGAGCAACCCCAGGTTAGGGTCAAGAATTCCATCTGGTTTGGCCACCGTTCTGGGCCGCAAACTTTGGCGGATCCTCAAATGGCTCCAGAGAGGTGCGATCTCCCTTCAGGCTCAGACCTTCAAAGCACCGGTATTCACACTTCCAAGCTTGCATACCAAAGGAGAGCCGATAAGGTGTTAAGGGAAAGCGACCCTTCCGTTCCCGTGGGAAAGCTCCAGAGAACGCTTCGGCGTAGCCCACACCTTTTGGGTCATGGCGGTCGAAACCTATAAAGGGCCAGTCTGGACTCCACTCAGAACCTCGAGTCAACGTTTCATTCACTTGGCCACGCTCATGGAACCTCGTCCAGACCAGTGGGTCCCTCCTGCCTTTGGACTCTAAGTTTTACCAAGGAACCTTCGAACCTCGTCAGTTGCTGCACCAAGATTCCTGCTTCTCTGGGTGATACTTTAAAGGACTTTTGCTTCCATGGACTATCCTATCTTTGCCTTTGAATAATCTACTTCTAAATAAAGCATTTAAACTGCAGTCACTGTTGTTGGTTTGTCCAGGGTCCGATCAAGCCTAGGTTTTAACACTCATAGGGCTTGTTCTCCAGACCCTTGTGAAATTTCACCCTGAGTGAAACTTGCTTCCAGTTAACTATGGATGTCATGAAGCTGTTATAAACAGTTCCTGGGGGCGGGGCACTTTAGAAAAATCCAGTAAAATAGTTTTAAAAAAACAAACCACAACATTTCCAAGCGGAGAGGCTCAATTTGTTTCTTGGAAACCTGTGAATGTTTCAGCCTCCCAATGCTCCCAGGTTCACTCACTGCCCAATTCACCGACATGGAGCTTCCGGCTTTGTTCTCGCGAGAAATCCAAGCCAATGCGAAAACGTCGACTCAATCACTTCCGCCCAGTGCTCTGCTTTTGCAGAGGGAGGAGGGAGGCAGTGAAAGAGGCCACACAGATCTATGAAACGTATCGGGAGGCGGAAGCAGCCCTGAGCGGGAGCTGGAGCCATGTTGAGTCGAGGCTCCTGAAGGCTTCCTCAAGGTGGGCCTGGTCCTGGCATTTGGCGGAGCCCTTCCTTTGCCTCAGGGAGGATCTTTGGGGAGGCAAATAGGGAGAAAGAGCTGCTAGGAGGGGGAAGAGTGCCAATTTCCCATGGCACACCTGATGATCTCTCATGGCACATTAGTGTGCCATGGCACACTGGTTTGGAAACACTGTCCTAGAGAACAAGTCTTCTACAATTTCCTTTCTTTGTGTTAGAGAGCATGGGGAAAATGATGTCATTGTTATTTCTATACTCTGTGGATAACTGAAAACAGAACCAGAGCTGTAGAATACTTGAAGATTTCCCTGATGATAAGGATGCTTCCTGATCATCAAAATTAAATGTGGTGAGTGCTGGATTTGTGTATACTATAGGTGTTGAATTTGGGAAACATATGACCTCATAACACTAAAGAATGAATCCACTTTAAATCCGGTTGCTGCTTCATGCATAATTCTGGGGTTTGTTGTTTAGGGAGGAGCCTTGAACAGCCTCACTAAACTACAAACCCCAGAATTCTGCAGGAGGAAGAAACCGGATTTAAAGTGGATTCATTCCCTAGTGTGATGAAGCAGATACTCTTGAGTTATTATACATAATCAAGAGTTGCACTCAACACATGGCCTTGATCTGGTAGCTATCTCTTAGGGATGTTATGAATTTTGTAACGTTTATCATTAAAAAAATTGTTTGCACAAAAAACTAACTCCTCTGGAGGAAAAGCATGGTTTTTGTGCAGAAAACATTCTGATCAAAATACATTCTTTTCTGTTCAAAAAAGGTTTTGCTTAAAGAATGTTTTTCTAAAAATAATAATAATACACAATTCAAAAAAAGGGGGGGATATTGTGATTTTTCACCACTAGGACACTTGTTTTCATTGAGATTTTTTTAAAGTATTCTTTATTGTCCTAATATCTCTTGGCTGAAGTCAATCTCTCCATTTGATTTGGCATACAACTCCAACTCATAGCCACCCAGCATGCCTCTTGTCACATTAACATTTTGAGGATCAAATGGGGTTTTTTTTGCAGAGGAAGCATGACATCAAAATGTGACAGTACAGTACGACCCCCCCCCCCATATGCATAAGGCAGTGTTTCCCAGCCAGTGTGCCGGGTCACACTAGTGTGCCGTGAGCGATCATCAGGTGTGCCGTGGGAAATTGGAACCTCGGGGGGGGGGGGGAAGAGTCGAGTGTGTTGAAGTATAAAAACCCTAAGAAACCTACCTCGAAAAGGCACAAAATTACAAACCCCCCCTCCCCACCCATTGTCTACTTGGTCTCTCCCTCTTCATGCATTGGGAAGGCCCGCCTCCCTTTCCCCAAGTAGAGACCTCCTCATGCCTCCTGGGGGTTCTGTGTGGGAAGTTTGGCCCAGTTCTATCATTGGTGGGATTCAGAATGCTCTTTGATTGTAGGGGAACTATAAATCCCAGCAACTACAACTCCCAAATGTCAAGGTCTATTTCCCCTGAACTCCATCTGCGTTCATATTTGGGCATATTGAGTATTCATGCCAAGTTTGGTCCTAATCCAACATTGTTTGAGTCCACAGTGCTCTCTGGATATAGGTGAACTACAACTCCAAAACTCAAGGTCAATGCCCACCAAACTCTTATAGCATTTTCTCTTGGTTATGGGAGTTCTGTGTGGGAAGTTTGTGTCTTTCTGGCATTCCTGCCAGGATATCTATGTTGTGTTCATTGAAACAGGCCCAGATTTCACACTGAGTATATAAATACATTTTAAAAGCATATTAACTATATGTAATACTGTGTTAGAGTGTCATTTTTTGTCATTTTGGTTGGTGGTGTGCCCCAGGATTTTGCAAATGTAAAAAGTGTGCCGCGGCTTGAAAAAGGTTGGGAAACACTGGCATAAGGGATATGTTCCTGGACTTACTGTGCAAATGTAAAACTGTAGATAATTAGTGAACTTTATTGAAATGAACAACTTCCAGTAGAAGCATAGAATCATGCTGGGTGACCTAGAAAATATCTAGAGTGAACACCTCCGTAGCAATTATAGATCCTCCAACATGACTCTATGGTCAATTTCTAGTGAAAATATATTTTTCACTAGAAATTGAGAATATATTTTTTCATATGTCCACAAAGGAAACTATCAGTACTGGTCTCAAGAATTCAGGGTTTGTACTATAAAAATTAAACCAGGATGGAAAATAATTCACTCTTTTTTTAATGAAGGATTTTTTTTAAAAAAACCACAATTTCTATCAAGTTGCCTTTAACAACCATATAAACATGAGCACAAAAACAGAAGAAGAACATTAACCTGTCATTAGTAGCTTACCCTTTCTTCATTTCCAGCCATTTCTCTTGGCTTCTGACAGCTATTTACTCAAGTGATATCAAAGTAAGTTTCCCCACAGCCGGAAGCTATAATGCGGCTATAATCCCCCATCTTGTCAGCCATTCACTAGATTGTGTGCCAAGAATTCAACTGATGTTCTTAAAAACAGTGGTAGGTTCTCCATCCACCTCCTCCTTTACTGACTTATAAAACAGCAGGCCATCTTCAGATCTTAATTTATCTTTATCTAAACTCAGAAGAAAAGTAAATGATTGAAAAAAGTATCAAGTCAAAGGCAGACTATTGTGTGTTTTTGCACCCATTATAACTGCCCAATAAATTTAGTATCTTTTACAAAGATGGTTGTTGATGTTCCGATTTGGTGAAAGGAGTGTCTCAGATCCATTTAAAATAAATACACTTCAATGAAATGAGGAAATAAATTGGACTGCGGTAAACTTTAGAGGATGAAAACCTTTTTCATTTTATTTATGCATTTATGTATTTATTATTTCAATTTGCTAAACCGCCCTTCCCGAGGCTCAGGGCGGTTTCCAGACATATAAAACACATTGAGGCACAAAGAGATTTAAAAGCATTCTAAAATATCTTAAAATACCATAAAACAATCCTAAAATGTCCTAAAATATCATAAAACATCCTACTAATTACAGTCACATAAAATCACATAAACCACGTGAATCAGAGCGAGGCTGGTTCATGGTAAAAGACAGTGGCAGCACGGCTGGCGAGGATTAACAGTTCAAACCCCGGTCAGTCCCCAAATGCCTGCCTGAACAGCCAGGTTTTGCAAGACTTGCAAAAGGCCATGAGGTCCCGCAAGCCCCGCGTCTCGGCCAGCAGTGAGTTCCACAGAACCGGAGCAGCCACCGAGAACGCTCTTTGCCGCGTGCTGGACAGTCTATAGAGCTTTGGGCCTGGGACCTCAAGCATGTTAAGACCCTCTGAACGCAGTGATCTTCTGGGCACGTATGGGGTAAGCCACTCCTTCAAGTACGCTGGCCCCAAGCCATGTAAGGCCTTGAAAGTCAGAACTAACACTTTGAAGAAGACCCGGAATTTTAGTAATAACGTAAGCCATCCAGTACTTATCAATGCATTTGTGTGTTTGACTTTTGCAGATTTGGTTAAAATGTTCTTTCTAGGTTCAGTGCAATTCCATGGTTACCATCTACCAGAAACTGACCATGCAGTCATATTGGAGGACTCAGATATATCAAGAGGGAATACTTCTCTAGGAACCTCTACATTCTCTATTGTGATTCTATGATCAATTTGGCAGAGATTCTATGATCAACCTAGAGATTCTTAGAGGTGTTCTCTTAGGTAAAAAAAACCCCCAGGATTTTAATTTGCACTTTCCCCATTTCAGTAGGGATCCTGGGGCATTAATACCAGTGAATGTTGAGGAGTGACTGTATACTAGGACTGTTCTACAATTTCAGATATGCCCAAATTTAGGAAGTTTTTTTGGATACTTCTGACTTTTTTTTAGCAATTTCGAGAGCAACCCTCCCAACAGGAATTCCGAAATCCAAAATTCCATATTTCGGAATTCCAAATTCTGGATGTCATTTCCAATTTTTCTCAATGGCTAATGGCTAACAGCTGACCCTCCCTTCTCCTGTTTTTTTTGCCCATTTTTAAAAACGGACGCCATTTTCGAAGATTTCTGAATCTCGAAAATACTTCCAAATCAATTTCGAAATTTATCGGAAATTTTTTCCATATAATCCGAAACGACAGCTACAATTAGATCCTAAACGAGTTTCGAAACGTTTTTTCTTGGATCAACCAGCCCTACTGTATACCCATCCTCACAAAAGAAAAGGGTTGCTATTTTGTGGTGGAGTTGAAGGTGATGCATTTTGCTTACAACACAAACCTAGGTATTTTACTTAGATGTAAAGTCCTAGACTCAAACAGAAGGTACTCCAGTGCCGTTGAAAGTAAGTAAATGGGACATAGCTAAACTTATAGAAAAGGAAATAAATATGGAAAACAATGGGGATTTACTGTGTTGGAAGAGGCAGGTGCTTCTATTAAATTTATTGAAAAGTATTCTATTACTGTACATTAGAAAACTTAGAGTTACATAGATTTGGGTGAATGGGACATTTTATGTACAGAATGTGTGTTAGGAATGTTTTATAACTTATTTGTGCATATTTTGCAAGTGCTACTGTGCATTCAACCTTTAACAATAAACATAGAATGAAGTTTTCAAAATGGCAAAAACAAATAGCTATTTCATATGCCAAAATTATAATGCTGTGATTCCACTTCAATTGTTATGGCTGCGTCCTATAAAATTCAGAGGTTTGTAGTTTAGTGAGCAATGGTTCTCAACCTGTGGGTCCTCAGATGTTTTGGCCTTCAACTCTCAGAAATCCTAACAGTTGGTAAAATGGCTGGGATTTCTGAGAGTTGTAGACTCACAGGTTGAGCTCCCTGGCTACAAATCCTAAACACCCCAACTCTTCACTAAAAACATCAGTTTTCTGTAGTATGCAGTCACAACATGAAATCATAGTGCTATAGCCTATAGTAAAATAAACTCCTACCCATACCTACTGTTATCAAAACCCAAGAACACCAAGAAGACCCCTATAGCCACAAACCCAAGAGTACTAAAAAGGGTCCCTTTGATACAATCCATGGGTGATTTCTACAACAGATAACCAGTTAAGCTAACCCCCATAGACAATCTCTTGCCTAAATCCACAGGTTGTACAAGTACACATATGCACCCTGGGGGAAAACACAGGCAAACCCCATCATTTCTTCAGGCAGTGGGTGTAATCCCCTAACAAAGCCTCCATGCAATGAATTCAGACCAAAAGTCACAGAGTAGGCCAATGCCCTACTCCTGTCTTTTCCTGGGAATTCATTCAGATATGCCAACACCCATTCCCATGCATTGACTTGCCAGGCCCAGCCTCATTGCTCTAATCAGGCTAACAGGAATACCACCATTAGTATCCATCAACCCAATATCATTTTGTGGCAGTGAGAATTTCAGTAGCAAAGTCTTGGAAGGGGAAAAAAGAACTGCTCATTAGGGGTTCGAGAAAGAAAATTAGTTGAGTATATTCAAATGGGCAAGCTCTGATAAGGATAGAGTTTTGTTAGACACTAGTTCCATATGGCGTGGTGTCAGAAATGGGAATGGGTGGTTCACGGGTGGAAATGGGGAGGTGGTGGGACTGAAAGAATAATATGTGTATCACTATTGTTGAATTTGGATGATTGCATGTTTTTTTCTTCATTTATCACAATAAAAATTATACAAAAAAGGAATACCACCATTAATATCCATCAACCCCAATCCCTACCCACATTTCTTTTTCACAACACCCACTGAAGACAGACCCAAGAAATAGCCAGAAACTTCAAACTGAGCAATAACAATTTATTAAGTTCCTGCCAGATATGGAGACCAATCAGTAGCAGAGGCGGATGGCCTGCCTCAACCAATCAGTGCTTGGAGTGGCAAAAATCCATGGTTTTGAATAGCTGCCAAACTCCTATAAATGGCTCTATATGTATCCATTGCTTTGTGTCAGTTTTGGGAGCACAGACTCTCCTGACATACACTTTGGCCATAGTGAATAAAGCTTCTGTTCTTTGCCTTCAGCCTGCTTGTGTTCTCATTCGATCTCGGAGCCTGGGCATACTGGGACCCTAAGCCAGTGCAACTGAAATCACATATCACTACCATAATTGCATGAGTGCTGCAAAATCCAATGTAAACCATATCCTCACACAAACAATTCCAATCCACAAGTTTGTATAAGGGCTTTCTACCATGAAATTGGCTTTTTCAGGCCTGTCCTTGCATCTTTTGCAAAGCCACTCCTGAAGTCCTCAACAGAAGGCAACATGACATAAGGAGCCGTGGTTACATGTTCAGAATGGCCAAAATATTTGGAAGTAATGTAGGCAAGAATTAAGGGAAAATATAATGGTGATTTATCCGCTCAACTGCTGCAAATGCTGGTTTGCAAATAGACCTCTCAGAATGATAACATAGTGTAATGCCTGAAAAGTGCATTTAAAAAAAGACCCCACCCCATCAGTTATTACTGCTTAATAGAGATCAAGTTCTTAAATTTCATCATTTGTTTTATTATTACCTTTTTGGATGCAATTAACCAGGGGAGTACTCTAAACTGCCTTCTTGCTATCAAAATGGATTTTTTAAAAGAATGTTTTAGCATGAAGAGGAGGAGAGAAACTCTGTCAAACCACAGGCCTTCTCCCTTGGTGCACATTATTAGAGTCTTTTTTAGAGACAAGCCAGCAATTTTGCTGTCATTGGTCTTGTTCAAATAGACTCTGTTTATTTATGCAATGCACTTGGGGAAGGGTATGGAAGGGAGGTTCACCACTGAGCAGCTGACACAGAGGCTGCACACTCATCTGAAAATATTCCTAAACAATGCACTGTCAGAGAGAGTTCACTTTCTGAAATATTGCTGATGGCACAGTTTGAGCCTCTCTCCTTCACTATGATGCCAATTTATATTCCTCTGGCGGGGCAGATGGAATGCAATGTGAGGAGAAACTAGGCATGTTATCCTCTTTGGACAATGGGGCCATTGAAAAGATATAACCAGAGATTGGCAAAGTTACTTTTTGGAATATGGTTCCTAGAATTCCCCAGCCGGCATGGGCTGAAATGTAATAACGTTTTAGCTCATAACTGCTATTGCACTGCAGTTGCGTGATCATTGATAGTGGTAATATATTTGAATGGGCACCCTAGCTATCCCATGTCTCTGTATTATACAACTACACTGATTGACTGATCTGTGGTCCCACAGTTATGCTTTCACATAACCTCATAACCCTTCCCTTCCTCAATTCCAGCTAAGGTTATTTTTTTAAAAAAACCCAAATACAGCTTTAAATAAAAATAATAATACACACACACTTTATTTATATTCTGCTCTTCTCACCCCGAAGGGGACTCAGAGCAGATTACATCACACATATGGCAGACAATCCCTGCCGGAAGACGTACAGTATACAACGCATACAATTTTGAAGGATTTTTTCTTCTTCTGGCTGTGTCACAGGGTGCGTCATTACATCACAAGGGGGTGCTGTTGCTTCATCCTCATAACGGAGGGCCTCTGTTCCTCCGTTCCACATTCCACCTTCCGACAGCCGATCTTTATTTATTCAGATGTTGTAAAGTCCTTTTACTAAAAAGAATCCTCCCCCACTTTAGGCGGTTCCCAGTTCATCTATTTACAGCTGGGCTGTTTTTGAACTGCTGGGTGAACAGTGGACAGGGCTCACAGCTGGGTGTCCAAGCGAGCTCGGGAATCGAACTTGCAACATTCAGATTGCCAGCACAGCTGTTCTACCGCTGTGCTATCTCTCCGGCCCCTGCTATCTCTCAGGGGAGACAGAGGGAAAGGAGGAGAGAAGGTCCTGGCCCCTGATGTCACTTCAGTAGTATCTCAATGCATCTTTGCACGTTGCAAGATTGATTGTTTTCTGCATTTTTCAATGATTGTCAACATTTAGGGTGCATTTTGCAAAAAAATCAATTTGTTCAACAATATTGTATTTTTGCAAACTATAACTTGTTTGTGTAAATACAGCAGATCCTGCTTCAGCAGATGCAACTGCATAGCTGCATCTCATGATGCCTCCCCCCCCCCCCAAAGAGAACCCTACATTTTGAGCAAGACAGATCTCTGAGGGGAAACTTGACTGCTGAGAATTAGGGCATTGGGAAATGTTGTTTGCATCACTTCTTTAGTCATGGGGCATGTTGAAAACAGGCTTCTTGAAGAGTTTCCTTAACGTCCTCTGGTAACTACTTCTTTCAATATGCCCTCTGACTAGGGACTTCATCCCACTGGTTTAGGGCTCTGTTTCCATGTGTTTTGGAAATGGAGTACCATGGGAGTCCCAAGGAGGCCATCACATGAAGTAAGGGCACCTCTGGTGGGACTCCCTGGGGTTCTGTCTCTGCAGTACATGGAAATGAAGCCCTAAACCCATCTTCAAGAGTCAGAGACAAGTGAGAGAAAGCAGAGAGAAGACAGTCATCAACGTGGTAATGATGTGGGATAGCTGGCCATCCAAGAAGATGGGAAAAGATGGAGCAGAGTAAGATGATTACTTCCACTTTCCACCATTTTCCCCGCACTCGTGGGATGAAGTCCTAAAAGAATGCTTTGGACCTCTTTCCCTAGTGCCCCAATCTACAGCACCTTGAAAACCCTTCAGTTGGCACATTTTGAGCAAGACAGATCTCTGAGGGGAAACTTGACTGCTGAGAATTAGGGCATTGGGAAATGTTGTTTGCATCACTTCTCTAGTCATGGCCAAGGGCTTATCCAGCCATTAATAACTGTAAATATGAATCCCAAAAGTTATGAGATTGTGAACTATCCTTTTGAATGTTTTTCCATAAATCAAATCTGTGCTTTAAAATCCCAGTATGAGATTATGATAATGATGATGCAACCATTTGGAGATTTCATTCAGTGTCAGGGAAAAAACATCACCGTCAAAGATTATCACCTCTACACTTTGGCTTAGACTTTCAGGCCGCAATAGAGATGGGTAGGATGGAATGTCGGAAGCCAGCAAATAGGGTCTGTCTTCTCTTGTATTGTTTATGAACCATCTGAGTCTGACTTATCATTAGAGGAATTTTTCTGTTGGTTTATTTCCATCTGTTTGCTTACTTCAGCAGCTGTCAGAATAGGTAAAACAGCAGGAAATGGGTGTCTCTGTCCTTGAGCTAAAAGATAAATTTCTCTGCAAAGTGGCAGAATGATTCTGTAAGGCACCAGTTCATGCAGGTTTCCATTGATGGAATGCAGTGTTCATGATTCAGAAGGAGCCCTTACCCCACAAACATGATCCCACAGGAACTTCCATAGTTATCTCCTAAGGGATTATTGGATTCATCACTTAGGGTGGGGTACTTCGAATTCTCAGACCTCTAGTGCAGGGGTGCCCACACTTTTTCAGCATGCGAGCTACCTTTATAACAACCAAGTTGCAAAGATCTACGCGTGCGCTTCCGCTGCCACCTTCCGTCCACGCGGGGCTTCTTCAGCCAATGAGGCTTTAGTGCGCGGGCCCTGGCGCTCATCTCTTGACACGGTGTGGTGATGTGACCACCCATTGGTTGCTCCTGGGGGGGAGGGATGAGCACGCCCTCGACACCGGTGAGTGAAGCCTGGACGGGGCCCCAGTGCCGCAGAGGGCCAAGGCGAGAGAGAGACAGGGTGACGCGCGAGGCGGGGCCCCGTCCAGGCTTCACTCACCGTTGGCGAGGGCACGCTCGTTAGCTACAGCCCCACCACGGGGACCATCCTCCTCCGGCGAGGCCTTCTCTCTCACACACACACACTCCCTCCCTCCCGCAGCCTCGCATCCTATCCCTGTGCGCGCCTTTGCCTTGCTCCCGCCCCCCCCCCAGGAGCAACCAATGGGCGGTCACATCACCACACCGTGTCAAGAGATGAGCCCCAGGGCCCACCCACTAAAGCCTCATTGGCGGAAGAAGCCCCGTGCAGGTGGAAGAAAGCCCCGCATGGGCGGAAGGTGGTGGCAAAGCATGCGAGCAGGGTGCATGCGTGCAGCGCCCCATCCTGCTGCAATCTACCTTAGATGAGCTCGTGAGCTACTCGTCAATCGTGATCGACTTCCTGGGCAGCCCTGCTCTAGTGTCTCATCCAGCTACAAACAGTTGCCAAGGACAGAACTGTAGCAGCTAAAGTAGAATAACAGTTCTATAATTGCGTTGTGTGAAAGGGGCCCTGGTTGGGGCAGTGTCTTTGCCTCTAATTATGCTGAGGCTCAGCAGGTCTGGCCCTACCATTGGGCAGAGAGAAGAAGTCACATCAACCAGCAAATTGATACTTGTTTATTTTATTTTTGACTGCCAGGTATAAGGAGAGGCAATTACAGGATTTTTATTTTTAGCTTAAATGCCAAAATAATTGAACTGATATGAATATGACTTTGATCTGGGAGAGCCAGGTGCCATTTGCTGCTCTGTCTCGAGTAGAAAAATATCTCAGGTTATCCCTGGCTTTCAGTAGAAACATTATTATCACAAAGGTAGATCTCCACAATTCCTCAGACCTCAGCTTTTGGGGAAAGCAAGAAATGAGGCACATTAATATAAACTCTTGATTTTGCCATAGTTTTATTATTTAAAAGTTTTGAATGACTGTAGTTCAGTATGACCCCTGAATCCACAAGACTGGTATCCATGGTTTCCTTTATCCCACAAATACATCATCTCTAGGCTTTTTTCTAATGCAAGTCTATATTATTCTAATCCCAGGAGTCCTTCATTTCAATAGGGTTTGTTATTACCCGTAGTTTTACATATCCTCATGATGTTGAGAACATACTTGTATCCTTTCTCAGAATTGCTTCCATGTTATAATTGAATAATTTTAATAAGAGTTATTAGGCTTCAATGAATATACTACTAACTAACTAACTAACTTTATTTCTTATGAGTCGCCCTCCACCAAAGGTGCTCTGGGCGACTTACACAATTAAAATAAACAGGTTACATAGTAATCGCTATGTAACCTTAGGCCAGTGGTTTTTAACCTGTGAGCTGTGGACCACCAGTGGGCACGAGCACAAAAATTTGGTCCTCAAACCTCCTTCCTCATTATTTTATTTTATTTATTTTATTTATTTTATTTCCGCTCCTTTCATGCTGCCTGCCTCTCCTTCCCTCTCACTGACCATGACAGGCCGGAGAGATAGCACAGCGGTAACAACAGCAACCAGAAGGTTGCATGTTTGATTCCCAGGCTGGTCTGGAGACCCAGCTGTGAGCCCTGTCCACTGTCCACCTAACAGATCGAAAACAAGCCAGCTGTGAGTAGATGAACTAGGAACCGCTCAGCACCCCCTTGTGACGTAATGGAGCAACCGCACCCGTGACACAGCTAGAAGAGAAAAAATCCTTCTAAATGTACATGTTTGTCTGCACATGTTTGTCTGTACAATGTATTGTAATTGTATGTCAGTCGGCAGGGACTGTCTACCGTATGTGTAATGTAATCTGCTCTGAGTCCCCTTCGGGGTGAGAAGAGTGGAATATAAATAAAATGTATTATTATTATTCTGTATCAGAAACTAGAGCTGATGTGGTCTATCAAATGCAATTTTCCGAATCAGCACCCCAAACCAAATCTAAAGTTGACCAAAAACTGATTCAAACCCCTGGAGAGTGGTTCCTAGTCAAAGTGGTCCCTAATTAAGTGGTCCCTGATCAAAGTGGTCCCTTGTCAAAAAAAAGGTTGGGTCTTAGGCCAAAGTGGTCCCTGGTCAAAAAAAGGTTGGGACTTAGGCCAATGTGGAATAGTAGTTTAAGGGTGCATCCACACTGATGGAAAAGTTCCACCTTTGTTCCTGTTCTTTCCAGTTTTTTTACCAGGCTAAAATAAACTAATCTAGAAAGCTGATATAAAGAATCTCTGTTCATACTGGGAATTGTGTATGATCCCCAAAATAAAATCAGAAAAAACAGGAACAAAATAACAGACTTTCTGATCTTTTAAAACAGCCTGGCGGCACCATGCGTTGCCTCCTTCTAGTGTTGTCAATATTGTCATTCAATCTAAATGATAGAGTTGTTGTTGCTGTGGCTGAATTAATTCCTTATAATGTCTTCAGTGTTATAATTCAATAAGTATGATAGAATTATTGTGTTTAAAAGAATGGGCTAAAGGTATACATCACCGGTCTGACTGAGACTGAGTTGACTCCTTGTCTTTTCATTAAGGATCTATTTAGCCCAAGGGTGCACTGTGGACTTGGCAAATAGTGTTATAATAGTGAGATAAAATTGCCCACTGGATAGCTCGAACTGATGATTACATTAGAGCATGCCTTGTCCACATAAGGCACATAATGTGTGGGTATTTTTAATTATTATTATTTTGGTTACATTTACTGTGAACATTCATCACTTGCGCTGAAGATACATTGTTACTAATTATTGTGTATTTTAAAATTTGTAATGTACAGTAAATTTTGTATAGTACTGCTGTGACCTTATAGAGAACAAGGGAAAAAGATGACAGGGGGCCCATAATTATAAGATGGTGAAGAAATGCTATAATTATTTACTTCTTTTTAGGACCAGTGTGCATAGCCTCTTAATTTGCATAAGCTTTAGACATTCACACGTTTTCCTGCCTTTGCTTGCCGGATGATAAATTTTTCTTCAAATGAAAGAGGGAGACGGTTCCTATAAGAAGTTAGCCAACAGGGAGTCTGATTATAATGAACAACAAAATTGTTGGTGGCAGCTTTAAGGGGGGAAAAATGGGAAGAGTTTATTTGGGTAAGATTGGTTTAAAACCAAGACTCAAAACATCCCCTCCACTGGGTCTTGAAAACTTGCGATTTGCTTTTAGAGAATTGACTAAATTATCTTGTGGCTAAAACATTAGCTTAATAAAAAGGGGAGGGGGGAAGCCCTCCAACTCCCCAGTAATCTATTTATCACATGTAGAGGGTGATTATGACAGTATGTTCTTATTAGGAATGAATATTTTGTGCTCATTAAGTTTACCCCCTTGAGTACTTGAGGATGTAAAGTGTGTTTTTCAGCAAGTACCACAGTACAAGCTAGTTTTATTGTTTCATATTTATTTTACTTGCCTTGCTGCTTCATTGTAACACATCTGGCTCCTATTAAAACAAAATGATCCACGCAGTCTGGAAGGGATGGTTGATACATTAATTGATGATAAACAACAATGCTTGGACACAAGGCTTGCCTACACTAGCCCATGCCCAGATTACCCATAAGGCCAACGAGGCCATAGCCTAGGGGCGCAAGCCCGGGGGGGGGGGGGTGCAGATCACGGACAAAAAAACTCTGGTCCGCGCCCCCCTTTCTCATGCCCCTCCTCGCTCCTTCTCTCAGCAAAGTCTCTGCTCCATCTCGCTCACGCTCTCTCTCTATGTCTCTCTCTGTGTCTCTCTCGCTCACTCTCTCTCTCTCTCTTGCTCTCTCTCTCTCGCACGCGCTCTCTCTCTCTCATGCATGCTTTTGGAGCAAATTTGCACTCGCTGCGCTCTCCCCAAGCCTCCCGACTCCCAAGGAGACCTTCAGAGCACAGCGGAGCTTTCTAGCTGGTGGGAATGCATGGGGACCTTGGAGGTGGTGGGATGGTGCCTACTCGCCTTTCTCTTCTGCTCCGGAGGTACCATGGCGAAAGCCAGCCAGATGTGGGTCTGAGTGGTTTGTGTGTGTGCGTGTGTGTGTGTTGGGGGGGGTGTAATTCCAAAGTGTGGTCTAGGGCGCAAAAAAGTGTTAATCCGGGCCTGCACTAGCCAAAAACCCCAGATTCAGCTCAAATGGAAGGCTGGCCATCTTCATGATGTACAATATTTCCAGTAAATATCCCAAGATTTTTTGTCCCTCCTTAGGCAAAGTTGAGGGATACTCCCAAGTTTTATTGAACCTCCATAGTATCCCACAGCTTTGGGGTAGTCTGACCAGCCAGGTAAAGATTTCCCCATGACATTAAGTCTAGTCATGTCCGACTCTGAGAGGTGGTGCTCATCTCCATTTCTAAGCCGAAGAGCTGGCATTGTGTGTAGACATCTACAAGGCCATGTGGTCGGCATGACTGCATGGAGCGCCATTACCTTTCCATTCTAAGTGGTACCTATTGATCTACTCACATTTGCATGTTTTTGAACTGCTAAGTTGGCAGAAGCTGAGGCTAACAGCAGGAGCTCACCCGCTCCCTGGATTCGAACTGCCGACCTCTCAGTCAGCAAGTTCAGCAGCTCAGCACTTTGACCTGCTGTGCCACGGGGGGCTCCCTGGACAGATATAATCAGATATAATTTCTTCCAAACGCATTGCCCACATCAGCTCCAGAACCCTTTTCCTGAACGTATCAGCACAGGGAAAAGGGATGGATCGTGGACATGCTGCCACTACTCACAGTTAGCCTGACAGCTCTTTGTGAGCTCTTGGCCATTTTGCGCACCTCTTCTGACATCAGAAAAGTGAGCCCATGTGACCAGCAAGAAGGAGAGAGGTAAAGATTTTACTTTGTGACATTCATTCCTGACTGCTGGATAATAAACACCCATTCACATTTATCTTCTAATGTCAACGAAGTGAGTAATTTAATTTATTGTCTAGAACTAAATGGAATGCAACTAGAAACAGCTGTTGTAAACTCCCCCATAGGGTTGATACACTTTTAAGAAAGACTTTTAAGCAATAAATTTTGTGTGGTGGGTCGATTGTATCAGCTGATGGTGTACATACCCACTAAAGTATGCACATACCCATCTCTTTGGAAGGCAGGCAGACAAATGTCAGTATGTTGTAAGAAGCAAAGACCACCAGCATTGAAGCAATGCTCCTATGCCATCAACTCTACTGGACTGGCCATGCTGTCCAAATGCCTGATCACTGCCTCCCAAAGCAGTTACTATACTCCCAACTCAAGAATGGAAAACAGAATGTTGGTGGACAGGAAAAGAGATTTAAAGATGGGTTTAAAGCTAACCTTAAAAACTGTGGCATAGAAACCAAGAACTGGGAAGCGCTGGCCCTTGAGTGCTCTAACTGGAGGTCAGCTGTGACTAGCAGTGCTGCGTTCCACCTGGACACCGATGCCATCACTGTGGAAGAACATGCAGATCAAGAATAGGGCTCTATAGTCATCATACTTGGACAAGGAGGGTTCACCAAATAAGTAAATCATTAAAAGTTTTGTTTATTTTCAAAGCCAAAACAAAGGAAAATTTCAAAGATGAGGTTACCCAAGAAAAAGATATTTGAACTACTTGGAATATAACGGCTTCCCCTTTTGAAAAAAGAAGACGTTAGTAACATATCAATAGTGATTCAAAAGCAACTGAAGGAAGAGTACTCTACTGTTGCCTTGTGTTCCATTATAATAATGACTGGGCTGTGCTAAAGAAGAGGAAGTGATGAAGAAGAGGAGTATCTCCCGCGCAGATGATTTCTGAATAGAAAACCAAATAGAAAGCAGAAATCAAGAGTTTATGTTAATAGATAATGAAGAATTGTGAACTAATTGAGATGGACAAATTGATTAGGCTGATAGTGGAGATTATCTGTCTAACTTCTAGAGAGATTTGGGATTTTGTTTTTTTCATGTTTGTTAGTTATTGTTTCAGTACATATTTTTGCATATATATTTGTGTATTGGTTTGTTTTATTTTCTGTTTATATTTTTGTGTTGTTTGCTGTAGTTTTAGTTGAAAAACAGATCAGATGGATTTTTTTTCTTTTAATAATGTTTAACTTTGATATTAATTTACTCATTTTATTATAGTTGTGTTATGAGGGTGGGGGATTGTTCAATAAAATTGATAGGATTTCAACAGATTTTCTCCAAACCTAACAATATTGGGTAAATATCACCACAGTCATCATTTTCACCGAAGACCATCTACAGTGTAGTCTTTTCAAGAACAGGAAAGAAATTTTGTGGACTTCAGAACATTGTTGGACTCCAGTTCCCCAAACTCTTAGGCATTGGTAGGCTGCCTTGGCTTGATACAGATTGGATTCCAATGACATCTGGAGGCCACAACTGTACTTCATTAAACAATGCCCCCCAGTTTTCTGCTATATTCCTATTGCAGTTTTCATTATTCACTCCAGAAGCATTCTGTTGGACATGGACTTTTCTTTGAAGTCTGAATTACTAAAGATCACTGAAAGGTAGGCCTGTTGAAGAGAACAGAAAGAAAGGAGAGGAAATACACTATATCTCATGTATATTGCCTGGTACTCCTTAGTCATATGTAGTGTATGTATGTATGTATTTTAAGTATTTATACTTCACTCGTCTCATCCGAAGGGGACTCAGGGTGGATCACAGAACATACATATACAGCAAACATTCAATGCCATTTTTATACACAGACAAGACATACAATTTGTATATAGGAGGTGTGTGTGTGTGTGCGTGCGTGCGTATCTATCTATCTAAATATATATACTGTATATATATAATTTTTCCCCATCCTCGGCATCTCAGAGGCTCGTGCTCGGTTCCGGCCACCGTGTGTGTATGTGTGTGTCTGTGCTGTTGCTCCATCTCCCTGCCGAAGAGCTTTTTGTGTATGCAAATCACCAGCATTTTTTGGCATGTTTCCTTTAGGGGTGCCTTAAAATACCTCCCCCACTTTTAAGCAGTATATATGTATCTACTCACTTTTTTGCTTTGGAATTGCAATTGCTAGGTTGGCAGAAGCTGGGCTAAAGGCCAGGAGCTCATCCTGACCTGGGCTTTGAACTGCCAACCTTGGCTTGACAAGATTTAAGGCAGCTGCAGTGCTAAAGCCCTATAGTCTGGTCATGTCATGTGTATTGTCTGATTTTTTTCTACTATGTTTTTTTATCCCTTAAGGGCATCTCTTATGTTGTATGACTGCAACTTTTACTCTATTTAACAGCTCATTGGCCAAACCCATCTAATACTAGGCAGGGGTTTTCTTCTTTCCATGGATAAATCTAGCTATGATCTCATATTCTCTGAGCTCAGCAGGGGGTATAGCAAGGAATATGGAGGTAGGGAGCACATGTTTTGTTGTTATAAACTTGGATTCCTAGAACTCTCAGCCACTTCTAGGAATCAGCATCACACAGATTCAGAAGGCAGGGGGCAACTTGGTGTACTTCTTATTTTTAGTCCCATGAGGGTTGCTGGGCATCTGGTATTTGAATCAAAAAGAGATGCAAGGAGAAGATATGTACAGCAAAGGCTGAAATGGGAGCAGATCTGGTTTGTAGTAGTCATTACATGGGAGAATGTTTCAAGTGCAGTTCATCCATCTAAAAGATGACCTTTTGTAATATTGTCAAAAAAAAGGTTGGCAATACCTAGAGTTCTTAGCTGTGAAAATGCTGCCCTTGCAACTTTAAAATGCCTTTTTCCAGTGAGATATTTGTGTTCCCAGATGCACAAAATAACTGAATGCACTCATTAAGGGTTGGCCGTTCGCTTTTGTGATCTGTCTGTCCCCTTTTGATTTACTTGGGATATGGTGACTTTGGAGACTATTCCAAGGGATACCTCAGGACTACTAGAAGAACAAAATTGATCTTCGGTATTCTCTGTGGTAGCTCTGTTGTTCCACAGATATAAAGTCCAAAACAAGGAATCTTGCTGCATCAAACAGAATATCAATTTTTACTGTAGATTTTGTGGATTACAGCTCCATGTTAATCTTGTTAATCTTATACCAAAAGAAAGTTGTTTTTCCATGGCAGAAAAAGTACCCATCAACTCAAATAAATTGAAGTAAAATTACAATATTTCATTTTTACACAACATGGGATGATTTCGTTCTCATTATGTATGAGAGACATATACATTAATATCTCCCAAAACCTTATATCAAATTAAAAATAAATATATTAAACAGGAAAAGAACAGTAGAAAAAGCCACGTAGAAAATTTCCAAGCTGCCATTAGTTTATCCTCCCCCCACCCCCAAAAAAAAATTAAAGAAAGAAACATACTTTAAATGAATTACATTCTATCACAAACCATAATGTTATCAACCTTTTTCTCTTCTCTTCTTTGGTTCATTTTTCTTGGGTGATTATTTTTGCAACAGCCTTTGAATGCTTATCTCTTCACCAAATATTTGAATTCCTATATTTGGCATATTAGGAGAATTAATTTCAATATTCGATATTTGGACAGAGGATACTTGACAGTTGATATATAATGGTATTTAACATTTGACAGTCTGATGTTTGGCATGCAATAATAGTTAATATTTGACTATATTTGATACTTGACATATGGTGGCATTTAGTATCTGACAGCAGTTGGTGGAAAATATGTGATTATACTCCAGTTTGAAAATCTATGGCAGATGACAGTTTCCATATGTGGTGCTTACCAAAGCAGCTGAGATTTAAAAAAACCAACTTTGTTTATTTATTCATTTATTTAGTTAATAGTCCACCTTTTCTCACAATTGAAAGTGATTCTAGTTTAAATCTCTTGAGTTTCAGTGTTGAGTTGTGTATTCGAAATGAAGATTCATAGTGAAATGGTTGAATGTTTTCAGAATTTTACTTTCAAACGAAGGAACTTATCCCATGTCAGTTTCCCTGTTTTCTCTCTTTCACACGCTATCTAAATGGAGTTTCATGAAAGCCATCCCATGAAGCATGGCCACTTTTGGTGGCCACCCATGGGACTCTGTCTTGCCAGTGTGTGGAAATGTAAAGAAATCTCTGTTTTCAGGAGTTGGGTGTTACCAAACTCCTGATTGAAGAAAGAGGGGAGAAGTGGAAAAAAGACAGGTAAAGGACAGGAATGGCTGGCCTTCCCATGAAGCATGGCCACTTTTGGTGGCCACCCATGGGACTCTGTCTTGCCAGTGTGCAAAAATGGAAAGAAGTCTCTGTTTTCAGGTGTTGGGTGTTACCAAACTCCTGATTGAAGGAAGAGGGGAGAAGTGGAAAGAAGTCAGGTAAAGGACAGGAATGGGCTGGCCTTCCCATGAAGCATGGCCACTTTTGGTGGCCACCCATGGGACTCTGTCTTGCCAGTGTGCAAAAATGGAATAAGTCTCTGTTTTCAAGAGTTGGATGTTACCAAACTCCTGATTGAAGAAAGAGGGGAGAAGTGGAAAGAAGACAGGGAAAGGACAGGAATGGCTGGCATTCCCATGAAGCATGGCCACTTTTGGTGGCCACCCATGGGACTCTGTCTTGCCAGTGTGCCAAAATGGAAAGAAGTCTCTGTTTTCAGGTGTTGGGTGTTACCAAACTCCTGATTGAAGGAAGAGGGAGAAGTGGAAAGAAGTCAGGTAAAGGACAGGAATGGGCTGGCCTTCCCATGAAGCATGGCCACTTTTGGTGGCCACCCATGGGACTCTGTCTTGCCAGTGTGCAAAAATGGAATAAGTCTCTGTTTTCAAGAGTTGGATGTTACCAAACTCCTGATTGAAGAAAGAGGGGAGAAGTGGAAAGAAGACAGGGAAAGGACAGGAATGGCTGGCATTCCCATGAAGCATGGCCACTTTTGGTGGCCATCCATGGGACTCTGTCTTGTCAGTGTGTGAAAATGGAAAGAAGTCTCTGTTTTCAGTAGTTGGGTGTTACCAAACTCCTGATTGAAGGAAGAGGGGATAAGTGAAAAGAAGACAGGGAAAGGACGGGAATGGCTGGCCATCCTTGGAGATGGACCTTTCTGGGGTAGGACAAGTCGCCACTCTATCAAACACTTTCCCCCGTTTTCTCCTACCATGGGATAACATCCTAAGAGCTTCTCTACACTGGCCCAAACCCCCAAATCGAACCAAGAGTTGCTCCTGGATGTTGTCCACGTGATGTCTAGGGGCCTCTTGCCCACAACACAGGCTAATCTGGTTTTACCTCATTTTAGCAAAAGTCAGGGAGTCCTCTGGAGTTTCACTGAAACTCAGAGCAACCATGTCCTTTGGGGTTTGTGAGGACAGCTTCACTAATTCAAACTGGCCCACTGTCCTCTGTGCTCCATGGATTCATTGTGCACCAAGTCTTCTAATCCAGGTGTTAACAAACTGGAGCGAATAATGTCATGGCTCTTCATGACCATTCAGGCACAGCAAGATTTGCCCTTGGCAAATAAGCCATTTACAATTCCATTTATTTTAGACAATATCTGTTTTAGATGTTACAGAGATGGAAATACATGCAAATAAAAAGTAGGAGGGTTTGCCTTTATTGTTGTATTCAGAGCTCAGCAGTGCATCTATTCTGTAGAATTGAGAACACTTTAACTGCCATGGCTAAATGTCATGGAATCACGGGAACTGTGGATTTACAAGACCTTTAGCCTAACCCTTTGAAGAATGCTGGTGCTTCACCAAAGTCCAAGGATTCCATAGCATTGACTTTTCAACTCCCAACCTTAAGGAAAAGGCAAAAACTAAACAAAGACGATTATGGGCCTTCTTGGCCGTGGCCCCCTGCCTATGGAACGCACTCCCAGTTGAGATAAGGTTGACCCCATCCCTCTTGGCCTTCAGAAAAAAACTAAAATCATGGTTCTGGGACCGGACTTTCAGATCATAGACTTAAGGAGCACTGTACTGTACTGGAATGATGTTACGGCTGATGATATTGTGATATTGTTTTGTGGTTTTATGTATTACTGTTTTAATGATTGCTGTTGTATTTAACTGTGATTTTAGTATTCTGTTATGTAGCGACATTGCTTCGCCACTATATGTAAACCGTCCTGAGTCTCCTTTCGGGGGTAGAGAAGAGACGGGAGAGAAATGCCAGAAATAAATAAATAAATATGGTGATGGTGATACGAAGGTGACAATGATGGATGATGGCCACCTTGATTAGCATGTAAAGGTCTAGCGGTTCCAAGGTCTGGCTTCTTACTGTCTGGGGGAATCCTTTGTTGGGAGGTGATTAGCTGGCCCTGATAGTTTCTTGTCAGGAATTCCCCTGTTTTGAGTGTTGTTCTTTATTTACTGTTAAGATTTTATGAGTATTTTTTTACTACTGGTAGCCAGATTTTGTTCATTTTCTTTGTTTCCTCCCAACAAAGGATTTCCCCAGGCAGTAAACTGCTAGACCATTAAATGCTAATCAAGGTGGCTAATTGCAACATTCATACCTAGCTCCAACAGACAAGAGTTCTTTCTCCCACCCTTGACATTACACAGATATATAGACCCCATTTTCCTACTTTCCAACAGACTTCACAACCTCTGAGGATGCCGACCATAGATGCAGGTGAAACGTCAGGAGAGAATGCTTCTGGAACATGGCCATACAGCCTGGAAAACTCACAACAGCACAGTGATTTCAGCCATGAAAGTCTTCAACAATACAGTTGAATTGTTGATCCATCTTGTTGAGTAGCTATCTACTGACATTCAGCCACTCCCTTCGGTTTCAGGCTGTAACTCTCCTGGGTAGCTTTTCCTAGTCCTGCTTGGAAAGGCCAGGGATTAAACACGGGCTCTTTTGCGTACAAAGATTGCATTACAGTGTTTCACGTGCATCAACTTTCAATGGTTTCAACAAGTCATTGGCCCAAATGAAAGATACTTCACTTCTTCTAGCTTCCACAGAGCTCTCTAATGCCTGCAGGATCATATTATCATGCTTTACTTCACAGTAATGCTATTGAAGCTGCATGTATTGAGTAGCAAGGTACTGCTGTTCTAATAGGAGTAATTATAATGAGCTTTAAAGAAGTCAAGAGAGAAAGTAGACGGCCCAGACATGGGAGAGAGTGTTTTAAGAGTGAACCAGTTAATCAGGTTATAGAGAAACCTCCGCCTGCCTGTGTAGTATCTTTTCTCTCTGTTCAAACCTCTGACACTTAGAGGAATAAAAGACTTTTTCTTTTATACCTTATTCGTGTCATGAATCAGTGTGAAGAAAAATCCATTGAAAGTACTAGAGATTTGCCTGCCAGGACACAATTTGTAGAGTGCCTTTTCTCCTAATCCGAACTTATTTAAAATATTGCAGTACTGGGCGATAATTGATTTATATTAATTGCCATTGGAAATTCTGTGCTACTTGATCAAGACATCATAGGGGCTCAAAGTACGGTTGGCTACTATGCATTTACATTTGAAATATTTTAAAGCTTGAATATATGTTTAAAAACACAATAATCCTAGGTTTATATTAAAATTCACTCAGATGTGAATGTCTGTCAATCAAGCCAGTGTGAAAATTGTCACACAGTATTTATTTCAGTTAACTTAGTGTCCTCCCAGGTTTAAGGATCTGAGCAGTTATACCACTGGCTTTCTGAATCCATGTTCAACAAAGCCTCCCCAAATTCTCATTATAAAATGTTTCTATCTGTGCGGCAGTCCCCATTTAAACTGTAAAGGAACTGCTCTACATAATGTCTTTATCTGAACATAAAGGAGGCTCGGTAGGATAGTTCTTAAACAAAGACCAGCATTCCTAAAGGGCCCTGTCGCTGAGAGAAGTCTGCACTATACATTCTTGATGTTCATTTATTAGGCCAGGGAAAGAATCAGAGCTGAGAAAAACAGACCAGAGTTTGGAAAAGTTGCATTCTTAGGCTTCAGCTCCCCAAATCCACCTATCCTAATAGCCATGTGTGCTGCAGAGTTCGGGGCCTTATAGTCCAAATAAGGAACTCTTCCAGTTTCTAAGAAAAAGGAAAGTCAATTGATGAGTCCACTGTGGATCCTAAGCATTGTTTTTAGACTGATCTAAGCCCTATTGACAAGCTGGAATGTGTCTAGAACAGGGGTGGGCAATTATTTTTTCCAAGGGGCCACACGAGAGCCAAAAAATATTATGAAGGGCCGCACCTAAAGGCTGAACTACATTCTAATCTACATTATTTATTTATTTTTTATTTACTATGTTTACTATATATTACACATCATTAATATTAACATATTAATATATCCAGAAATTTTCATATATTAGTAGTATTAATATCATAATTATTATATTATAGTATATATAGACATTATAATATATTGAAATTATAATATATAATATAACATTATTATATTATATTTATTATATTATTTATTACTATAAAATTATTATAAAATAATAATAAAAACCACTAAAATTAAATTAAATTCAAGAAGACAAGGTGCGAACCAAGATGAAGGCTGACATCCTCAAGAGAGGAAGGATCCCAAGATGGAATGGCCCAGTGGCCCCAGCCCAGAGGATGCAAAGTGAACCCAGCTGCCTCCACAGCAGAGCAGAGCAGCAGGCGATTGGAGGCTGCAGGCCTCCACCTACTCTCGCCCTGAGCCGTTCCCCAGCTGATCGCCCTGCAATGGAGTACCTGCATCCCTGGAGGCGATCCGGGCCTGCAGGGGGAGCAGTCGGCGATCTGAGGTGGCTTATTTGACCTGGTGACCCGGAAGATGATCAAGTCTTCCAGATCGCCAGGGCGATCAGCCCCCGCAGGTTGCAGAGTGCTCCCGCTGCAGGCCCGGATCGCCTCCAGGGATGCAGGCACTCCAAAGCCGCCGCTCCTCCGGCCTGTCTGCCAACACAGGCCCCACAGAGCCTGTGATGGGATGGCAGCAGCGGCACCACTTCCTCTTGGCCCCACCCCCAACGCCCTTCTCCCGGGCCGGACAGAATTGGCTGCCGGGCCGCATCCGCCCCACGGGCTGTAGGTTGCCCACCCCTGGTCTAGAAGTTGTTTATTCATTCAGTCATTTCCAACTCTTCATGACATCACGGACCAGCCCACGCCAGTGCTTCCTGTGGCCACCACCAGCTCCTTCAAAGTGAAGTCAGTCACTTCAAGGATACCATCTATCTTGATCTTGGTCTGCCCTTCTTCCTTTTTCCTTCCATTTTCCCCAGCATCATTGTCTTCTCCAAGCTTTCCTGTCTTCTCATTATGTGGCCAAAGTACTTCATCTTTGCCTCTAATATCTTTCCCTCAGTGAGCAGTCGAGTTTTATTTCCTGGAGTATGGACTGGTTTGGTCTTCTTGCAGTCCATGTCTAGAAGAGGGAGACCCAAATGGTAAAAAGTTTGGAAATCAAGCCCTATGAGGAGTGGGTTAGAAAGATGGATATGTTTAGCTTGGAGAACAGAAAGTTAAGATGGGACGGTATAGCCATGTTTAAATATTTGGAATTATGTTATATATCAGGAGGAGGCAGGCTTACTTTCTGTTGCTCTAGAGCAGTGGTTCCCAACCTGTGGTCTATCTCCAAGAACTAAAATATGGTCTGTGGCCTCACTGTTACTACTCTGTCGCACCTGGAAGCAGTGGTGTCTTGGTATAGTTGTTTTTAGGTATGTTTCTGGTTTTTTGGGGGACTGATTCAGAAAATTGCATTGGCTATACCACATCAGCTCTAGATTATTAAATATGGTTTTCCCCAGAACCCCAGACTGGACAGTTGTTTTTGGTGATGATCGCCCTGTGGTCAAAAGAGAAGGGCCCAATGATGGTACATGCCATGATTGACTCAGGGGCCACCAACAACTTCATTGATGCAGACTATGCCAAGTCTGCCGGATTACAGTTTCATGATCTCAAGGAGCCTAAGGGTGTACAAACCATCGACGGAAGGCAACTAAAAGCCGGGGCCGTGACCCAATACACTGCCCCTACCAAGATGTGGACAAGCTCTCACAAAGAGGACATTTCTTTCCTTGTAACAAAGTTGTCAGATTTCCCGGTGATTCTGGGAATCGTTTGGCTGACTCTTCACGATCCGCAGATCTCCTGGGCCAGAAGGCAGTTGCAGTTTTCCTCTGAACATTGCCAGGGACATTGCATGACGGCCCGGGCGTGCCGGGCCCAAGAGGTGGAACAAGCAGCCACTTTGCCCAAAAAGTATGCGGGGTTTTGGGATGTTTTCAGCGAGGAGGCGGAACGCTTGCCTCCCCACCTACCTTATGATTGTGCCATTGAGTTGGAGCCCGGAGCCCCCATCCCGCGTGGAAGACTCTACCCTCTCTCGGAACCCGAGCAAAAGGCTCTCTGGGAGTTTTTGGATGAGAATCTGCATAAGGGGTTCATCTGGCCTTCCCAGCCCCCGGCCGGGGCGCCCATCCTGTTTGTCAAGAAGAAATCTGGGGAGTTGCGGCTCTGCAATGACTACCGAGAGCTCAACAAGATCACGATTTGGAACCGCTACCCCCTACCATTGATCCCGGAGCTGTTGGAGCGGATGACGGGAGCTAAAGTTTTCACCAAATTGGACCTGAGAGGTGCTTACAATCTGGTGCGTATTCGTCAGGGCAACGAATGGAAGACCGCTTTCCAGACCAAATGGGGAAGTTTTGAATACAGAGTTATGGGATTCGGATTGTGTAATGCTCCCTCCTGTTTTCAACACTTCATGAATGACATCTTTTGAGACCTGTTAGATCGTTATCTGGCAGTGTATTTGGATGACCTGTTGATCTTTTCGCCTGACCAGGCGACCCACGACTGCCATGTGAAAGAGGTGCTACAGAGGCTGAGAGACCACGGTCTCTATGCCAAGTTGGAGAAATGCGCATTTCATCTACGCGAGGTAGATTTCCTGGGCTACCGCATCTCTCCCACAGGCATCGCCATGGATGATACCAAGGTCCAAGCTGTGGCAGACTGGAAGGCTCCTGCCAGCAAAAAGGACATTCAGAGATTCCTGGGCTTTGCAAACTACTACAGGAAGTTCATCCCGGACTTTGACAAGTGGGCCGACCCCATCACCCAGTGTTTGCGAGGAAAGGTGCCGTTCCGGTGGACATCGGAGGCGGACGCGGGGTTCCGGAAGTTGAAACAGCTCTTCACCACGCAGCCGTTTCTACAGCATCCTAACCCCCACACCCCTTTCATTGTGCAAGCAGATGCATCGGATGTAGCAGTGGGAGCGATCCTGCTACAGCCGCAGGGGACAGACTTATTGCCCTGTGCTTACTATTCCCAGCAGCTGACGGCGCCGGAAAGGAACTATACCATCTGGGAGAAGGAGCTCCTAGCCATTAAGGTAGCTTTTGAAGTTTGGCGACATCTGCTTGAAGGGGCCCAATTTCCGGTGGAAGTTCACACCGACCACCGGAACTTGGAGCACTTGAAGGCTCAGCGCAAATTGAACCAGAGGCAGCAGAGATGGTCTTTGTTCTTTGAGAGATTCAATTTCCGCATTCACTATGTGACCCCCAAGCAGACCAAACAAGCTGATGCGCTGTCTCGAAAGCCAGAATATGTCAGAGAAGGAGAAGGGCTTTCCGAGACGCAGCTGCTGAAAGCAGAGAACTTTGCCGCCACTGGCGCAGCCCCTGAGCCTCCCCCGGTGGTCAACCCAGACCCGGGGGACAAGAGAACTCTGAGCGACCGGATTCAAGCTCGACAAAAGAGAGACCCTTGGGTTCAAGAGCAACTAGCCAAGGGGGTGCAAACCCCTTTCCAAGTAAAGAACGGCTTGCTATACCGCCATGATTGTGTATATGTTTCCCCCGGGCCTGAGAGAGAAGACATTCTCAGATTGTGCCATGATAGCCGGGCCGCAGGACATTTTGGACTGTTCAAGACCTTACAGTTGGTGCTGCGTGATTTTTGGTGGCCCAAGGTGCGGAGGGACGTGGAGGCTTACGTCAGCACTTGCCCTGTCTGCCAGCGGGCTAAGAAGCAAGGGGGCAAGCCGGCCGGTTTGCTCCAGCCGCTCCCGACCCCTTCTGCTCCCTGGAAGATGATTTCAGCTGATTTCATCACTGACTTGCCAAAGTCCAAGCGGTTCACCACGATCCTGGTCGTGGTGGACTGTCTCACCAAGATTAGTCACTTCATTCCATGTGTAGGGGTGCCTACTGCTAAAGAGACTGCTGATATGTTTGTGCAACATGTATTTCGTTTGCATGGACTTCCACAGAGTTTGGTGACGGATCGAGGCACCCAATTCACTTCCCAGTTCTGGCGGGCGGTTCAGAAGTTGCTGGGGATTGAAGCACGGATGTCTACGGCTCATCACCCCCAGACCGACGGGCAAACCGAAAGGGTTAACGCCACGTTGGAACAGTATCTGCGGTGCTATGTAAACTATCAGCAGAACAACTGGGCGTCATTGTTGTCTTTGGCGGAGTTTGCTCACAACAATGCAACGCAAGAATCTATCAAAGAAACGCCTTTCTTTGCCAACTATGGACATCACCCTAGGTTTCGACCCTCCTGTAGACCAGTCCGGAGATGTGCCTGCAGCAGAAGATTGGCTACAGGAGCTCACTGCGATGCAAGAGATGCTGCACACTCAATTGGACCAGGCTAAAGCGGATTACAAGCGGATGGCTGATCGGCGGCGCCAAGAGGGTCCAGAGATCCAAAGTTTGGCTGTCTACCAAGAACTTGCCTATGCAGAGACCTAGTTGCAAACTGGACGCGAGTTTTTTGGGTCCCTACAAGGTGTTGGAGAGTGTGGGGCCTGTTGCCTTCAAACTACAGCTTCCAGCAGACATGAAGATCCACCCTGTCTTTCATCGTTCCCTGCTGAGACCGGCGAAGGGGGTGCGGCCTGATGTGACACAGCCGCCACCCCTTCCTGTGATGCGGGATGGGGAGGAGGAGTTTGAGGTACAGGACATCCTGGACGCTCGCATCAGATACCGGAAGCTGGAGTATTTGATTGACTGGAAGGGTTTTGGACCAGAAGAGCGTTCTTGGACACCGGCACGAGACGTCCACGCCCCGGACATTGTTGCCCGCTTTCACCGCAAGTATCCCGACAAGCCCAAGCCTCGAGGGAGGCCTCGGAGGGGCCCTGAGGGGGGGATAGTGTAGCAACCCAGTTCCCTTTCATGCCTGGGGGGCAGGGGGCAGCACCGGGAGTCCCACTTGCATTAGGGCCAGCAGCAGTTGATGAGGACATGGAGGAAGGGGCTGATGAGTTAGCTGGGCCTTCCTCTCCCACAGAGAGTTTGGCCTGGGATGATGAATGGCCTGACGGCTATGCTAGCTGGGAAGTTCAGGCTGACCCTGAGAGTGATGATTCTGATCATTATGAGAAACCAGGTGGTTACGGGTCGCAGGAAAGGATCAGGGAAACATTGGAGGATGAGCCCATGGAAGCTGAAAGGGAGTTCGGCTCTCATGAAGATAGCGACCCAGGTGCTGGGAGGCAAGGGCGGAGCTTTGATAGGAGACGGAGCATTGAGTCCAGCAGGAGGGATTGGCACCGTAGCCTAGAGCGCCAGAGAAGCGCTAGATCCCGTAGCACAGATTGGCGCAGAAGCCTAGAGCGTCGGGGACTCACCAGGGGATTAAGGATAGGATCCGTGGGAAAGGATCCTCAGTAGCTCGGCCACTTCAAGTCTAAGAGGAGTGAAGCGAGCGGAGTTCCACGGAGCCAAGTTGCCGGCTCAAGCTTTGCCAAGTAGTTTCTTGGGATTGTTCATGAACTTTGCCTTGTTCTTTGCCACGGACCAAGTCCTTGATCCGCATAGTTTTTCGGAGCTTTTGCCACGTTTGCCTTTGGATTTTACTTACGGACTCTTTACCTTTTTGATTGAACTTTTTGATACTTTTTATGGACAATTTACCTTTTCACCTGTCTCTTATTATTCAATAAATAGTTAGCTGAATACCGTCTCTGTGTGTGTGATTAAGGGGCTGGGCCAAGACCCTGCATCGTGACAGTGCCCTAAACTACATTTCCCAGAATGCAGTGCATGGCTCAGCATCAGAGAGATTTGCCCCTCCATACCTGGCCACAGTTCCAATAAATTATGATTTTTGTTCCCAGATTATAAATGTAATTTCTTAATTGGTTCTATTATAAAAACATGGTGAAAATGTATTAAACTGCAAAAACATTGTCTTTGCACAAAGGGCATTATGTTATAGTACATTTTGCTGTAGTCTCTAATCTACCAATTTAACATTGCCATCCACACATTTAACAAAGTTTTTGGAGCAAAAACAAAGTTCCTGAAGTAGAAGTATTACTTTCAAAGTAAGGGTTACAAAACAGGAAATTATACTTTCAAACTAGGGGCATTTTTCTTTATTATTAAAAATATTGTTTATAAAAACTTTGAAAATTCCCCAAAAATCCATGGATAAGTGAAATGTTCTGAAATTTGGTGGGCTAAGAGTGATAAATGCATTCTACCTTTGTGAGTTTCACCCCAATAGCTGTAAAAATGAGGGAGAAAGGAGCCCCTGAAGTTTCCCCAATTATAGTAATTATGCACAATTATTATAACGAAATAGCAACAACATTTCATTATTCCTGTTATAGTAACGAATTTTTCACTAACTATACTTCGAAAACATTTTAAAAATGAAATTCCAGTACCCTTCTGTTTTGTAATGGCTTTTGAACCATTTTTAATGGATCACACATCCCTATTGGTTAGTACTTGTATGGTATACCAACAACAAAAACCTGGTGATCTGGATTATATTTCAGAGAACGGAACTGACAAAATCACCTCTGTCCAATCTTTGCCTCAAAAATCTTCTGAAATCCATGGGATTGCCATAAATCAACAGGGAACCTGAACCCATAAACACACAATATGGTGCCAGTCCCCAACTACATAATTTAACATACACAAATGTTCAGAGCTGGACCAAAACATATTGTTGCCTGAATATGGATAGCAATCCTATTCCATCCTATTTGCAAATACGGGAAAATACAGAAACATAACATTTTGGTTGGATTATGCCATCCATAATAATAATAAATATAACTTTATTTTTATACCCCTCACCACCATCTCCCCGAAGGGACTCGGGGTGGCTTGCAAGCGGGACCAAGCCCAGAACATACAAAAAATACTCCAACTAAAAACACAATTAGAAACATAATAACATAAACAATCCAATTAAAACAATTAAAAACACAGCAGAGTATTAAAACATCATTAAAAGTATATCAAACCAAACTCAACAACCAGTAACCAAGACAAAGACTCTTCACATAAGACAATCAACAATAAATTGTCATTGGCTAAGAAAAGCAAACCCTTATAAAGCAAAAAACACGATGTATATGGAAAGTATTCACAGGAAAACTTGTAGCACATAATATCACCATCATGTGCTATAGAGCTGCAACAGCAATGTTGTCAGTGGGAATGATATCCAGGAGGTATAAGGGTAGTACAGATTTGAAAGCATATGTATCCGATCAACTTCTTGTAACAAGGCCTCAAAAGAGTGCTAATAAACAATACACTTCTAACATAGGCAATTCCTCTGTGCCTTTTTCGGAGTGTAGTGTTTGCCCTAGACCACTCCACAGTGTAAGAGCTTAATCAGACTGCTCTTTTTTTCCTTTTCTTCAAGCAAAGCTTTCCAATTTTTGTATTCAATTCCAGTCTATGTTTAGTATTTGCTCGAAGGTCTGCCACCCTGTGTGCAAGCAGGCATATAGCAGGAAACCTCTCTTATTAAAAAAAAAAAACAGGCACTGGGAATTGTATCCAATTGAATAAACAACAGCATAGACAATATTGTTACTCCAATATATGTTTAAATACTAACACACATACATTTCTCTCAAGAGCAATTATAGGTAAAGCAGTAAATACTTTTGTTCTCATACATTTCATCTGAGTATATAAAAGAAAATGGTATTTGCTTTAGCTAACATCATCCCCATGTGTTTGGAAAAGCATATGTAGAACCATCTCTAATGATGAGATGAAAGGAGATATATATATATATATATATATATATATATATATATATATATATGGCAATCCTCATTCTTAAATATGCAACTAGGAATGTTTTGCAGCTTCCATTTGATTGAGTCTTTCTCCCTGAACTCAAGGGTCGTATTATGACCTAGTCAATATCTGGGTTGTTGAGTTGTGTTGTGGCACCAAAGGCACTAGTGTCCTTTCATTTCCACCAGAACACACCAAACGGTGGTGACAGCAAAGCCGGAAATATATACAGCACATACATGTATAATAAATATTGTTATTTGAAAGTTCTTCTACACATTGGGCACAGTCTCCCTCACTCTCTCTCTCTCTCTTTCCCTTTTTTAACTTCACTACAAAAAAATCACAAGATGTAATGACAGCAAAGACATTTCATACCCTTAGCGCATAGTAAACAACAAACACAAAACACTTTTTGCTGTCACTGTTGCGGTTCAGAAGTTCCATCCAAGTACAGTGGGCTCCAGTATCACTTTCATTTCACAAACTGAATTAATAGCAAAGTCACATCTCTCCTTAACAGCAAAAAGCACCAAACACTCTTTAAGTTTTGTGCAGACACATTGTACAAATATTTCATTTGAGCACATCAGAAGGGAACAAAACACCTCCGCTGCCTACACGGCAGCACCTGAACTACCAACATAACCAATGCTACCTGTCAATTTTATTCTCACACATATTCACCACTTAAAAAAAAAAAAGATACACACACACACATATTTTCCACCTGCTGTGTATCGAGGTAGGAAACCAGGTTCTGAATAAGCTTTCGTTACTTGAAAAGACATCAGAAAATAAATGTCCCTTGCAAGGAAGCGGAATTGCATAAATTGTTTGCTTTGTGTACAAAATGCATTTGCGTACACAATTTATGAGTCTGTAACCCTGTATCAAATATGGTGTTAGGAAGAACTAGTAGTAGTGATAATGAGGAGATTATGATAGAGTGGGTGGCTGTGATGATGATGATGATGATAATGACTGGAATGCTGTCATCATTTTGTGCCAGAGTAAATTCTGCTTTGCAAGCAGTTGTGATTTCGTAGAGATTGCACAAGGATGGTATCCTACTTAAGGGTGCACAAGCCCTTGTAATACTAATGTAAATAGCTGTACTAGCAGTTTTATTATCTAGGAGGTACATCAAGTGTGTTCCCTAGTCAGAGAAAGAAAATCAACATGGTTTCTGCAAAGGCAAATCATGTCTTACTAACTTGTTAGAATTCTTTGAGGGTGTAAATAAACACATAGATAAAGGGGGACCCAATTGATATTGTTTACCTTGACTTTCAAAAGGCTTTTGACAAAGTCCCTCACCAAAGGCTCCTAAATAAGCTCTTCAGCCATGGAATCAGGGGACAGGTCTTGTCCTGGATTGGAACCTGGCTAAACTGTAGGAAACAAAGGGTGGTAATAAATGGACACTTCTCTGGGTGGAAAGAGGTGGGAAGTGGCGTACCCCAAGGTTCAGTTTTGGGTCCGTTACTTTTTAATTTATTCATTAATGATCTGGATGTAGGAGTGAATTCTGAGGTAGCAAAGTTTGCAGACGACACTAAATTGTTCAGGGTAGTTAAAAATGAAACTGATTGTAAAGAGCTCCAGAAAGATCTCTCGAAATTGAGTGAATGGGCAACAAAGTGGCAAATGCATTTTAACCTAAACAAGTGTAAAGTCATGCACATCGGGGCAAAGAACCCCAACTACACTTATCAACTGATGGGGTCAAAGCTTTCTACTGGAAAAGGTACAGAAAAGGGCAACAAGAATGATCCAAGGGATGGAGCGGCTCCCTTATGAAACCAGGTTGCAACGCCTTGGTCTTTTCAGCCTTGAAAGACGGCGTTTAAGAGGTGACTTGATCGAAGTGTATAAAATCATGCATGGGATAGAAAAGGTGAATAAAGAAAAATTATTTTCTTTGTCACAAAACACTAGGACTAGAGGGCACTCCCTGAAGCTCCAAGGTAGGAAAATTAGGACTAATAAAGGGAAATATTTCTTCACCCAGAGGGTCATTGGGTTATGGAACTCACTTCCAGAAGAGGTTGTGACAGCTGTCAGCCTGAACAACTTCAAGGCAGGATTAGACAGATTCATGGATACCAAGTGTATCGGTAGTTACTGAAAAGGACATTCAAGTGCCACCTAAGAGTTGGTTGAGGTAGGCAGGATTTCCCTGGGTACTGGTTGTGGGGGGGTCGGGAGCAGGTCAGGGTTTTGCCCTCCCTTCTGCTCGAGATCCCCGTGTACAACTGGTGGGCCACTGTGTGATACAGAATGCTGGACTAGATGGGCTGAGGTCCGATTCAGCATGGCTCTTCTTATGTTCTTATGTAAAGGGAGTTGGATCAAAGTTGTGCAATGGGAGAGTCTGGATATATTGTGATGAGATATACCAGTGTTTCTCAACCGGTGCTCCACGGCACACTAGTGTGTGTGAGCGGACACCTGGTGTGCCACGGGAAAACCTTTCTTCCCCCCTTTCTTCCCCCTCCTGCCGAACTCCTGCCGCTGCTTGGGGGAGGAGGAGGAAGAAGGGCCGGGGTGAAGAAGAAGAAGAAGAGAATGCTCAGGTAAAGTATACATCCCAGCAACTCCCAAATGGCAATGTCTTTTTTCCCCAAACCCCTCTGGTATTTTCTGTAAGTTATGGGAGTTCTGTATGCGAAGTTTGGTTCAATTCCATTGCTGATGGACGTTCAGAGTGTTATTTGATGGCAGGGAACTATACATCCCAGCATCTCCCAAACGTCAAGGTCTATTTTCCCCAAACTCCATCTGTGTTCACATTTGGGCATATTGAGTATTCATGCCAAGTTTGGTCCTGATCCAACATTGTTTGAGTCCACAGTGCTCTTTGGATATAGGTGAACTACAACTCCAAAACTCAAGGTCAATGCCCACCAAACTCTTATAGCATTTTCTCTTGGTTATGGGAGTTCTGTGTGGGAAGTTTGTGTCTTTCTGCCATTCCTGCCACGATATCTATGTTGTGTCCATCAAAACAGGCCCAGGTTTCACACTGAGTGTATAAATACATTTAAAAACATATTAACTATATGTATTACTGTGTTAGAGTGTCATTTTGGTTGGTGGTGTGCCCCAGGAGTTTGTAAATGTAAAAAGTATGCCGCGGCTCAAAAAAGGTTGGGAAACACTGAGCTATACAATGCCAAGGTCCAGTAACTTCAGTGTAGCTATGGAACCATCACTGTAAACTAGTGAAGGAGATCATTTGTAGATCAAAGAGGAGAAGGAGGAGAATATCCACAGAAATATTTTACCATGGAGGAGTCTTGCAAAATGCATTCTCAATTATTCTGAGGCTGCCTTACCCTCCCTTGTCAGCTAACAGAGCCACAAGGCATCTTGCCAAAGGAATCAGCAATCTGGCAGTATTTTTTTTTAAAAAAAAGACTGATTCAGAGAAAGTGTGACAGGCCTTTTGCACCATATGGCGCCCAAGAGTTAATCCAGGCGAGGAGGGTGGACACCTAGGGAGGCTCATGTTGAAATGCCATTTAGAAGGGAAACATCAACTCCAAATGGCATAAGTCCAGCAGTCTAAACAAGCTAGGCTGGGAAGCCAAGAGGCAGGAGTGGCAGGAGAGAGGCACTGAATAGCTGGATCCATCTTTGAATTTAGTTTCCTGCTTTCCCTTTAGTTCGCCACCCACACTTCAGGGCATAGACAACTTTCTTACCAAATTTTTTTACACATTTCTTATGATTTCAGAAAGCAAAATTCCAACTGGTGTCAGTTCTACCTGAGGCATTCACCTCATTACAGGTCGGGATAAGTAGCTCTATTGTTGGTCAGCGGATTTAAGATCTGTCATTGTAAAACTAACAATGCCTGGCAGTTTCTAGTTGGCTTGGTTTGATGAGCAGCTTGGCACAAAAAGCATCGGAGTGAGGGGGGCTTTCTTCATAGACCACTCTGACAATCAGATTCCCTAAAGTGGATCTATGCGGGCACAGCCCATAATATCTCCTGTAAGAATCTGGCATATGACCCATCTGGGACAGTTCCTGATACTTCCAGAGATACAAATTCAGCCAGGGACACTTGAAGTCCTCATTAATTGGCAAAACTGTCCCTCTGAAAACCTACGCTTTCGGCAGATTGCTTAAAACAGAGGTCAAGGGGTTTCCAGGAAGGGGGGGGGAGGGCAGTGGATAGTGTATTACTCTCCCTAAACCCATCTGTGACATTCACTGCTACCACGGATCTGGATTTTAACTTCACTTTTCCAGAAAACCCTGTTTTTCTGCCAATATTTGTGATTAGGAAACAGAACATTTAGAAGAGGGATCACAGGATGTTGGAGCAGCCTCTCCCATCACAGGAAGTCTTCACCAACATTGTCCTTTTTCCACCACGACAGAAAGATGGGGAAGGTAGACCCATCTCTGGAGATGAGGGGAAAGCTTTTTCCCCCTTTGGCAAAAATGAATGGAGACCTGCCTGTGAGCTGGGCTGCAGAAAAACAACAACCTGAGAACAATACTTTGTTCTAAGGGTGCAGGCTGAACAACCCTCTTAATTTGTGTAAATCCTATTTTGTTCCCAATTGATAAAAACATATTAGAATGTTGGCTAGTTAATCATAATTGTTTATTGTCTAATTAATAAATAATTGTCAGAAAATGTTGAACAAAGTGACTGATTGTGTTTTACAGTATGAGTCCAAATCCATGAGAGTTACATTCCTGGACTTACCATAGTTAGTGAAAATTGCAAATCAAGAGTGAGCCCTATTGAATGAAAGACATCTCATACAAGCATACTATATAGTTGTGCTGAAGGAGCTAGGACAGGGGTGCCCACACTTTTTCAGCATGCGGGCTACAAGTCAGAAAGATCTACTGAGAGAGAAGCAGGGCGGAGCAGGGGAGGGGGCGGAGCTTGGCATGGCCTGGCTCCGCCCCCTCTGGCTTTAGCTTTACCACAGCTTCTCCAGGCTTGAGGGGGGTAGTGCCAAGCCAGTGGTGGCATAGCTAGCCACTACTGGCTTGGCACTACCCTCCTCAAGGCTGAAGACGCTGTGGTAGAGCTGTAGCTGGGGGAGGGGTCAGGGCTTGGCACGGCCTGGCTCCACCCCCTCTGGCTTTAGTGGTACCACAGCTTCTCCAGGCTAGAGGAGGGTAGTGCCAAGCCAGTGGTGGCATAGCTAGTAGCCACTACTAGCTTGGCACTACCCTCCTCAAGCCTGGAGAAGCTGTGGTAGCGCTGAAGCTGAAGGAGGGGGAGGGGCTTTGTGTGGCCTGACCCCACCCCCTCCCCCCTCTGGTTTTAGTGCTACCACAGCTTCTCCAGGCTAGAGGAGGGTAGTGCCAAACCAGTGGTGGCATAACTAGCCACTACTGGCTTGGCACTACCCTCCTCAAGCCTGGAGAAGCTGTGGTAGCACTGAAGCCGAGGGGTGGGGGGTTGGGCTTGGCACGGCATGGCTCCGCCCCCTCTAGAAGTGCCCCATCCAGCTGGGATCGACCTCCTTCGGTCCTGGGATTGACCAGTTGATCGCGATCGACTTCCTGGGTAGTCCTGATCTAGGAAATACCTAAAGCTTTTCTAGGCAGGAAAACACAATCAAAGTATCCCTGACAGATGGCCATCTAGCCTCTGTTTTAAAGTTTCCTTGGAAAGAGTTTCCATCACACTCTGAGGCAGAGAGTTCCAGCTCATATGGTCAGGAAGTTCTTCCTAATGTTCAGGTGCAATCTCCTTTCCTTTCATTTGAACCCATTGCTCCGAGTTCTAGTTTCAAGGGCAGCAGAAAACAAGTTTGCTCCCTCTTCCTTATGACATCCTTTCACATATCTAAACATGGCTATCATGTCTTCCCTCAACCTTCTCATCTGCAGGCTAAACATACCCAGTTTTTCAAGACGCTATGTTCTCCAGCATAATTCCATAGTCAATTTTCATTGGAGATATACCATAGTTGTGTTGGAGAACCTAGGAGATGCCTAGAGAGGAGACACTTTGTCAGAGGCGAGTAAATGAAACCATGGATATAGGTCCCGTGGAAATGGGGGTCATATTGTTCATATATTCATCAAAATATTTTTTAAATAATTTTTATTTGCGTAATTTTTCATATATACATAAATTAAAAGCACTACCTATCTAAGGTTTAGGTAAAGGAAAGGTTAAAGGAAGAGGGAGCAAACTTGGAACAGGAAAAGTGTAATTTGATGTGGTAGGGTAGTTTAGGCAAATTTGGAAAAGGTGGGGGTCTGTGACTTCCAAATCATCTTTTTAAGCGTTCTTAATCTATTCTCTTCTTCTTTGCTTCTCTCCATTGCGGCTTATCTCTATTCTTTAATTTCGAGGCTTTCAAATAAAATACTTTTAAGTGGAAAAACTTATATTGGATTAAGTTCACTGTTCCTTGTGAATTTCTTTAAATTCCTCATAAAGTTTCCAGTCTGTTCTTTTTATGGGTGTTCCATAAGATGTTTTCAAGGCAAAAGTTAATTTGTCCATTTCTTTTATTTCATCTACTTTATTCAACCATTCATCCACTGTTGCCAGTTCCTTTTGTTTCCATTTCTTTGCGTGGACCATCCTCGCTTGCTGTTGTTAACTAAGTGAATAAAATATCTTGATTTTGATCTAAATTTAGATCTTCATCTATAATTCCCAGTAGAAAAAATTCTGGCTTCATACTAATTTTTATTTTTAATATTTTTTCACATAGTTCTTGTATTTTCTTCCAATAGAAAATCAGTCTTGGACAGGTGCACCATGTATGGTAAAATGTTCCCTCCTTTTCGCATTTCCAGCATTTATTACTTGCTGTTTTATACATTAGTCCCAGCTTGTGTGGTTGTTAAACCCTAGGCTTGATCAGACCCTTGGTAAGCCAACACACAGCGACTGCGGTTAAATGCTTTATTTAGAAGAAGTAGATTATTCAAAGGCAAAGATAGGATAGTCCAATAAGGTTCTCAATAGTCCATGGTAGCAAAGGTCCTTTAAAGTATCTCCAAAGGAAGCAGGAATCTTGGTGCAGCAACTGATGAGATTCAAAGGTTTCTTGGTAAAACTTAGAGTCCAAAGACAGGAGGGACCCACTGGTCCGGATGTGGTTCCATGAGCGTGGCAAGGTGAATGAAACGTTGACTCGAGGTTCCGAGCGGAGTCCGGACCGGACCTTTGTAGGTTTTGACCGTCATGACCCAAAAGACGGGGACTACGCCGGAGCATTCTCAGGAGTGTTCTCACGGGAACGGAAGGGTCGCCTTCCTTTAGCACCTTATCGGCGCTCCTTTGGTATGCAAGTTTGGAAGTGTGAATACCGGTGCTTTGAAGATCTGAGCCTGAAGGGAGATCTGACGTTTCGTGGTGACCAGTGTTCCTATTGCCCTGGGAAGCCATAGGGTCGCGCCTCTCTGGAGCCATTTGAGGATCCGCCAAAGTTTGCGGCCCAGACCGGTTGCCAAACCGGATTGAATTCTTGACTATAACATGAGGTTGCTCTGGCTTGCTGCGGAAACCTGCCTGGGGCATGACAGTGGTGTAATGTACCATCTGTAGAACATTTTATACCAATTTTCTTTTAAGTCAGTGGCATATGTATATTTTAATTTTCTTTGCCATATTTCTTCCCATTCTTTTATTTTTATTGTTCTTCCGATATTTTTTGCCCATGTTATCATGCATTCTTTTACTGTTTCCTTTTCTGTTGCCCATTCCAGTAGTCTGTTGTAAATATTAGTTATATTTTTCCTTTCCGCTTTTACAATTTTTTTTCATAAAATTCATCTTTTTCAGCAAAGCCTCTTATTTTATCTTTGTTTAAGTATTCTTTCATTTGCATGTGTTGAAACCAGGAGAATGATTTATATTTTTTAAAAATAAGTCTTTATTGATTTTGCATTAAAAGACAATGACAAAGTACACAAACAACAAGTCAGACAACAAGTACAGTGGTTGCAGAGTGAGCAAAGAGTTGCTCGAAAAGAAAGAAGCTACCTAAGAAAGGTAATAGCGTGTGAAAGATGTGAGAAAGAGGTTGGGTGGAGAACAGAAATTTTCCCCGTATTGTCTTTTTCTTCCCTCCTCGCCTTGCTGATAGTCCCCAAATACTGCCTGTGTTAAGAAAGAGAAGATCATGACTTCATATTAATCTAGAATCAAGTCCACATTGTATTCCATCCTACAATATTGTCGCACCGCCCCCCATTCCATTTTCTCTGGCCTTACCTTCATGAACCAATCCTCTCTAGTCGGAACTGATTGGGATTTCCAGTTTTTGGCTAGTAGGATCCTGGCCGCGGTTATCCCTATTAGTATTATTCTCCTCTCCAGTGTTGGGATTGTTTCCTCCAAAATGCCTAGTAGAAAGATCTCCGGTTTTCTTTCAAGTGTGAGGTTTAACATTTTTTGCAGCTCCTTTTGTATCATTGACCAATATTTAGCCGATTTCGGGCAGGTCCACCAGAGGTGGAAAAATGTTCCGTTTTTACTGTCGCATTTCCAACACTTGGGGTCCACTGTTTTGTAGATCCTAGCTAGTTTCTCTGGAGAATGATTTATATTGAATGTTTATTTCCTCCTTTGTCTTAAGGCAGAATTCTTCCTTTTCCTTTTTTAATAATTCCTTGTATGTTGGCCAACTTGACCATCCAAGCAACCTTCTTTGTCCCGCCTCCAATGGAGACAACCACATTAGAGTTTCCATATTCATCAAAATATTGAGAATTTAAATTCGGAGATAATAAAAATGTGAAATATGGGAAGAAAGGAATGCAGACATGAAATACATAAAATACTGATCAAGTAAACCAAGAATCTTCAAAAACTGGGTAAGAGAATGACAGATGATTTAGACAGAGGCAGAAATAGATATAGAGATATAAATATAAGTGGATATAGATATAGATCAGTGCTGGCACTGATTTTTTTTCAAAATAAAGCCACTGCTCTTTGCCTCTCCACCTGTCTCTTTGTCTATAAGGCAATAACTGTCCTGACTTGAAAGATGCCAGACTCAAGAATTTGTGGAATGTACAAAATGGAGAGATTTGTGTTTGCAACACTGCTTGATGGTGCCTTAAGGACAGAAATGACACCATACTTCTACCTGCCACTGACACAGATTGCTGGAAGGAAAGTGTTCATATAAACAAAGTGCTGGAGGCCATCTTGTCTTCCTCTTCCTGCTCCGGAGCTTGCAAGCCGAGTACATCTTCATGTAGCTTAATGGCTTCCTTGAACATCTATAAGTTCAAACGGAACTAAAACAGCGGCACTTATGTGACTATCAGAAGCAATAGGAAACCCCATTCAGTATGCACATCATTCCTGAATCTATAAGAATCCATGAATAGCCTTGGCCTTTCTCTCTTTACACCAGTGTATAGCCGACTTAAGCAGCAAACTGAGAGAGCTTTGACATCAGTGAACAGAGATCTGTAACTGTCAGGAAAGGACCCGTCAGGTATTTAGAATGAGTTGGCTAAGAATAAGGAAGAAAGGCCGATTATTTTTGTCCACAATCTATTCTAAATATAAGACTTGTAATGCTATTGGTGCTTCTGGCACATTAATATATATAAATCCCAGTTCCTGTTTCATTGTCTGAGCAATAAAACCAAGTGCGGTTATACACAAAGCAATGAGTAAGACTATAAATGAGATGATGGCTCAGGTTTGCCACAACTCGGTCTCTTCACTCCCTTCCCACATACCACCCACAAATCATAATGATAGGTATTTTACTATTTCTGAATAAATTGAATTTTGCTGAATGCTTGACAGACCTGACAGACCCGGTCAGGCCTGACAGGCCTGACAGTTCCTGGTCTCTCTTTCAGCTTTCAGCTCTTCTTTCAGAAAGTTTGGCATTCCTGTTGGACTGAGAAGAATCATATGGACTAGTTTCTTCGCTAATGAGTACCTTGTCACTGAATAAGAATGGAGTTGGGAGCCTGCTTCTGGGGAATAGTTGGCAAAGTAGATTATCCTTATTTTTGTAGCCTTAAGGACTGATGATTCTCAAAGGCTGTCCTTGATGATGACATGGAAACTGGAGCTGATGCAGAATACTTCAGCTGGCCTCCTGATGAATATTGGAAAGCAAGAATGCATTCAGTCAGTTGTGTGGGGATGATTTGCAGCCTTGGAACATACCTTCAGGGTGACCTCAATTCTACTTGTGTAAATACCAATTGTGCAGGTTACAATATGATTGGGCTCTGCTCCATATATGTTCATACCACAAAGTGAAAGTTATCAGGTGTTAGAAGTAGGACCCAAGACTTTTTAGGAGGGCCAGCCTGGCCATTAGACTAAGTGCCGTGACTCCTTAGCTAGCAGAATTTGGGGTTCATGAAAGGATAACACACTGGCCCCATAAACGCAGCTCTATGATATTTGATAATAATCTCATTAGCCTGGAGCATCCAAACTATGCACCAGGCTAATGCAAGTTAACCTGGAAGAAACCTGTTAATACAGGTTCATCCCAGGTTAGAAAAACACCAGCAAAGGTCCAGATCTTCCAGGAAGATCTAGGTCTTTATTTATTTATTTGTTTATTTTAAACGTTTATACCCCAGCCTTCTCACCTCCGAAGAGGGACTCATACTGGCAAACAGCAAGTATTCAATGCTAACATTTAAAATCTAAAAGCATAATAAATTTACAATAAAATACAATATAATAAATACATTTAAAAAGCCTTTTGCCAAAGTAAAATCAAGTCCAACGTAACCATATATTCGGTCCGTATCAAGTGGTTAGCGACTTTAGTCGCTTTGCGATCTCCTGTAGCAACCCAGCCTCCAGCCCAGCTGGGGGGGGGGGGGTCCGGTGCCGCCCCGGGGGTCCCAATTGCCCTGGACCCGATTGCCGTGGATACAGGTGGAGCGGATGGAGGGGCTGATGGGCCTGCATCTCCTACAGACAGTTTGCAGTGGGACGACACCTGGCCTGAGGCTTATTCGGACGAAGGTCAGGATGACTCAGACTCTGATAATGCGTATGAGAGACCGAGAGGACATGGTTCCCAGGAACGTATCTGGGAACCAGCGGGGGATGAGCCGATGGAAACCCAAGGGGAGGATGCTTCTCAGGAAGATAGCGAGCCAGCTGCGGCTCGGCCGGGAAGGTGTTTTGATCGCAGGAGAAGCATCGAGTCCACTCGAAAGGAATGGAGACGAAGCCTAGAGTGGCGCTGGTCTCACAAAGGGGGGGATTAAGTATACGTTCCCTGGGAACAGTTCTTCAGTTGGTCGGCCACTTCTGATCTGAAGGGAGTGAAGCGACCGGGATCCCTGAAGCCATAGTTTGGCTGCCTTGCCAAGTACCCACCTTGGACCTTGTATTTTCCTGGACTTGCCTTGTGTGTTGCCACGGATTGATTTGCCTTGTTTTATTCCACTGGACTTTCAAGAACCTTTGCTTTTGAACTACTCCTCGCTTTTGGCTTTTTGGATTCTAATTGCTTTTTACTTTGAACCATTTGGACATTTTACCTTTTCACCTGTTCTTAATTGCTTAATAAATAGTTAATTGACTTTCGTCTCTGTGTGTGTGATTAAGGAGCCGGGCCTAGTCCCAGCATTGTGACATCTCCTCCTTCATTCTGCGAAGGTCTCATTGCACAGCCACGTTTTCACCCATTTTCTAAAAGTCAGGAGGGAGGGGGCGGATCTAATTTCATTTGGGAGGGAATTCCACAGCCAGGGGGCCACCACAGAAAAGGCCCTGTTCCTCATCCCCACCAGACGTGCCTGCGAAGATGGTGGGACCAAGAGCAGGGCCTCTCCAGACAATCTTAGCACTCTTGACGGTTCATAGGGGAGAATACGTTCGGACAGGTAAACTGGGCTGGAACCGTATAGGGTTTTGTAGGTCAACACCAGCACTTTGAATTGTGCTCAGAAGCTAATTGGCAGCCAGTGGAGCTGGCGCAACAGGGGAGTTGTGTGCTCCCTGTACCCCGCTCCCATTAATAGTCTGGCTGCTGCGCGCTGGACTAATTGCAGCTTCCGGGTAGTCTTCATAGGCAACCCCACGTAGAGAGCGTTGCAGTAGTCTATACGGGATGTAACCCTTTGCTGATGCCATGGCTGTGGAGACTGCTGTTAGGGACTGCCATGTGCAAGACACAATGGGTGCTCTGGAAAAGGGTGCCCTCTCTCCGCCTGTAAACATCTCACCCTGTCTCGCCGATGCAGAGCCAGGAGCAACAGAGTTTTTGGAGAAGGGGGGGGGTCTTTTTCTTTATGTGGGGGGTGGGGGAGGGAGACACTGGCCATGTCCACCTGCTCCAAGACCACATTGGTAGGCTGGGGATGTCTGGCAAGAGTCCGTCCCTCCAATCCGGTGTGGCCTCAAAATACAGTATGAAGTGGAATTTGTAATGACTGTATGTTCCATATTTTAGGCTGTGTGGAAGTGCCCTAGTTTAGTTATTCACAATACCCGAAGTTTCATTTATCTACTTTTAAAAAACATGGGCTCTGTAGGCATTTTCTAGGACCTCCAACACAATGCTATGGTAGTCACATTCTGGAAGTCTTTCATTTCAAATAGTTGCACTATTTTGCAACTTTTATCTTGCTGTTTTATGATGTATTATTGTTTTATTGTGTTTTTAACATGTATGTGAACCGCCCCGAGCCTGCCGGGAAGGGCAGAATATAAGACCGAACAAATAAATAAATAAATAAATCTACTGTTTTGAATATCCACGTGAATTTCAGAAATCTTTTCCCCTTGGACACAGAGGCGGTATTGTAATTTATTATGGTGGTATTTGTACTGCCATGGAAACAGAAAAGTGCTTGTGTTTTTTTTCTCCCTAGATGCCAAAATATCTTATTAGCCTTGGGTACTATGTGGCATGACAATGGGATGACAAACCATCTCACATTTCACAGACAAAAACCAAGCCAAGCAGCATTAGTGCAAAAGTAAGTTTTACTTTTACAGGAAAGGAGATACCACCTGAACATTAGGAAGAACTTCCTAACTGTGAGAGCTGTTCAGCAGTGTAACTCTCTGCCCCCGAGTGTGGTGGAGACTCCTTCTTTGGAGGCTTTTAAGCAAAGGCTGGATGGCCATCTGTTGGGGGTGCTTTGAATGCAATTTCCTGCTTCATGGCAGGCGGTTGGACTGGATGGCTGATGAGGTCTCTTCCTACTCTATGATTCAATGATTCTAAGATGGCAAAAGTTATTAACAAAGAAGAATACACAAGGAATTAGAGGCTTAAGGAAGCGTCTATGATAGAGGACTGGCATAGTAAGGTATTAGAAATAATGTGCATGGATAAACTCACATATTGGATAACACCAAACCAAGGGTTACCCAAAAAACAGACGGGCTTGGACCTAGTAAAAGACTATTTTAAGCAACTAAAAATAGAATTGACAATATATAAGAGGAAGAAAAGAATACAAAACAGAAGTTCTTGAGACATTCAACGGTAAGACTGGGGAAAGTAGAGAGATAGACAAGACGATGAAGACAGAAAAAGACCACTATAGAGTAGATGGAAGTCAAAACAGAATTCTTTGTCACTTCTTATTCTCCACACAATTTTTTCTCTTTCTTTCTATCTCTTTCTTTTTTATTAATACTTTTTTGTTAATTCAATTTCTATCAAAATGTAAAATCAATTCTGTTGTTCACAATAAAAAATATTTCAACGAAAACAACAACAATGAAGAAGAAGAATACCCAAGCTAGGAGAGTTTCCATTGGAAGGGACAAAACTCCACCTCCTCCTTTCCCCTTCCTAATTTAATTTAGTGTAAATAACTTTTCCAATTAGCACTCAGTTTGCAGCAACTGAAGAAAGCTGAGGAGAAAGGAAAAAAGTGGGAGGTGAGAGGGAAACAGACATATTTTAAAACCGCTGAAAAATGGGGTGACAGAATTAATCTGGATTGCATTGCCAAGCTACAACAGTTGGCATAATTTATTTATTTATTATTTTATATACTGCCCTTCTCAACCTCGAAGGGGACTCAGAGTGGCTTACAGCAAACAACAATACTGCCAGAGTGGCTTACAATGTACATATAACAATATTGCGGAGTGGCTTACAGCAAACTGAAAAAACAACAAATAACATTACTGTCATAGCACAACATCAGCACTAGACATCATATTGCACTACAACATATCGCAATATTGTTAGCAATATTGCATGTAATACAAATACACAAATCATAATATCACGATATAATTATTATATCACATTATCATTGGCAGTATTATACTGTGTTACATTACAACACCAATACCAAATGCATATACAACACACCATACCGCAATCATACTATTATTATTATTAGTATTACATTACAATTATCATACTATAATATAATACAATATATTGACATTATAATACATTAAATTAAATTATAATGTAATATAACAGTATATTATATCATATTATTATATTATATTATTTATAAAATAATAAATAACATTATTTAAATAAAATAAAATAACTTATTTAAATAAATAATTTTTATAGAATTATTTTAAACACAGCAAGACTTAGACAAAAGAAGGGGGAAGGTGAAAATAATAATATAAAACCCACAATAAAGTAAAATAAAATAAATAAAACAAAAATAAAAATTTAAAACAAAATGACGAGATGCAGCAGGACCCAAGATGGTGGTCGTTGAGATGAAGATGTACACATTTCTCTTCAATATCATGCAGCGAGTCAGGAAATTGAGAATAGCCCTTCATACACAGCTGTACAGAATATTTCTTAAACCGACATATTTGTGGCTTTTAGTGGTCTCTTTGACTGAAGAACTGTTATGATTCCTCGATGTGGTGGCCCTTGATTATCTCCCACCTCTTGCACACACAGAGAGTTTGCATTATGCTATATTTTGTGTAATTGTGGTTTTAAGTTGCTCTTTTTAAAAATGTCAACTGCTTTGAGCTTAGTAAAAGCAGTGTATAAATATTTTAAACAGATACATAATAGGGTGCTAGGATAATAGGGAGGTAAAATGGATTTGGCTAGAGCACTATAGTCACTGCTGGCCTGGGGTATTCTGTGGGGCAGGAGCTAAGCCTGTCAATGCTTATTCTTCTTGAATGCAATTAAGCTTCATCATTAATTTATTGTACTTGGAGTAAACCTGGAGGTGGTTCCTCTTCACCAGAAGGCCTCATTCATTAGTTTTTATTTGAAAAAAATGCATTACTTCCAGAGAAATACTAATTCCCATTTTAAAATTTTTAAAAAATCCCATTCTTCTAAAGTGCATCTTTTGTTTACTCTCCCCAATTTCGATATAGTTGAGTCTCCTTGTATTTGCAGAAGGAAAAAAAAGTGGAACCGGAGCATGAAAGATGGGACACCAATTTTGCACCAATAAATGCCAAAGATAGCTGGTTGTTGTGTTCTGATTTCTATTGTTCACCAGCTTACTGCGTTTGTTTTTATTGCTTGATCGTTTTTGTTTCATGTACAGCTTTTGAAATCATTTTGGAATACAGGCCAGTGCCTAATTTGCCTCATGAAATATCCTTGTAGTTGTAATAGGTTTCTCTTTATTTCCTTACGCTGATACCCATCCCAGTTTATTTTGCCTATTTGTTTTATTGGATCTGTTATTTATATCTCGTTCATTTGCTGTATTAATTTTCCCAAGTTAATTATCTTCCAAAAAAAGAGAGAGAAGAGAGAGAGAGAGAGAGAGAGAGAAACTTCCAAAAAAACACATTTCAAAAATATATTAAAAAATTCTTACCCATTTGGGAATTTACTTCAGTGGATGGAAATATCTTTATATGTTTCCCCCCACTATAAAGTCATAAAAGAGAATGTCCTTTAAAAAAAGTGTTTGTCTAAGTGGCATTTATTCTTTTCTTGCATCTATGTACAGTAAGTCATAATTGATTCTTTAATTGTGTTGACCCCAAATCTTCGTTACTCTCTGTACAATTTTTTTAAATATCCCTAGATCTGTGAACGGTGCCCCGTAAAACCACACTGACATCCTCTTGTTCTTTATGGTTGCCTTTCCCCCCTTTCCTTCCAAAGGGATTGTAATCTGCTGAGCTTTAATTATACTGTCTTTTAAACATCCTTAGCTATTTTCTACTCTGCTGGATTCCAATGCATCTTCTCAGGACAAAAGGCTCTGCCATGCAGGCTTTATTAAAAGCAATTAGGGCTTTCTCCTACACCTACTCTACTCAGTGACTGCGCTCCTGTTGGTTTTGATAGCAAAGGCTTGCGCTTGCTGGATTGACTGAAGAGCCATTCAGTGCTTGGATGATGGAATGACCTTGCTTTTCAAGGGGTGCTTGTCTCCCAAAATATTGACCTGGACAGTCTATTTGGATTAATGAGAATCCCATTGCCTGTGTGTTTACACTAGTTCCAGATATAAAGACAGCCCTCTGTTCCAGGTATACAGTCAGATTTCTATATCCACAGATTCAACTATTCTTAGTCTGAAAATGCCCTGGTGGCACACAGGGTTAAATCCCTGTGCTGACAGGACTGCTGACTGACAGGTCAGCGGTTCGAATCTAGGGAGAACGGGTTGAGCTTCCTGTCAGCTCCAGCTCCCCGTGTTGGGACATGAGAGAAGAATCCCACAAGGATGGTAAAACATCAAAACATCCAGGCATCGTCTGGGCAAGGTCCTTGCAGACGGGCAATTCTCTCACACTAGAAGCGACTTGCAGTTTCTCATGTTGCTTCTGACGTGAAAAAAAAGTCTGGGTTTTTTTTTGAAAATCCAAAATCCAAGTCTCAATATTGCTATTTTGTATAGTAGAAGATACCATTTCACCACACCATTTTATATAATGGGATTTGAGCATCTAATGCTTTTGATATCCACAGGGGGCCAGGCACCAAGCTCCAGTAGATACCAAAACTGACAATGCTTCCTGAGACCAGATAAAGATTCAGCAGTGGGGAACATATTTGCTCTGAACTAATCTCACCTTTTTTTGGCGAAAATACACAACCAAAAGTTTGACGCACGTTAGATTTGATGACGTGTAAGAATCACCTATCCCCTTCCATCAGTGTGAGGCTGCCGAATTCACCAGCCTCAGCCTGATGGAGGGGTAAAAATTCCCAACTGACCTATTCATGAAGCTTTCAACCCCCTTCCTCAGTTTTGAAGACCTCTTGAATGAGGCCTTAGTTGGGAAGCTGCCACCCCTCTGTTAAGAACATGATTTCTCCTTGCCTACCAGCTGTTCCAAGACAAACAGTGAAATGGCTGACAGGCAGGGGGAAGCTGCATATGAGGAACTCACCCATTTAAGGCAGGACCCAGACCAGCCGGGAAGTTTGGCAGACAGAACAGCCAGGAAAAGGGGGAGTGGTTTAGGAGCCTTCCCTGGGGGGAGTTAGGGAGAGAGATCCCTGGGAGGAGCTCTGAGTTAAGGGGAGGAGCCGAAATACTGGAGGGAGAGAGAAAGGGATTATTTGCCAGTTCTTGTCAAGCTCTCAGAGAGAGAGGGCAGTTCTTGACACGCTCTCAGGGAGAGAGGAGAGTTGCTGACAGCTCCTTGTCAGGACTCTGTTAGAGTAAAGAGCCTCTGTGTAAAAGCTCTGAACTATCTAGGATAGTTGATTTTATAGATAGCTCACCACTAGTTGAGATATTAGTGGGAGTGAGTTCTAGTTTAGGCAAGTTTCGCACTGTCTGTGTAACATTGAACATCTAAGATTAAGTAAGCAATCCTCTGTAACCATCATGCTAACGAACCATCGTTTAATTTACCATTACGCTCTCGTGCGTCATCATTTAAAGAACCACTAAGCTCTGTGCCTGTTAAGTTAATAAAAGTTTAATTATTAACTTTTAAGAAAAGCCTCTGTTGTGCTCTTTACATCAGCTGTGTGATTCCAGTTCCAGTGTCTTTCGCGTTCCCCATTCCAAAAGAAGTTTACCTCAGCCTCCTCGTAGTTTAATTGGGTGAATATACTTAGAGCCTAGCTGAAGGGTGGTTTTAAGTAGAAAATCCTAGAATTGATAATTTAGGTTGGTGGTAGCGAACCAAGAAGAGTTTTAAAATCCTCCAGACTTTATTTTAAGAGCCAAGTCGTCACACTGCACATTACATTTGACAATAAATCTTTTTTTTTTTGGTAATGCACACATCCAAAATTGAGGTGCACGTTCCAGTTGATGGCACATTTTTGTTGTTTATTTGTTCAGTCACTTCCGACTCTTCATGACCTCATGGACCATCCCACACCAGAGCTCCCTGTCAGCAGTGGCCACCCCCAGCTCCTTAAAGGTCAAGCCGGTCACTTCAAGGATACCATCCATCCATCTTGCCCATGGTCGACCCCTCTTCCTTTTTCCTTCCATTTTCCCCAGCATCGTGATTTTCTCCAAACTTTCCTGTCTTCTCATTATGTGGCCAAAGAAAGTACTTCATCTCTGCCTCTAATATCCTTCCCTCCAGTGAGCAGCCAGGCTTTATTTCCTGAAGTATGGACTGGTTGGATCTTCTTGCGGTCCAAGGCACTTTCAGAATTTTCCTCCAACACCATAGTTCAAAAGCATCTATCTTCCTTTGCTCAGCCTTCCTTATGGTCCAGCTCTCACATCCATAGGTTACTACAGGAATGCCATTGCTTTAACTATGCAGATCTTTGTGGCCAGTGTGATGTCTCTACTTTTAACTATTTTATCAAGATTGATCATTTTTCTCCTCCCAAGAAAGAAAAGTCTTCTGATTTCCTGGCTGCAGTCTGCGTCTGCAGTAATCTTCACTCCTAGAAATACAAAGTCTGTAACTGCCTCCGGGTTTTCTCCCTCTGTTTGCCAGTTATCAATCAGTTTGGTTGCCATCATCTTGGGTTTTTTTATGTTTAACTGCAACCTAGCTTTTGCACTTTCTTTGTTCACCTTGGTTAGAAGGCTCCTCAGCTTTTCCTCTCTTTCAGCCATCAAAGTGGTATCATCTGCATATCTAAGGTTGTTAATGTTTCTTCCAGCAATTTTAACTCTAACCTTGGATTCATCAAGCCCCACACAGGCATGATGGCACATTATATTTGAGTATGGGCAATCCAATTCAGTTCAGAGAGTTGGGACAGAGTTTCTTGTGGGACTTCACCAGTAGGAGGCAGGATCAGATCTTTGAACCATACAAAGAAACTGCAAGTAAACTTTCTTGTGGGCAACTGTTGTAGACAAACAGCTGATGACAGTCATCTTAACTGCTTTTTGCAAATGTCTGGATATTGTAAAGGGCCAATTAACTAAGCATGATTTACTAGAGAAAGACTCTGGGTCCTCCAAACATCAATTTAACCCGAATATCAAGGCAGATAATCCACAATATCTACTTTGAACTGGATTTTTGCTAAGAGTTCCATGGCCTGAAAGATATAACTAGTAAAATATTGATTCTCAGACTGCAAGCCAGTGTTCAAACATGTTCCAGAAAACCCAAAGGCCAAGTTTAATGAAGCCTTCAGCAAATCTATCCACCTTTCCGGGTTTCTCACCTTAACTTCCGCCCTCCATACCACCCTTCTAGAAATAATTTCCATTTTTGTTTGTGTGCATGTGTAATAAGTGAGGCGACAGTGGTGCAGTGGGTTAAACCACTAAGCTGCAGAACTTTCTGACCAGAAGGTTGGTGGTTTGAATCTGCGGAATAGGTTGAACTCCTGTTGTTAACCCCATCTTCCGCCAATCTAGTAGTTCAAAAACATGCGAATGTGAGTAGATCAATAGGTACCACTTCGGTGGGAAGGTAACGGTGCTCCATGCAGTCATGCAGGCCACATGACCTTGGAGGCGTTTACGGACAATGTTGGCTTTTCGGCTTAAAAATGGAGATGAGCATCATCCCGCAAAGTCAGACTCGACTAGACTTAATGTCGAGGGGAAACCTTTACTTTACTATGTGTAACAAAAGAGCAAAGCTTGGGAAAATTACTTTTTGAAGACTTCAGCTCCCAGAATCCGCTAACTTGCATGGCAGTAGTAGATGTGGGATTCTGAGAGCTTTGGTACAAAGAGTAACATTTCTGACCTCTGGAAAAGAAGGAGAAGAGATGTGGGTGCAATAGAGAGAATGAGAGAGTGTCCAAGGAGCTTGTCTACCTCTAGAACTTGTCGGCTGTGGTAATCTGACTTTTTCTATGGGTCAGTTGTGATTCCAGAGAAAAAGTTAGCCCAATGTTCTCTAAAGGATATTCCGCCTTTAGAAAATAGTTGGTCTGCAGATAGGTTTGTGTGTGTGTGTGTGTGTGTGTGTGTGTTTGTATGCAGACACAACTACTGGACCAATCTTGCAAATGCATGAGGAGGTTTGTTGATTCCACATTAAGCAGAATCACCAACCTCCTGGAAGTGGAGCCCTTCTTTAATTAACCCTCTTGCTGTAGTACCATGTGATTAAATGTGACGGAGCTGCTCCTTGGGGTTCCTCCGACTGAAAATACTAACAATAATCATTTGTTTTGTTTTTATATTTAAACACATTATTGCATAGCTTGGTGCAGAGATAATTACCAATTTCATCTCCTGTGTTCTCCTAATGTTCATTAATAACAATAAAGGGTGGTAGGTTAAAAACTCATTTAATTGCCTTTATGTTAATGACATTATGAATAGCCTCAGCTACACGATTCTAATTTTGTCCAGTATCCTGCTTCTTGGCAAAACCCCAGGAGAGCTGCTCATTTTATCAGCATTACTGATTCAGAGGTTTTGCTTTCCATTCCCCCCCCGCCGCCCCTTCTCGCTTTCCCCGCTTGCAGGTGGGTTTTTGTACATAATCAGAATTAATGCACCACACATTTCGCAAGGAACTGCGTAAGAACTCCTCTGAATAAGTAATTAACTCAAAAGCACCTTAGGAAAAAATGTCTAAGGAGGAAAGAAAATCCCTTAAAATAAAAAAATAAGAAAATATGCTATGCCCCCTCTCTCTCCCCAACGATATATTCATAAAACATTAAGAATGGTCACAAAGGCGGGAGAAACATTTTACTGATCATACACTTTCGTGGTGTTTTCTTCTGGCTTTTTCATTAACAGGAGAATGACACCATCTCAATGCTCTCATTAAGGAGCCGCTGCCCTTGAAACAGATTATAACCTGACTCGTATCAGACAAGGACTTCTTGGAAGATAAATGGAAGCCAACCTTGGGCTTTACCTTTTTTTTCCACCTACAAAGTAAACAGAAAATAGGTTGATATGCATACATAGCTGCTACTATCATCTCCCTCCCAGCCACCACATGACAACAGAAAAGCAAGGTTATTTGAATTACGTTTTGCCATATTTGTCCTTCTTCAAAGGAATTGAGATGGATGAATATAGGGTTGTCCCAGTTTCCCTGGGAGAAATAAATTTGGATGAGAGAACAGCAATCTAGTATGATGTTCCAATGGTTTAACGCAGCCAGGATTTCAGGTCCAAAACAGTACTTTAGATTAACAGAGATAAAAACATATCTGACTGGTGCAAATCATACATACAGAATTTACAGTTGTACTTTTGCATCAAGAATTACCGTTTTACAGAGCATGCGCTTCGTTATGAACCTTATATAAACTGCCCTGTCCTGAATGAGACATAAACAACTGAAGAGGACTGTTTACCTTCATGCCCTGCTTATAAGCCTATTAGCTGACTGGTCTCGATTGAAAACAGAGCATCAGAACAGCTTTCTGTAACTGGAAAGGCCAAATGTTTTGGATTGCAAATCCAATCAATCTTGACTATTGGCAATTGTTGAATAGGCTGATGGGAGCTGTGAACCAACTGTTTGGGGGCGATTCCAGATACGTCATTGTCCTAGGAGCACCCACATTTAAAAAACACTCATGTTCCCAGGGGTCCATCTACACCAGGGGTGCTCACACCTTTTCAGCATGCGAGCTACTTATAAAACAACCAAGTCAAACCATTTTTCACCGCTGTTTTACATTGCTTGTTTTGCACTGTTTGTAAACCACTCTGAGCTTCTAGAGGGAGTGGTCTAGAAGCCGAAATAATAAGTAAATAAAAAAGAGATACCTTCCGCATGGCGCACCATCTGCGCGGCGCACCTTCCGCCCGCGCACACTTTCCGCGCGGCACACCATCCATGGTTGCTTCCGGATGAGAGAGAAGCAGGGTGCTCTGCCTCTGGAGGCCCCACCTCACGCTCTGCCCTGCCTCTCTCTCGCCGGCAGCAGAGGCTCCACGGTTGCTTCCGGATGAGAGAGAAGCAGGGCGGAGCGCAAGCCTGGGCCTCTGGAGGCCCCGCCTCGAGCTCTGCCCTGCCTCTCTCTCGTCCAGAATCAACAGTGGAGCCTCCGCTCCCGGCAAGAGAGAGGCAGGGTGGAGCGCTCTGCTTCTCTCTTGTCCGGAAGCAACCATGGACAGTGCGCTGTGCGGAAGGTGCTCATGCACAGAAGGTGCACCGCATGGACAGTGCACCGCGCACAGGGCAGAAGCACCCCATCCGGCTGCGATCGACCTCCTTTGGACCCGCGATCGACTTCGTGGACAGCCCTGATCTACACACACCCCAAAAAGCACATGCTTTCTGGGATGGGTGTCCAAATGTTCTCCTGGAACTTCCCAAGGGAACACACAAACACTCTAACCCCCTCCCCAAAAGACCCCCAAAACCTCTTTTTTTAAAAAATGTACTCACCCAGCCTCCATTGGAGAGCTGCTGCAGCTCTCCTGGTGCATAGAAATGACATGCCAGGAGAAGGGGGGCAGGAGCGATTCCCCCCTTTTCTCCCAGTACATCATTTCTACGCACCAGGAGAGTTCCGACAGCTCTCCAGTGGAATCCTGGTAAATACTTTTCTTTCTTAAAGGGCTTTTTGGGGTCTTTTGGAGAGAGGGTTGGTATTCCCAGAGTTTTCAGGACTAATTTAGCCCAGAAAACTATGGGAATACTGTCTGGCCTGCAGTCCGGAAGTAGTAGGTTTATCCCGCGCCTTCCAAGAACCCACTATCGAATTAATTCACCACATACTAGGGTTTTCCTTGTTTGTGGCGGATTAATTTGGGTTTGTCCAGGATGTCATCTTGACATCTCCCTTTTTATTGTGGGAGTTTCCGCAATAAATGGGGATTCTGGATCCACCCTGGAAGGAGCAACTTGGTGCTGTTTTCATTCAAAGGAACCTAGCCCCAAGTATATATGTAAAGCATTATAAGTCAGGTAGGCCTTTTATTGGATCCAGCAAGGCAGTTCTTATAGCAGGGATGTGGAAAGATATGGTCCTCCAAAGGTTGGTGGACCACAAATCCCAGTAGCCACAGTCAAGACAGTCAAGGATTGCACATTTCTCGTCCCTGCTATATCTTATTGTTCAGCTACTCAATTTTCCTCCATCTGAAGTACCAAATACCAGCTGAGAACCAGTGTTTTTTTTTCCAATTGGACATATGATGTAGAGTAATGGAATTCTTTTCTTGACAGAAAGCAGTGAGATTTAAGCCTACTATCTTCTGTGCAGTCAAAGGCTTTCATGGTTGGAATCATTGGGTTGCTGTGAGTTTTCCGGGCTGTATGTTCCATCTACTAGTCAGATCTTTGCTCCATTGGAAAAAAAGGTTTAATTGTTATTCTCTCAAAATAGCATTGGCTGCTAAATAAATAAAGTTTTCAAGATGGGTTCTCTAAAGTCCAGGGTGTAGTTTCAAATAATTAGAAGGTCAATGTGAGATTAAAGACAAATCTGATATAGGTTTTGTGTGAGCCCAATGGAAGTCCTATTGGCTGCCATCCTCGTTGTTAGGTTCCTTAAATCCTCTTGACTTAGTGGGTGTTAAACAGCCTAACTGTATATAGGATTGCAGCAACAGCGTGTAAACCGGATTCCACTGAAATCAATAGGAAGTTCTTTCTCACCAACTTAATAGGTTCAGGGTCACCTGTGGGTTTTACTGTTGTTTTGTTTTTGTGCACCAATGGGAATATTATCTCTTTTTCTGATTCTCCAGATCTGTGGAAGAACATTTTTATTATCTCAGGTCCTGTACCACAGTCAATAGAAATCTTTTATCATGGTGGCATAGTCCTTGCTGATTTCTGTATATGGGGAACTTTTGACACAAGGACCAAATCCGACCCTCTTGAAGTTCTTGAGACTGTTGCACTCCTTCCCCGTGACTCCATTACTTGGTAGACAGCTGAGGTTATAGAAGGCTAATGGTAAAAATATTGGGCTTGAATTTAAAATGTCCAAGTTATAGTTTTCATTGAGTCATCAAACTCATTGAATGACTTTGGTTCTGGTATACTTTCGCATCCTGAGTTATCTCAGAAGGTTGTTGTTATGAGGATAAAGTAGGCAGGAAAGCAGCTATGCACACCACTCTGAGCCCTCTGGGGAAAAGGCTAATAAATGAAGAAACTGCTAAGATAATGGAGTAGATTTATTTATTTGTCATGTTTCTATACCGCCTCTCTCAGCCCGAAGGCGACTCGGGACAGTTTACACAAGGCAGTCTCTGCCCTCAATACAACGCAAGCAAACAAAACAAAAAAAACCCAACCATATAACAACAAATTAACAATTAAAAACATACAATTGCAATCTCAGCGTCATGTTGAAATCAGTTTCTGTCACATCGCCGTCATTCCATATATCTAATTAAACCTTTATATTTCATCAGCAAATGCCTGCTCAAACAGCCAGGTCTTGACTTTCTTGCGAAATGTCAGGAGGGAGGGGGCCGATCTGATGTCTCTAGGGAGGTTGTTCCAAAGCCGAGGAGCCACCACTGAAAAGGCCCTGTGTCTCGTCCCCGCCAGTCGCGCCTGCGAAGAAGGCGGGACCGAGAGCAGGGCCTCTCCAGATGATCTTAAACATCTCGATGGTTCATAGGGAGAGATGCGTTCAGACAGGTAAGTTGGACCCGAATCGTTTAGGGCTTTAAAGACTAAAGCCAGCACTTTGAATTGTGCCTGGTAGCAAACTGGCAGCCAGTGGAGCTGGCACAACAGGGGAGTTGTATGCTCTCTGAATGCCGCTCCTGTTATCAACCTGGCTGCTGTCCGTTGGACTAGTTGCAGCTTCCGAACAGTCTTCAAAGGCAACCCCACGTAGAGAGCGTTGCAGTAATCTATACGGGATGTAACCAGAGCATGGACCACCATGGCCAAGTCAGACTTCCCAAGGTATGGGCGCAGCTGGTGCACAAGTTTTAACTGTGCAAATGCTGCCCTGGTCACTGCCGAAACCTGGAGTTCTAGGCTCAGCGATGGGTAGATGCAGAGATAGGCTCTCAAAAGGATTTTTACACCGTCTCTCCCCAACATAGACCCTGCCTTTCCCTAGAAGTGTATGACCAATGGCCCTTCTTAATTTTCCTGATGCATTTCTGAACTACACTGAAATGTAGGAGTGAAATGTAGAACAATTTAGGTACAGTATGATCCTCGTATCCACAATTGATACATTCCAGGACTTTGCATGGATATACAATATCACAGATAATGGCGAATGCTACTGAAATTAAGGAACTCTAGCTCAAGAATATCATAGAGTCATGCTAGAAGACCTAGAAAATGACTATACAGGATATATTTTGTTGGACATGGATAAATGAAACTGTGGGTACTGATCCCACAGATGCAGGGGTTGTACTATATAACTACATCTCATTTTGGTGGTGTACGGGACATAATCATTTGGTTTTATTTTATTTAGTTTGTGTCAAAAGCATTGCATAAATAAATTAGTATAAAACTGATAATATTGAGGAAACACAAGTGGCTAAATAATTTTAGACCAAAAACGAGCAACAGCAACCGCATTGCCCGTAGCTTTAAAGAGTTCTTCCTCTGCTCTGTGCATGAGGCAGGGCATTGTGGGCAAGCATACAGAGGCTGAGTTGTTTGTTCGGTTCCACAGTCACACAAGGTGGAGGATTCTTCTAGGTAGTGCCATTTTTCCAGGTTGTCTTTTGAGTTGACTGCTCCACTTCTGAGTCTATTCAGGGACTTCCACATTGCCCATTCTTGGTTTTCCCCTGGAGGAAAATGCTCGGTGGGTGGGTGGGGGGGGCATCCAGTTGGAATTGCTTGATTTTGCTGCCCATTTGGTAATATTGCAACTTAGCTTTCTCTATCACTGCCATACAAACAACAAGGAGAAATGGGAGCTGCAAACATCTCAGTAAATCATGTTTTTTGAGGAAATGAGAGGGCAGAAGAAATCAATTTCTAGAACTATGTATTTTTGAACAGACTGAAGGACCTTTCACACTACAGAATTATAACACTATACAGAATTATAGCACTATGATTCCACTTTAACTGCCATGACTGCATATTACATCCGAACGTGTTCACCCCTACGAACCATCAAGGACGCTAAGATCTTCTGGAGAGGCCCTCCTCTCGGTTCCGCCACCTTGCAAACATGTCTGGTGGGGATGAGAGACAGGGCCTTCTCTGTGGTGGCCCCTCGACTATGGAACTCTCTTCCTGAGCGAGATCAGATCTGCCTCCTCCCTCCTGTCCTTCAGGAGGCTAGTAAAATCCTGGTTTTGGAAGGAAGCATTCTCAGAATAAAGATCGAGATTGAGTTGATAACCACATACATTGGATTGAGTTGTTGATTTTATCTGGCGATTTGGTTTTAATTGTATTTTAATGTATTTTATTTATGTATTTTAACGTGTATGACCTGCATTGAATTTTTGCTGTAAGGCCGGTCTGGGTCTGTCTTTTGAGGTGAGAAGATCGGAATATAAAAGTTTTAAATCTATATATATAAAATCCTCCATGTCATGTTTCCAGGCTCCAAAACAAAGAAACCACACTAGGCAGAAACACATAAACAGTCCACATACCCAGAAAACCCTACGAGGTATGCTTACCAAAACAACCCCCCCACCCAAAAAAGAGCCAACGGCCACAAATCCAAAAAAACCATTATGGACTACAACTCCCATGATCCCTCACACCACCTCCATCTGGCAGTTTACAGCGTCGGAATGTTAGTGGAGCTGACCAATTAGAGGGATTATGCAAATACTCCCTCAGTTAGAATGTAGGCTGAGAGCCCCACCCTCCACCCCCCTGGCAGTTCAGAGAGTCGGAATGTTGGTGGTGGTAGGGAAAGGTAGGGAAAGGAATGGAGGGACTGAGACAAGGGGAGCATGGACTGATACAGAAAGGGGAGGAATGGCAGGAAGGAGGGAAAGGAAAGAAGGGAAGGGAGGGAAGGAAGGAAGGAAGGGAGAAGAAAGGAAGGATAGAAGGAAGAATGGATTGAAGGAAGGAGGGGAGAAGAAAGGAAGGGAAGGATAGAAGGATGGAGTTAAGGAAGGAGGGAAAGAGGGGGGAAGAAAGGAAGGAAAAAGGAAGGATAGCAGGAAGACGGGGAGGGAAAAGGAAGGAAAGGATAGAAGGATGGAGGGAAGGAAGGAAGGAAGGAAAGAGGGGAGTAGAAAGGAACACAGAAACACATACACACATATATACATGCACAGAAATATACAAATATACACATACAGACATACATAAACGCACCTGTACTTACACACATCAACACATATACATGCACATACATATACAAACACACATATACATAAGTACACACATATACACGCACATACATATACACAAATACATAACTACACACACACAGTCCCCAATTTAAAAAAATCCCACAGCAACGCGTGGCCGGGTCAGCTAGTAAATAAATAAATTATGGAATTCTGGGGTTTTCAGCTCTCCGGCTGAGGTTCTTAAACTGCAAAATCTCCATAATTTGCAGGATGATGCCACAGCAGTTAAAGTAGAATAAATAGTGCTGTAATTGTGTGCAGTGCAAATTTTGCAATTTCATTCAAAAGTCAAGCTAGCTCCTAATACTTTGCAGTGGGCCATATATGCTATTAAAAGGGGGGGAAAGTGCACATACATGCAGCTGCATTTTGCAATAGATCGTTGAAAATAAAACCCAAATAAGGTATATTTTTCAACTCTGCGATGCTTTAACCTTTCTAGGGAAAAGACTCCAGGGACATAATTGAAGGAAAGTGTTTTTCTTTAGCAGATGGATTGCTCTACTAAGATAATATTTTAGTTATGCCAATAAATGGAAAGGTTCACAGGAAACCCATGAAACTGCCAGCGGTTGTTAGTGCATGACGATTACCAAGGCAGAAATGAGGCCAAAGAGATGATAAATGGGCCCATCTCATGCAGTCTCCATCAGCTGAAGGATGACCTGGATCTCCCTTGCATCTGAGCACCAAGCAAGCCAACATTTTTCACAGTGGCACTTAATAGTGGACATTAACTTAGCCCTTTCCAAAAGGGCTGACCCGAAGGGTACCCTCCGTGGTTCTCCCCACTGTAATCGCTTGTTCGGCTTGTAATTGTATCAAATGGCATGCACCTTTTCCAGCCACTTATTGGCCAATTAAGTCAAGTTCTCGCGGAAGGGGTCCAGCTGGCTTCAAGCTATCTTAGATGAATTGATTGAAGACACACGGCAATCTATGAACCTGGTTTAATGATCTAGGTGATAATGCTAGTTATTCTTCTCAGTCAAGGGAATTTGCTGCAGCTGTCGCCTGCAAATCCACGTCCATATGCAGGGGAGCACCGGAAGAGCATTCACGCTCCCTCTGTATTGCCATGTAGCGATAACTGCATCCAGAAATGGGAGGTTTGACATTCACATAGCATTATCAGGACGTGGACAATGTATTCCCACAATGTATTTTCTTCAACGCTTTCTGATAATGCTGAGAAGTTTATCTTGAGAAAGCGCAGAATCGGCAATAGAAGCCTCTAATGGAAAGGACAGAGTTGTATGAGATGGCCTGACCTAAAAATCCAAACTGAAAGAGCTAATTTATAATTTGGCACCAGTAGTTCTCTGTCAGTGGAATTAAGTTTTAGTCTAAATTTTGAAGGAGATATTTTTCATAAGCCACAGCGAGGACCCGTAGTTCAACAATATCTGGAAGGCCAAATTTTGAACCCTTCACTACAGGAACGTTTTTGGGAAAAGGCAATGAGGCAATTAACAGAGCATTCCTCTTCCTAGCTGCAGTGGGTGCAAATGAAGAATGAGCCATGACTTCCAATGCCATGCTGGCTTGCTGCAACTATAGTAAGAGGCAGAGCTGAACCAACATAGTTCCATTCAGGGAATAGACCAATCAATTTAAGAAAATTTATTTACACAGTACTTATAATGAAACTTGGACCTGAATCCGTTTGACTGAAAGTGATTTGTAATATTTGCTTATCCGGTTTGTGTAATCTCCCAAAAACAGAATGGAGAGCAGGGAACTGAAAAGCTCAGCAAAACGGATTAAGAGAGATGGATTTATTGGCTATTGGAGAGGATGGAGTTAAGTCTGCATTATACCTAAGGCAGGGATCTGCTGTGGTGCTCCCGGAGAAGATCCGGCAGCATCTTTTCTCCCTCCCCAGCAGCGGAAAACTTTCCCAGGCTTCTCCTCCAGAAAAGGTCCTGCTGAGAACTCACTTTCCCAGCAGCACTTGCATGGGGTGGGTATTGAAAAGTCTCTGATCCATATAAACCATATATGGGTTAAGTTAAAAAAAACAAGATATTTTCTCTGTCACACAACACTAGGACTAGGGGGCACTCCCTAAAGCTCCAAGGTAGGAAAGTTAGGACTAATAAAGGGAAATATTTCTTCACCCAGAGGGTCATTGGGTTATGGAACTCACTTCCAGAGGAGGTGGTGACAGCGGTCAGCCTGGACAGCTTCAAGGCAGGATTAGACAGATTCATGGATACCAAGGGAATCAGTAGCTACTGAAATGGACATCCAAGTGCCACCCCTGTGTTGATGGAGGCAGGCAGGATTTCCCCGGGTACTGGTTGTGGGGGGTCGGGAGCAGGTGAGGGTTTTGCCCTCCTTTCTGCTAGAGATCCCTGTGTACAACTAGTGGGCCACTGTGTGACACAGAATGCTGGACTAGATGGGCTGAGGCCCGATTCAGCATGGCTCTTCTTATGTTCTTATGTTCTTATTTCCAGGAGTTTCCCCCTTAACCCCAATAGCGTTACTGGAGAATTTTCCAGAAGACCCGAGAATTAAACTTAAATATAAAAAATTAGTGGAGGTGGATACTGCTCTTTCCTGGAAAGAATGGATACAAAATTCAATGGGCAAGTTTAATAAGTTAAAAGAACAAGGTGTTCTGAATTGGTTTGAGAGACAACAGCTGTTTAACTGGGAAAAGGACTGGTTAAGTAAAAATCCCAGATGTAGAGCATTGAATAAATATGAGGAATGGCTAAGTAAACTTAAAACCCAAGAAATAATAGGGAAAGGATCAATTGGGAAAATATATAATGGATTAATTGGAGAAGAAACAGGGCTGAAGCTGTTTGAGAAGGTCTGGGAAGGAGATCTAGGGCCTCTGACAGATTTTGATTGGAAAAGGGTTCTGAAGTGGAGAGTGGTTAAGAATCTATCAACAAGATTAAAAGAAAATGTATTTAAAGTTATATGCAGAGGCGGCCCCAGCGATTCCGCGATGTAAGCGGTCGCGTGAGCGCCACCGGCTGGGCGGGCGTCACCAGCTGGGAGGCGCCGCGGCACCACCTCTCGGGCGCCCCGCCCTGCCGCGCCGCCGGTGCCGCTGCCGGTGCACGCCTCCCGAAGCACAGACATTTCTGCGCATGCCCAGAAGCAGCTACAGGCGCTACAGCGCCTGTAGTTTCTTCTGGGCATGCGCGAATGTTCGCGCATGATGGCACTGAGTCCCGAGCGCCTGCGGCTTTGGAGCCAGCGCGCAGGTGCGCTCGGGCCGCAGTGCACATGCGCTGACATTCGCGCATGCGCAGAGACGCAAGGGGTCTCCGGGCCGCGGCGGCGCGGGCGGCGGGCGCAGCGGCCCGACGCTGGCGGCGGCGGCGCCGCGGCAGCGGCGCGAAGCGGCGCGAAGCGGCAGCGGCGGCGAAGCGAAGCGGCGGCGGCGGCGGAAGCGGCGGCATGATGCGGCGCCGGGGCGCCAAAATTTACCTCGCGTACTCCCGGAAAAAGGTCAGGCCGGCCCTGGTTATATGGAGATGGTATACCACACCGGTCAAACAACAGCAGATGGATAGCAAGCAAAGCAACCTCTGCTGGAGATGTGGCATGCACAAAGGGACATATTTTCATTTATGGTGGGAATGCCCCCAAGTGAAGAATTTTTGGAATGATTTATTTATCGAAATAAGCAATATTAGAGGGCTAAATATTACTCCGATACTATGTTAGCATTACTAATGGACACCACAATGTTGAATTTAGAAATGGAAAAGAAAGAATTGATGATTATTTTATTCACTGTGGCAAGAATTATAATAGCAAGGAATTGGAAAATAATAACTAATCTTACACTGGAAGCTTGGTATAGGGGGGTATGGAACGTAGCCTTAAAGGATAACCTAACAATGGAAATGAAGGTATTCAGGGGGGAAACTAATAGATCAGATTTCGAGACATACTGGTCGGTCTTTATTAAATACATTTTAGAGAGTGAAAATGGAATGCAATATAACCCTGTTGGTCAGGAATTTTGGATATGACATTCGATTAACGGTTGATTTATAAATATATGGCGAAGGAAAGGATACCTGTTCAGGCCTTGGTGGTGGGCTATGTGTATGTAAAATGTTTACTGTTTTGTGTTTTGTCTACATTGTAAGTTGTTATTGTATGTAAATAAAATCTTTTTTTAAAAGTCTCTGATTTCCTCTCAGAGCATGATGGGAGTTAAAGTTTCTCTGTGTGTGTGTTTCACAGCCAGTAAAAGGCCTGGTTGTGTCCATGCTTTGATTGGCTGAGAATGGACACAACCGGTGACTACAGTTCCCAGAAACGTCTCTTGCAGTTTGTCTTATTTTTAAAAATGTTATGGTAAAAACTTAAAATAATTCTTTAAAAATCAGGAAATTGATCAATTAGTCTGAAACTTGGCAGGCCTGCAGTTGAAATGGAGTCTAAAATGAGGTAGGTTTCACTCAGATAGACCTTAAAATGACTGAGGACTGAGCCTTTAAATTTGCCATTTTAACCAATGGGCCGAAAACACTTCTGATTTGAGAAACTTCCTGGTAAACAGAATGAGGAGTTAGCCGAAAATGGACTCTGAAACGGCATGCCTTTGGGCCAAATTGCACATTTCTACTTATAACCATGTGAGTTATTTTGACACAAGTGCCTCTTATTCTTGGCAGTGAAAATACAAGAACAACATACACTTCATCTATCCCAATTTGGCAAGATAGTCCCAGTTAATCCTTCATCTGTTTTTATAATGTACCTGTTCTTCTCTCCTCACCTCACTTTTCCTTTTCATCCTCAATTTACTTCAATTGCTGCAAACAGAATTAAAAGTGAAAAAGCAATTTGCACTCAATTAACTCAGTAAGGGAGGAAGAAGAGAAGGAAAAATCTTGCCTGTTCCTGTAGACTACAGCAAAGGCAAACTGCTGCACCCTCTTCTAACTTGTGTGTTTTTCCTTATTAATAAATTTTGTCATCTTGATCACCATGTTGATTAGCTACATGTGTTAGCCGAGATGTTCATACTATATATTTTTTTCCTTATAATCACTTGCACAGTAATAAGAGAGGATTATTATTATTATTTTTATTATTTTTATGTATCTCTCTCTTAGGATACTCAAAGCAGCTTAACATAAAAGCATCAGTATACAATTTAATCCCACAAATCAGTGCTACAGTAGTACTCTATTCAGCAACTTGTCAGGAAGCAAATTCTCAGGCAACTTGGTATTACCTCCCCTCCTACTATTCCCTGGTATTAGTTGTGGGTTGAAAAACCTTTGCCAGGAGGAAGAAGTACTGGGAAGAACACCTGAAGTTTTTTTTAACAGCTACACTCCAAAGCAGATTGCAACAGCAAATACCAACAACACATAGTGCTTCCCCAATGCCTTTGGCTTGGTGAGGAGCAGGCCCGGATTACCCATAAGGCCAACAAGGCCATGGCCTATGAGCGCAGGCCTAGGAGGGCACCAAATCACGGACCAACCCCCCCCTCTTCTTCCTTCCTTCCCTCCCTTTCTTTCATTCCTTCCCCCTTCCCCCACATCCGAGAAGGGGTGGGGGCCGCCGCAGGGGGTGGGGATGGGGATGGGGAGGGCGCCTTGGCATCCTGCGCGGTGCCCGCCCCTTTTTGGCGCCTAATGGCGCACCTCTCCCACAACCAACCTGCGGGCTGGGTGACGTCAAGCGTGGCGGCGAGGGCGAGGAGGAAGAGGCGGAGGGAAGCCATGGCACCTCTTCGCATGCGCCGCAGCCTCTGCCTCCTCCGCCATGTTCCTGGGTGCCGCAGCGGCTGCCCGGGGCCTTCCCTTCCTTCCTCTTCCTTCTCCGAGGAGGAGGAAGGAAGGGAAGCCCCCGGGCGGCCGCTGCGGCACCCAGGAACATGGCAGAGGACGCCGTGGTGCTCGCGCCCTGCCACGCATGCGTGAAAGCGGCCCCACCCCCAGGGGCGGGGCTTCCAAAGTGTGGCCTAAGGTGCCACAAACAGTTAATCCGGGCCTGGCGGGGAGGGGCCCAACCCTGACATCTCGGACCCCTAGGATTGCTTTGTCTAACAAACAAATACAGTGATATGATCAATAGCCAGGACTCTTTCTAAAAGTCTAAATCCCTTAAAGATAGAAGCCACAAATCTTCTCCAGCTTGCTGGTATCAAGAGTTTCTGCAAAAATAACAATTTGTGTCTTAAAAATCCTGGTCCAGATGTCCATAACTTCTCCCCAGAAGATTGAAGGATGGCCTTTTCCCACTTCCCAAAGGCAACCAGAGAAAGGGTAAAGTGTCAGCAAAAAAGCCCAGAGCCAAGCTGTTCAAAATGTGAAATTAATCTCCTATGCTAGGCCTAAATTCCACACCATTAGTGTCAGGACTCCCCACCATCCCTTTGAACAAGAAAAATATTCAGAGTGCTCCAGGGTTTCTGCCCCATGTCAAAGTGCCATGCACAGGGATTCCATTTATATGTGAAGCAGAGTTGTGACTTTAAAAAGAGACACACGGAATATCCTAGGGGTGAGGCAGAAAAATTATTAGGGACATTTTATATATTTTAACATGTCAGATAAATGTGCTGTTTCCTCTTCCCATGTCCCTGTTTACCCCTTTGTCCCAGTTTACTTCAATTGCTGCAAACTGAATTCAAAGTGCAAAAAGTAGTTTGCACTCCGTTCACTCAGAATGGAGTAGAAAGTGGAGTCTTACCCTTCCCAGTAGGCTCAAGCAAAAGTAAACTGCTGCAAACCTTCCTTGCCTGTGTATTCGCCCTCATTAAGACCTTTTGGCAAACGTTTGTGGGTTCTTTGTTAGGCATGAAGACGATACCAAAATGCAAAAATTTCCAAAATGAAGAACCATCCAAATGTATTTGACTACAGCCTCGGTCATTCTCATCCAGCTGTGCCAATGCCAGCTGAGGAGGAAGAAGTTATCACCCAATATGTCTGGAGGGCATCAAGTTGAGAAAGACCCGAGTATGACGTTTGACAGCTTTCAAGTCTTAAACCTCCCTGAGTCCCCCCCGGAGGAGATAGGGTGAGTTATAAATAAATAATAAATAATAATCATCATCATCATTTTTATCATTACTACTACTACTACTACTACTACTACTTTTTCTTCTTCTTCCAAAACATAACTTCTCAATTTGTTTCTTATCCACTTTGAATGTTTCATTTTTCAACTCCAGAGGTGATTTACCTGATTACCATATTATTTATTTATTTACTTACTTACTTACTTACTTACTTACTTACTTACTGTATTTCTATCCCACCCTATCTCACCTGGGGTGGGGGGTGGGGCTCAGAGCAGCTTACAGCTTGGCACATTCGATGCCACATCAAAATATAAACATAACAGATTATAAATATATTAAGCATTATATCATTAAACATAAAAACAAACACATATAAATACAATTAAAACAGGATTTAAAACAGCCATTAAAACAACCACGTAGTCTGTAATCAGAGTCCATGAGCAATTCCAGTTATAGTCACGTTGATTCCCAGTTGTCTATTGCAATGAAGCTTGTCTCTGAATGCTTTGTTCCAAAGCAAGGATTTTACTTGGTTTCTAAATACCAGGAGGAAGGAGGCTGAACTCACATCTCTAGGAAGGGAGTTCCACAGTTGAGGGGCCACCACTGAGAAGGTCCTGTCCCTCGTCCCCAACAGTCATAGATGCGAAGGAGGTGAGACTGAGAGCAGGGCCTCCCCAGAAGATTTTAACATCTGTCCTGGTTCATGGGAAGGGATGATTTTGGACAGGCAAATGTTCAGTGCTTTATACTAGGCTAAAGGCAGCACTTTGAATTGTGCTCAGAAGCAAATTGGCAGCCAAAAGAGCTGGCATAACAGGAGAGTTGAGTGCTCCCTGTACGCTGCTCCAGTTAGCAATCTGGCTGCTGCCTGTTGTACTGCTTGAAGCTTCCAAAGGTCTTCAAAGGCAGCCCCACGTAGAGCATCATGCAGTAGTCTATACAAGATGTAACAAGAGTGTGGCCAAGTCTGGCTTCTCAAGGTACGCGCACAACTGACACACAAGTTTAACTTGTGCAAAACCTCCCGGGCTACCGCTGAAAACTGAAGTTTCAGGCTTAGTGATGAATCCACGATCACTTCCAAGCTGTGAACCTGTGACTTCAGTAAATGTAACTCCATCCAGCACAGGCTGTAACCGTATATCCTGTTCAGTCTTTCAACTGACCAGGAGTACCTCTGTCTTGTCTGGATTCAGTTTCAGTTTGTTTGCCTTCATCCAGAGCGTCACAGCTGCCAGGCACACGGTCAGGACCTGGACAGCCTCCTTAGCAGCAGATGGTAAGGAGTGATAGAGACTTTAACCAACAAATGCAGCTACACTTAGGGTGTGTTTGGACGGGCAAATTTGTTTTACATTGAAATTTCACATGCAAGTAAAATTTATTTTGAAGTAGGCAATACACATGTATTTCCTATTCCAAATAATCAGCCAAATTAACAACACGATGACCAACAATGGGGGAAATAGATAACGCAAATATGATTTTTTAGATGCATGTATGAAATATTTCCTTAGTTGTTTCTGACTAAACACCAGTCTACCAGCAGGCATCTAAAAGTGCAATCCTATACAAATTCAGTTGGGTTAGTCCTTTGTAATCACATGATAGGGCCCTAATAGGTCCCACATTGGCTCCTACAGAGCTGTAATTTGTAAGTTGCTTTAGATCCAGCTCTGTTATTTAGTGCCACTGGAATTGCATAGTGTCATTAGAATTACATAGACCACTCGCTATGCTAGGTGGAGGGGAGACATTTTAAAAGAGGCAATCATATTTGCTCTCTTCAGTTGTATATGCAGCTTGCAGAAGTATTGAAATGTTAATATCCTCTGCAAGAAACAAATAATATAGCTCACATTAGGGAACATTTTTCATGTTGAAAACTCAAAACACTTGGCAATGAAATATCCTACAGAGCATCTGTGAAGTTTCTGGCCAGGATCCAAACAATGGCACAACTAGTTCTGCCGGATCCCCCATGGGGTCTTTGTGCTTCTGTTTCTCAAACAGGAACCACCACCCCTGCCTACACTGCACTGCAAGCTGCTTTTGAAATGGAAGGGACTTTCAAAGTGTTGTGTCATATAGCATGGGGGTCTTGATGTTCAATGGGAGGAGGAAAGGAAAATGAGAGGGGGAAAACATTTTTCTGTATATTCCTGGGTCCTTGACTATGCATGCCGGATCCTCCTCTATAAAAGAGGTAGAGGTGGTATTAATTGGTGGTTCACCACAAATAGGTTTATTCTGTATCTCTCGACTCTTTCAGAGTATAGAATTACAATGCTATCATTTCACTTTAACTGTCACAATTCCATTCTATAGAATCCTGGGATTTGTAGTTTGATGAAGTAGGCTTTATGAAACTGCATTATTGTAGTTCTGTATTCCACTTTAACTGTCATGGCAACCACCTGTGGAATTCTGGAGGCTGTCATCTAGTGAGGCCTAAGTCCCCTTCTACGAGGGTTGAATTAAAAGTAATGCCTCCGCCTTTGTTACTTGGGTTTGGATGGTGTAAGGACTCACCTGCCTTAAGCAGGGCCAAGGCCTGCTTAGAAGGGGTTTAGAAATCCTGTTTTGGTTGTGCTGGCATCCATCTTGGAGAGGTGGCTGCAGCCAGCAACCATTAAGGGAAGGGAAGCCAGAGCAAGGGGGCGTGGCCTTGCAGGCTTGTGCCTAGCTACAGTGTAGAGGCTGTGATTGGCTAGAGTAGAAGGGGAGGAGTTGGAGCTGACAGAGTAGAAGTCCTGTCAGATAAAGTTTCAGTTTGGAGTTTAGAGCGAGGCTGTGCAGACGCACATCTCCAGCCTCTGCTGTTTAGAGTCAGGCTGTAGATTCAGCATCTACGCCTGAGGCAGTCTTGAGCAAGGTTTCTGGGGGAGTATCACCAGAGCCTTGGCAACAGAGACTGACAGTCTGTCCTAAGCAATTCACCACATAGGAATAGGCTGGACTAGTGGGAGTCACGACTCAGTTCTGACCGCCCTTAGGGCCAGTAGTCATTCTAGTGGGAACGCTTGTTGGAAGAGTGCCATTTAGAACTATTCTTGTGATAGCCAGTTGGGATACCTGGTCATCTCTGGAGATAGAGTGACAGGTAGTTGGACTCTTAGACTGTGTGGGTTACGAGTAACCCAGTAGTAGCCAGACTCAGGGAACGATCTAGGTGATTAGATGTTCCAGAAGTTTAGTACAACAACCATCTAGTGGAACTATTAGGTGGGAGTTGGGAGACAAGTCTCAGTACTGTCTGTGGAACTGAACGAAACATCTTAAGAAGATTTAATAGCCTTTTAATTAAGAAACCTCTATGCTCTAGCACATATATATTGATCTTGCAACCATCACGCTGTTCTTAGTTTATCATTGTTGTAACCGTACGCTAGTTGCCTCTCAGTAGAACCAATACGATCTGTGCCTATTTTGATAGCCTCGTTCTTGTTAATAAATCTTGTTATTATTAACTTTAAGAAGAAGCCTCAGTCATCTTTCGGTCTCCTCAGTTTACATTCTTGGTGGTGGGTTGTTGAAAGGCCAAACGCTACAGACACTTCATTTAATTAGAGTTTTAATCGTAAAGTAAATCCTAATGACCCATGAGGTTGGTGGCAGTCTACCGGGAGTGTCAATTAGTCAATTTTGGTGACCGAGATCGTCACAGATGGGAATATTTTAATAAATATTTCTCCCTGCTGACCCTGGAGATCACCATGCTCAGACCATCATAACTTATTACAGATCCCTGGCCCTAAGGAAGCCCATCTGATATCAACCCGGCATAGGGCTTTTTCGGTGATCACTCCATCACTCTGGAACTTTGCACTTTAACAACACAACCATTCAATGCTAAGGCTTCCTGCTAAACTGGAACTGTAGAAGAGAGTCTACTGAACAAGCCAGTACCTGCCACATACCAGTACTACCATCTGTTGAGGAGTTACGAAGGTGGAGGCATTACTTTTCATTCATCTCTCGTACACTGTCATATAATCCAGATAATCAAAGCAAATAATCCACATTATCTGCTTTGAACTGGATTATATGAGTCTGCAATGTCATATAATCCAGATAATCAGGATTGTTTATGGCAATGTGGAAGGGGCACAAGAGCTTTCTAGTTGGGAATTCTGAATGCCAACCTCTAAACTGCAAATCCCAGGATTCCATATGATGCTTCATGGAAGTTGAAGTAGAATATAGCAGTATAGCAGTGTAGTGTGATAGGGTCCTGGTATTTTCAGATTGTAAACTCTAGTGAGAGACACTTTTTGGATCTCTGGATTCTTTGGACCCTGCGCCCAAGACACAAACTGGCATGACCAATGGTCAGAGGTTTTAGGAGTTGATGTCAAAACATCTGGAGCACTAAAAGATGGAGCACTAATACTCCAATTGATTCCTCTGAACTGTTATGTTCTGAGGATGTAAAGTACCCCGTTGAACCAAAATTCGTGAATTTTGCAAGATGGAGCCATTACAGTTAGCACTATATAGTGCAGATACCTTGTGACTCATTCATGTTAAATACATCCACTTGTGCTGAATTTTGTGACAAAGGGGAAGTGGTTCTCATGTGTGCTGGTTTTTGGTTAAACTAAAATGGACATGTACATCTGTTTTTCATTGTCATCACCATTTTCATTCAAGACTGCAGAAACTCACAGGCAGAATGTAGTCTCTAGGGCCTCTCAATCCAGCCACCAGCCTATCCCTTGACCATACCTCTCAGGGCTCCCCATCAATCGATCATACTATTGTAATTGCTGCCCCCTCCGCTGCTGTCTTATGCTCCACCTGTTCAAACTGAAGAAGGCACCAGCTTACTGTTTGGAATTGCTTGTTTGTTTTTTAAACCACACACTCTTTGTCAAACCTTGGAAAGGTCACCTTTATGGTTACAGCTGTTGGAATTTTCTTACCAGCTTTCCCAGTGGCCCCTCTTGAGTGTTTTTAGAATATACCTCCTTGCACTTAGAATATACCTCCTTTCTGAACCCCCCCCCCCCAACCAGTGATGGGGCATGTATCAATTTTGGGATTCATGAACTATTAGACTGTAGTTTTCATACAATCATAGAATCATAGAGTTGGAAGAGACCTTCAGTCCAACCCCCTGCCAAGAAGCAGAAAAATCGCACCCCCGACAGATGCACCCTCGACAGATGGCCGTCCAGCCTATGTTTAAAAGCCTCCAAAGAAGGAGCCTCCACCACACTTCGGGGCAGAGAGTTCCACTGCTGAACAACTCTCACAGTTAGGAAGTTCTTCTTAATGTTTGGGTAGAATCTCTTTTCCTGTAGTTTGAAGCCATTGTTTCACGTCATAGTCTCCAGGGCAGCAGAAAACAAGCCTGCTCCCTCTTCCTTATGACTTCCTCTAAATGAAAGTGTGACTGCATTATTGTTTAAAAGGTAGTAGACTAATAAGAGATAATATGCATCAGATAGATGGAAGGAGGCCCCCTGGAGGTGCAGTGGATCAGACTGCTGACTGAAAGGTTGGCAGTTCGAATCCGGGGAGCAAGGTGGGCTCTCGCTGTTAGCCCCAGCTTCTGCCAACCTAGCAGTTTGAAAACATGTGAGTAGATCAATAGGTACTGCTTCTGTGGGAAGGTAACAGCACTCCATGCAGTCATGCTGACCACATAACCTTGGAAGCTTCCAGCCCGGGAAGACACTCACATTATCGATGTGATTGAAGCGCGGAAACGCGAATTCCCCCATCAAGACTTTGAGTGACATTGATTTACTACAAACCTGGGGAGGAGCTGTCAGAAGTAAAAGTGCCCTGAGGAAGCGTTTTGTAATGCGAAATGGCCATCTTGGCATCATCAGCTCGCCTCTAGCCGTAGGCGCCTGCCTAGTCGCCGTTGTGCCAGCTCTTCCGTCCACCAAGGCTCCCCCAAGGACTCAGTCTTTAGTCCGTGAGTTATTTGGCTCCGGACCTTCTACAGGGTTATTTGGATTCTGTATTTGCGTCGTTTTAGCCCTCACCTGCGTGTGTGGGCTCATTACTGTATATTAATGTACTTGACCCTTTAGTACCATTTGGTTGTTATATTTGCATTACATTGCGATATATATATATATAGCATGCTATCCACAGCATTGCACTGAATGCAATATTGTTTTGCATTATAGCACTGTTATAGTCCACAATATATATTTTGATACTTTTGCTACATTGTGACTTTTCATTGGCGACGCTCTCAGATCTGGCCCTTTATCCTTTTGGCATAGCATTGTGTATTGTTATTGATTCCTGCAAGCATACTTTGCATTGAGTATTGGATGACTAAATGTCAGGGGAAACCTTTACCTTTACTGGAGGGAAGGAAGTGTGTAGGTTTTTAATAGTTGTGTAATTATAGTGTATAATATGTAGCTGTATTGCCTTCATAGGTTTGTACACTTAAAATGTATATTTCTGTGTCTTATTTTATAGTCTTTTTCATAAAAAAATATTTTAAAGGAAATGATACTGAGCAATTTCTTTTTATATAATGATCACATTCTGGGACCTAGAGGTATATTTTCTACTTCGGTGTGTTATCAGAAAAGCTGTGAAAGTGGACTAGTGTGTAGGGTGTTGCTAATTGTTCGGATTTGCTTTCCTAACTGGAGGGAAGATTGTGGAACCGTTTATTATAGATGCGCAAAGTGGAAGTAAGCTTCTCCAAGATGGATTTATTTTTGTTTTTATCATGTATGACCCCTACGTTGTAAAGCTTTTAAATGCCTACACAAGTTGCAGGACAACTGAGATTTGGGCCCAAAGCTTGATGTTTGATCATTTATTTCCTCTTATGTCTTTGCCCTTCTTCCCCAGCACTTAATTTGGTTTCCCGGGAACACCTACAGGTAACAAGAGAGCCAGACGGGGAGACAGAGCCCATGGCTGGAAACTTGTATGAGCTGATCCCCCCCCCCCCACTTTCTGTGATGGCTCCCATCCCATAATATATTCCAGCAGTGCTCAAACGCTCCTACTTTGCCCTAGGGAATCAAAGCTCAAAGTAACCTCCTACTGGTTCTGTCAGGTGCCTGGAATATGCTTTTCCTCCTATGCTTGCAGACTTTAGTTTGACCAGGATCAAACTTTTGGTGTGCTGGCTTTGAGTTTCCTATAAACATGCTGTTTGAAGTTGTCTCACATTGTGGTATAGGTTTTATCATAGCGTTTAGAGGACTTTTCTTTTTGCATTTTGCTGTATATGAACCACTTCTAATATCTTTCCCCTCAGATGTTTAAATAATAAATTTAAAGTGTGAGTCAAAACACTCTCTGCTAAATGGATGTATCAGTTCTTGTTTACTATTATTTAAACCTCAGCTTTTCATTGCTGGTTCTTGGATCCTATTTTGGCTTGGCTTTCTATCGCCCTTGGTATTATCTAATTTTGTTTTGTGCCCCACATCTTGTCATATGGTAAAGTCTGATGTGAAGTAGGAGAAGAATTCAAAGCTGTGTGCAGTTGTGGTGATCCAAATCAACAAACTCATTCCGACAACCTTTTTTTTCTCCTAGGAAGATCTCTTTTGTAAATATGAAGGCTCTTAATTGTCTATTTAAGACCAAGCCATTCCACAATAGGGTGTTGTGTGGTTTCTGGGCTATTTCAGGTTTTCACGATATTCTGGGTTTGCTCAATATTTTGCCTTACAACAAAGATAGCTCACTATTTCAACTGACAGCCTGTTCAAAGTAGTATTAATGGCCATTCGGAGATGATGGCGGTGGCTTTGTTAATATGCTGATTGAACCTTGTTGCACTGGAGATATATGTGAAATTGCTTGCCCTGATTCCTCCTTGTACAAGCATGTGAAAAGTACAAATGCCAGAATAACTCAGCATAAATAGCCCAACAAGATTATAGGGCTCCTGGCAAGGAGTAGTATTAATGGGTTTCTCTCCCTCAAGTAAATAACACTGAAAGGCTATCTGTTACACAGACCAAGCAACCAAACTAGGGTATAAACATCATATATGCATTATATTTATTTATTTATTTCAACTTTTTGGCCGCCGCTCCCAAGTGGCTTGGGGCGGCTCACAAAGCGGTCAAGAACAGGAGCATAAAACAATTAAAACATTACGTTAACATTACGTTAACTAGATAATGAGAACAACTAGTACTGGCTAATTTTCAAATGCCTGCCAGAACAGCGAGGTTTTACAGGCTCTACGAAAAGCCATAAGGTCACGGAGAAACCTGACGTCCGGCGGCATGGAGTTCCAAAGCATAGGGGCGATAACCGAAAAAGCCCTTCTCCTAGTGGAGGTAAGATGGAGAGCTTTGGCGCTCGGGATAGAAAGAAGATCCTGATCTTCTGACCTCAGTGAGCTCATAGGACAATATGGGGAAAGGCGGTCCTCATGTACACTGATATACAGTATATACCGTTAATTAAAATCCAGGTTATATAGCCAGATAATCCAGATTATATTCTGGGATTCTAGATTTCATTCTAAACTTTCAGATTGGTGTAATCAACTGTATATAATGCATATGTGATGTTTATACCTTAGTTTGGTTGCTTTCTCTCTAACAAGACAATAGTGGGCTGGGAGGAAATGGTATTAGATTAAAGTAGGGATAGGGAATATGCAGTCTTCCAAATGTTGTTGGTTTACAATGTATTCCTGCATGACAGGGGTTATACTAGAGGGCCCTTGTGGTTTCTTCCAACTTTATGATTTTCCTCAGCTGGAGGCTGCATAGCCAACAGTGGGGATTGTTGGGAGCTACAGTTTAATAACATCTGGCCAGCTAGATAGTCCCCATCCTTATCTTAGTAGTAGGGTTGTCCAACTGCCGGCCCTGCTAGGTGTTTTGGACTTAAATCCCAGAAATCCTAACAGCTGGTAAACTGGCTAGGATTTCTGGGAGTTGAAGTCCAAAACACCTGCAGGGCCGGCAGTTGGACAGCCCTGTCTTAAGGCATTTCCTAGTTACGGCTTCCTCCTCCCTCCCTCCTCCGTACAAGTAAGTGAATATTCATTTATTCACATATTTGTATATTGCCCAATTTAAATCTTTCTGGGGAGCTGGCAATAAATAAATATATAAAATCATCAAATGAAAATAAAACAGTTCAAGACAGGAAGGATGGAAAAGATGAGGAGGAGGAGCCAGGACAAATTTAAATTGGTGGAGCAGAGCTAAAGTGCTGGAGATCATTACATGATCTTAAAATGCCTTTTTTTCCAAATTAAGACATTCCCTAGATACTGAATCTATCGTATACCATGGCCTGGCTGGAGAGGGTTTTAAGAATGCTGTAAATTTTCTGTTTCCTGCTGAGAATGTTGTCAAAAAGTGTAGCAAAATATTCACAGTTCAGGACTTTTTTGCTGGTGTTTTTGCAGAAAAAGCTTAGAAAATTATATAGATAATATTATTTCTTTCATAGTAAATTCATTTTTGGTGAAGGAAACACTGTTTTCTCCATAATGCTTTTATTCTGTGCAAAAAAGCCACGCCATACAGCAGGGGTGCCCACACTTTTTCAGCATGTGAGCTACTTATAATAAAACCAAGTCAGAAAGATCTACCTACCTCCTCAAGGCTAGAGAGGGGGCTAGCCAGGCCACCACTGGCCTCTGGCATTGCCATCCTCAGGCCTGGCAATGCCAAGCCAGTGGTGACATAGCTAGCACAAGGCTGGCTTGGCACTGCCAGCCTGGAGAAGCTGCTGGTGGAGCCAGAGCCGGAGCCAGGCCATGCCAAGCCCCGCCCCTCCCTCTGGCTTTGAAGCTCCCAGCAGCTTCTCAGGCTTGAGGACGGCAGAGCCAAGCCAGCCTTGTGCTAGCTATGTCACCACTGGCTTGGCATTGCCATCCTCAAGCCTGGAGAAGCTGCTGGAAGTGCTGAATCCAGGGAGGGGCAGGGCTTGGTGCAGCCTGGCTCTGCCCCCCTCTGAAAAGCACCCCATCCAGCTGGGATCGACCTCCAACTTCGGTCCCTGGAATAAGTTCCAAACTGGTTCTGATCAGATCAACTTCCTGGGCAGCCCTGCCATTTTTACAGAATTAAATATTTCCAAACTGAAAAAATCTTGATCAGAGCAGGATTCTGAAACAGTGGTTATTTTGCACACCAGATTTTTATCGAATATTATTGAATATTCTATCCACACATACTAAAAAGCTCTTTCTGTAGTAGACAGCCAACATAGTATGAAACAGTCAATAGTGGCTACTTGCACCTGTGAAAACACACCAGATTTTGACATTTGATGTCTGAAGTAAATGACAAGGCAATGCCTTCTCCATTCCACATCTACAAGCTGTTCCAACACTGTCAATACGGTTTCTGTCAATAGGACAGATTTGTAGGTTAGCATAGGGGATGCAACACAGGTTGTGTGGCACACAGCTCTGTCACCAGAGAGTTGGGGGTCTTGGAAGAACAGTAAAAAGCCTGTGCATGTGACCCTGAGCAACTATCTCCTGAGGTAACTGCACCAGCCGACCTAATGCTGGGACCAGCATTACGGGTCTCTGGAAATGCCATGTTTGTGCAGACATAGTTCATTAATTTTTAGAACCATGGTTGTGTTGGAGTATGTATTCTTTTCCATTTACCATAAAAATCATTTCCCTTCCAAAATGGAAAATAAAAATAATTAGAAGCCATGAAATATGATTAATATTTAAACCCAAGTTTTGAAAGCCCCTGGCTAAAATTAAGTATAGCCCCACGTTTATATAAAGGTCAATTGCAATTCTAATTATCCTAATGTAAACTAGCTGATATTTGAACTATGCAATTATAATTCGTATGCATCAGTTTCATTGCCTGATTGTAGGCTTCCATACAAACAGAAGAGGGTTGTAGTTCTACCTGGACAACAGAAAATAAAATCGCAGGCTTGGTGCAAACTTCTGCGACTCCAACTTCTTTCTTTTAGACATCCTTTCCTCTGGTATAATTAGTACATTCTTTCATTGAAGTCACTCTGGTACCTGTAGGTTTTCCTTAACAAGGCAAATAGCATCTTTGAGGTCTCTCTTTGTGTCTCTCTTGCTCTTTGTGTTGAGATTTACATTGAGATAATAGTGTGGTGGGGAAAATTAACTCCATCCCTTTTACTGTAGTCCCAGCACAAGTTGGGGTGCTAGAGGATGCTTTTAAAATACACAGCAGGAGATGTGATCATGGAAGATAGAGAAAGAAGGGAGAGAGACAGACAAAAAGAGAAAAAGAGCAGAGATAGGGAGGGAGGGGCACACACCCACATCTACACATCCATGTCTTGATTTTTTTTAATTTGGAAAGCAAGCCTTGATATTGCCATTTTATATAGTAGATACCATTTTAGGACACCACTGTATACAATTGGACGAGTATCAATAGATGTTGGTATTCATGTGGGGTATAGTAACCAAACCCCAGTGGAAACCCAGAGCCCATTGTATACAATTGTTATATAAACCTACTGAGTGATTCTTTCAGCCCCAGAAAGCCCCATGGCACCTTTACTTTCGGGTTGCCATAAGTTGGAAATTACTTGAAGGCATATAGTAATTATTGTCAAGTATAAATCAACAGCAGAGCCAGGTTGGAACTATAAATGCTCCTTTTATTAGTTAAGGAAACTAAAACGTACTACCGGAGCTTTCTCAGCGCATGGCTCACAGAGCATAAATCATGGCGAACAGAAGACAAAACTTATCAGCAGTTCAACTCCACCCCTAACATTCCAGAAGGATCAGAAACCCAGGAACTTACACACATCATCAACACAGAGGCTTCCTTCCTTCAACTCTGTAATCACCTAACTATATTACACACAGCATAGAAAAGCATTTGGCACAATCAGAAAATGCACACAGTTAAAAACGTTTTAAACTCATTTTGTCATACATTCTTACACTGACATGCCACAGGGGGCTCTCCTTGCCTAATGGGGTACTATGAAAGATAGGAGCATTTCTCCAGCTGAATGCAGAGCACCTATGACTTTCCATTGCCCTTCGTTCTGGATTATCAGGGTCCCATAACTCTTTGGGGTACTGCTCCCTTTTCTTGGATCGATATTTGGAAGGGTAGCCTGTCCTGTAGTGTTGTACTGTTGTGTATTGTAATCTTTATGCAATAGCCATGCTACTTGGTCCTAATAGCACAGCTATGACAAGTCTCAAGCTTTTGGGAAATAGAAATCTCCATAACCTTTTGGAAAAATGATGCCAGGCCCCCAATAGTAGAGATTGCAAAAGGCCCCGCTGTTAATCTACATTTCCCACACTGCCTTGCTGCTTATTAGCCAAAATGGCTGAAGGACCCAAAATAGCTGTCTGTAGCAGTCTTTGTCTAAATATAAAATAAACTGATTGAATCTACAAAGGTGTCTAAAGAAGGAAGCAAAGCAATAAGCAACTTTTGCAAAACTGAGAGAAGACAAACTGCTTAAAAACAAATTGTTTTATTTTTGCCTGATTGCCATGAATGAGGCACTGGGATAGCCAGCCACAGCCAGCTCTCCCTTTACAGTCAGTAAGTAATGAAAAAATGAAATGATTGATTGCATCTGCAAAAAGGAATAAATGAATAGATGTGTCTTGAGGATCCCCTCCAACTCAGTATAGAAAGCAAATGGATGTCAGGAGAGTTTGGATGGTCAGTCTAGATAGATGTCTAGGGGTCTGTACTATGATTTCTGTTTTCCACCAATTTAACACAGTTTATGCCACACAAACAAAGTTTCTAGAGTAGAACAACTACTTTCAAAGTAAAGACCACCTAATGAAACAGAAAACAACACTTTCAAACCAGTAACAGATTTTCTTTATTATTAAAAAAATGTTTTTTTAAAAATAAAAACTTTGAAAATTCACCAAAACTCCATGGAGAAGTCAAAAGTTATGAAATTTGGTGAGCTAACAGTGGTCCATGTGTTCTACTACTATAGCAAGTTTCATCAGGATCGGTTTAAAATGTGGGAGGGAGAATCCCCTGAAGTTTCCCCAGTGCCAGTGCTGGGTTTTTTTTTCTTATTGCGCATGCGTGTCCACATTAATGAATCAATTCAGAAGTTTCAGAAGTTTTGGAAAGTTTTGGAAAGTTTTGAATTTAGGGGGGGGGGGGTCAGAAGTGACCTTAGAATTGAACCACCAGCGCCCCCTACATCCGAAACGAGTTTTGAACCATTTTTATTTTTGGATCAACAAGTCCTAATAAATATTCACTAGCATTCATGCAAGGCAATTAGGTTTCTCAGATGTTAAACTGATATATCTAGATATATCTTTGAACTGTTAGGGACAATAACATGGAAAATTGCCTATATCAGGAAAATGGCTACCAGCCACCTACTCAATTTACGATATTGTATGGGAACCACATCCATGAAGGTCAAGTTCAAACTGGCTCTGGAAAGGCTGGCAAAAGCTGAGGAGAAATTGCTGGAAAGCTGTGATTTGGTTACACATTTGCTTATGTGTGAAAGGACTCATACGCAACCTGGTATCTGGCAAGTTGGAATCTATAGAGAGCAGAATGTTGTCCAGTGAAAGAAGACACTGAAGGTCAGTTTATGCATGTAATATTTTTCTCCACAAAATTCCATATGTCGACTTATGCATGCATTATGAAACGGTAGCTTAAACTGGTCAGTAAAGTGCTACTGTCACACAGGCAGGGCTCCTTTTTCCAGTTTAACAGCAAAGAATGGCCATATAGTGGGAATTTTGGAGGAAGGGGTTTGTAGAACCTTGTCAACTCTGCAAAATACGCAGGTATAGTCAGATTCTGATCTAGAAACAGTTTATCAAGTGTTTTCAACAAAATGTAATTATCTGAATGCAAATGAAGTGGATTGTTTGGGTCTGTTTCCATCATGGCGTAAATCTAATATGAAGACCGAAAAGCCTTCTTGGTATGTAATTTTGCTGAGAACGGCATATGTGTGCATTCCCATTGGTTCTGTTGAACTTAGCACCATGAGTGGTCCACTTGGGATGCCCATAAATTAGAGACTGAAAATAGAACTCCCTCTATGCCATACATGCAATTGCAGGAAAAGATGTTAAAAGGATATAGACAAGTTCAGAGAAGGGCAACCAGAATGATAAAATGAAGGCAGAACAAAACATATGAGAGAAGGTTGAAGGTGCTGGGCATATTCAACTTGGTGAAGAGAAGGCTTAAGAGTGATAGGAATGTAAGTTCCTTTAAATTCTTCAAAGACTGTCAAGGGGATGGTGGGTAAGGAAATATAGATTTCCCTTTGACATTAACTACTTCATCACACTAGAAAATGAATCCACTTTTAATCTGGATTCTGCCTCCTGCGGAATTCTGGGGTTTGTAGTTCAGTGAGGCCGTGAAAGGCTCCTCCCTAAACTACAAACCCCAAAATTCTCAGGAGGCAGCAACCGGATTTAAAGTGGATTTATTCTCTAGTGCTGTGTTTCCTAACCGGTGTGCCGCAGCACACTAGTGTGCCGTGAGCGATCATCAGGTGTGCTGTGGGAAATTGGAACCTCCAATACCCTTTCTTCCCCCTCCTGCTGAACACTTTTTCTTCTTCACTCGGGCTCCCTTCTTCAGGAGGGGAGGGGGGAGGGAGGAAGATGTGACCTGTGCGGGCGCTACTGCACAGACTCGCCCCACGTCTTCCCCCCTCCCCTCCTGAACACGCTCACGCTGCCACCTCGGATCAAAATGGCAGCAGAAGTGGCAGTGTGAGCAAAGTGAGGCAAAGCAAGCAGAACGGGGCTGGGAAAAAGGGAGCCCAAGTGGAGAAGAAAAAGTAAGTGTTCAGCAGGAGGGGGAAGAAAGGGCACGAAGGGGGAGGAAGAGGTCTCTGTCGAAAGCTGGCATGGGCAAACTTGGACCTTCCAGGTGTTTTGGACTCCAACTCCCACCATTTCTAGCAGCCTCAGGCTCGTTTCCTTTTCCCCCCTCAGCCACTTAAGCAGGAAAGGACCTCAGGCTGTTAGGAATGGTGGGAGTTGGAGTCCAAAGCACCCAGAGGGCCGAAGTTTTCCCATGCCTGTTTTAGGGACCTTAAAGTGGCGAGCCTCCTTCCAACCTTGTGATTCTGGATAGAAAACAAACAACAACATAACATAACATTGTTTGAGTCCACAGTGCTCTGTGGGTGTAGGTGAACTACAACTTCCAAACTCAAGGTCAATTCCCAAGCAAACCCTTTCAGTACTTTCTGTTGGTAATGAGAGTTCAATATGCCAAGTATGGTTCAATTCCATTGTTGCAAGAGTTCAGGATGCTCTTTGATTGTGTGTTAACTCTAAATCCCAGAAACTGCAACACCCAAATGTCAAGGTCTATTTTCCTCAAACTCCATCTGTATTCACATTTGGGCATATTGAGTATTCATGCCAAGTTTGGTCCTGATCCAACATTGTTTGAGTCCACAGTATTCTCCGGATATACAACTCCAAAACTCAAGGTCAATGCCCACCAAACTCTTATAGTATTTTCTCTTGGTTATGGAAGTTCTGTGTGGGAAGTTTGATTCCATTCCATCATTGGTGGAGTTCAGAATGCTCTTTGATTGTGGGTGAACTATAACTAGACTGACAGTGTGTGCCATTCCTGCCAGGATATCTATGTTGTGTTCATCAAAACAGGCCCAGGTTCCACACTGAGTGTATAAATACATTTAAAAACATATTAACTATATGTATTACTGTGTTAGAGTGTCATTTTGTGTCATTTTGGTTGGATTTTGTAAATGTAAAAAATGTGCCGCAGCTCAAAAAAGGTTGAGAAACACTGCTCTAGTGTGAATAGGTCCTTTGTCTGGTCGAATTCAACTTTGGAGGGATAATGTTCTTCTCCATTTCTAAGCTAAACAGCCGGCGTTGTCCATAGATGCCTCCTAGGTCATGTGATCGGCATGGAGTGCCAATCACATGACCTAGGAGTGCTGTTACCTTCCCGCTGAAGTGCCCCCTAATGAAATACTCACATTTGCATGTTTTCAAACTGCTAGATTGGCAGAAGCTGGGGCTAACAATGGGAGCTCACCCGCTTGTCCTCCTGAAAGTCTTATCCAGCACAGTCAATGGACAGACATTCTAGGATCTGTAATCCAATAACGTTTGAGGGCCCCAAATTTGAAAAATAAATGCTTTAAAAAGCAAATACACCCCCTTCCCAACATCCCTTTGTAAGTAGCTATCCCATTGTTCCAGCCTGGATTTGAGAATTCCATGTTAGTTATTACCTCTGTAAAAAGACACACAGCTTCATCATTTCTGCTGCCATTGCATTGTAAACAAATGCTATAAAAGCATGACTGGGAAGTAGCTTCAATGTCTTTTCAAGAAGGCACAATCAATGGCTGATCAGTGTTCTGCCATTTATCTTCATAAAGACCTGTGGGAATGGGATAATAATTTATCTATAAATATGTTCAGGTAACTGTCATAAAATATAGGAGGCAAGATGGCGCCGAGGTCGGAGCAATTTTAGTGAGCTCCGGGAGACACTTGGAAAATCTCGGAAAACATCTTATTCCGGCTGCCAAGAAACCACCTCCTGGGTCCCACCGCCTGCCCAAGCGATTCTACAACCCTGGAGACACTTCTGGAGTCCGCCAGGGAATCCAAACAGAGCTCTGGGGAAAACAAACTTACCGGGTCCCTAAAGACGCCGAGGCCTCCTCCAAGGCCTTCCAAGGCGGTCCGTCGGTACTCTGCCTTCGCCCACCAGCTTCCATCCTTCTGGGGGCGCTGAGCTGCGCTCTGGCGGTGAGGAGGTGAGCTGAGCCCAGTGGGGTGCCGGAAGAAGAGGGAGAAGGGCCCCCCCTGTGAGCGAGAGGGCAAGATCCATCAGAGACTCTCCTCTTCTCCTCTCCTCCCGCAGCTCCCCGCCGCGCCGAACCAGGCGACGGGGAAAGATTCGCGGGAGCCCCTGCCGCGCCGATCCGGGCGGCAGGAGAGAGAGGACCGGCTGGGCTGCTAGCTCTAAGGAGGTGAGCTGAGCTCGGGGGGTGCCAGAAGGAGAAGGAGAAGGGCCCCCCCGGCGAGCGAGAGGGAAGATCCATTGGAGACCTCTCCTCTCCTCCAACACCGCCCTCGTCGCAGCAGCTCCCGCCGCGCCGAACCGGGCGGCGGGAGGAGGATTCCCTGGAGCCCTGCCGCGGAGGATTCCCTGGAGGAGGACCCCCTGGGAGGAGGATTCCCTGGAGCCCTGCCGCGCCGGACCGGGCGGCAAGAGAGAGGACCTGCTGGGCCTGCAAGAGAGAGGACCTGCTGGGCCTGCTGGAGGCCTGGAGGCCTGCTGGAGGCCTCTGACGCCATAGCCTCATCCCCTGGTGCGCCGGACCGGGCAACGGGGTGAGGGGTGCTGCAGAGACCTCCCTGCGGAAGAAAGGGAAGATCCACGGGGGCCGTTCCTCCAACACGGCCCTTGCCATAGCAATTCCCGCAGCTCCCGCCGCGCCGAACCGGGTGGCGGGGAAGGACTCTCGGGAAGTCGCTTCTTAGTCGCTGTAGCTCCATCGCGCTTGGCTGTTGGGGGGTGGGAAACCATAGGAGTACTGTCTTGTCCTGCTGGCTGTGTGCTTGGTGGTCTGCAAATTGATGTATGTTGATTGTGTGTTGGGTTGTTTGGAGTGCAGAGGTGAGTGGGTTGTGTGAATGTGTGGGGTGTGGGTGAATGTTCCTCCCTTCAATTATGCACTATTGGCACTTTATATCCTGATTGCAACAGGATTTCGCTAAGACGCTACGGCCACACTTCAAGATTCTGTGTGCATTGTGTGCCAACTCCATCAACTGCTGCTATCTGTTGCTGCTAGTGCCTAAGCCTGGGACGAGACCTGAATTGTGGTGCTTACTGTGACTCGCACTTTAGAACTGTGGTACTTACTGTGACTCGCACCTTAGAACCGTGGTGCTTACTGTGACTCGCACTTTAGAACTGTGGCACTTATCGTGACTTGCACTTAGTGCTTACTGTGACTCGCACTTTAAAGGCCGACGGCCTTTTGCACGGGCCATTATTGACTTCTTGGCTACCTATGCTTCGACGAATATCAACTCGCGTTATACTGGCACTTGCACTTTGTGCATTGTTAACAGTTTTTAACAACTCACAGGGTGGGGAAGTCGCCGGGTGCCTGGGGTCACAGGAACGAGCTTTCCATCATATATGGGTGCACCGAAGCAGGAGAGGGAGTATGCAGGAGGGATGGTTCCCGGGCGGGGGGGGCCCTATCGGGGTGGTGACTGGGAGGGGAAGATGCGGGAAAGGGAGACCCAAAGTACGGATTCGGCCTAGAATTTGTGATGGACCTAAACCACCAATTCGACCTGGACGAGAGCGTCATAAAATTCTAATTCGGCCAAAAATTTGTGCAAGAACATTGATAAATTTAAATCGGGCTCCTGACAAAGCTAAGCTGAGTACTCAGGAAGGCGGTCCCTCCCGGTTGAAAGTGGTGCTGTTTAATGCCAGGTCAGTCAATGGCAAAACATCAATAATACAAGATCTAATTCGTGAAGAACGAGCTGACCTGGCCTGTATAACGGAGACCTGGCTGGACGAGGCTGGGGGGGTTAATCTCTCCCAGCTCTGCCCACCGGGTTACTCCGTACAGCACCAAGCGAGACCGGGAGGGCGGGGAGGGGGAGTCGCAGTGGTCTATAAGGATTCCATCCCCTTGACCAGGTGCCCCATCCCGCAGTCAACCACGTTCGAATGTGTTGGCCTAAGGATTGGTGACCGGGACAGGATAGGGATTCTGTTAGTGTACCGACCACCCCGCTGCACTACAGTCTCCTTACCTGAGCTAGCCGGAGTGGTCTCGGGCCTGGCCGTGGAGTCTCAGCAGCTCATCGTGCTGGGAGACTTCAACGTCCATGCCGAGACCACTCTATCAGGAGCGGCTCAGGACTTCATGGCCGCCATGGCAACCATGGGCCTGTCCCAGTTAATATCGGGTCCCACCCATAGTGCAGGACACACTTTAGATCTGGTTTTCTGCCAGGGATGGGATGAAAGTGGCGGAGTGGAGGAACTGACCATCATTCCTTTGCCATGGACCGACCACCACCTGATCAAGTTTAGACTCACTGGGCCTTTCCACCTCCGCAGGGGTGGTGGACCTACTAGAATGGTCCGCCCCAGGAGACTTATGGATCCGAACGGATTCCTGACGGCTCTTGGGGATTTTCCCGCCTCCTCGGTAAGTGACCCTGTCGAGGCTCTTGTCTCACTCTGGGACAGGGAGATGACAAGGGCTATTGACACGATCGCTCCAGAACGTCCCCTCTTGAGTAACCGAGCTAAACCAGCTCCTTGGTTTACTGAGGAGCTGGCAGCAATGAAGCGAAAAAGAGGAGGCTAGAGTGCGTGTGGCGTCGGAAACGGAGCGGATCAGCTCAGGCGCGCCTGGTCTCTCATTTGAGGACCTATGACGCAGCAATAAAAGCCGCACAAAAAACATCTATTGCGGCCAAGGTGGCCGCCGCGAAGAACCGTCCAGCGGAACTGTTTCGAGTCGTTAGGGGTCTTTTAAATCCGCCCCAGTGCGAGATCCCTGACGGCTCGGCGGCACGCTGTGATGAGTTTGCCAAGGTCTTCGCGGATAAGGTGGCTCTGATCCGTTCCGATTTCGATACCACTTTAACGGCAGTCTCTGAGGATGTGACACGAGCATCTGCTTGTCCGGTTTTGATGGATTCGTTTCAATTGGTTCAGCTTGAGGATGTGGACAAGATCCTTGGAGAGGCGAGGCCCACTACATGCATCCTAGACCCCTGCCCATCCTGGCTGATCAAGGAAGCCAGAGGGGGTTTGGCAGAGTGGGTGAAGGTGGTGGTTAATGCCTCCCTTCGGGAAGGCACCATTCCAGCCAGCTTAAAGCAAGCTGTTATAAAACCGCTGTTGAAGAAACCATCACTGGACCCCACTCAATTAGTGAACTATCGGCCAGTTTCCAATCTCCCCTATTTGGGCAAAGTCATGGAACGTGTGGTGGCTTCGCAACTCCAGGGGTTCTTGGTGGACACTGATTATCTGGATCCGGCACAGTCTGGCTTTAGGCCGGGACATGGGACTGAGACAGCCTTGGTCGCCTTGGTAGATGATCTACGCCGGGAACTTGACAGGGGGAGTGTGTCCCTGTTGGTTCTGCTGGACCTCTCAGCGGCTTTCGATACCGTTGACCACGGTATCCTTCTGGGTCGCCTTGCAGATATGGGGCTTGGGGGCACTGCATTGCAGTGGCTCCAATCCTTCCTGGAAGGTCGTACCCAGAAGGTGTCATTGGGTGACACCTGTTCGGCTCCACAGCCGTTGTCCTGTGGAGTCCCTCAGGGCTCAGTACTGTCCCCGATGTTGTTCAACATCTACATGAAACCGCTGGGAGAGATCATTCGGAGTTTCGGAGTCAGGTGTTATCTGTACGCAGATGATGTCCAGATCTGTCACTCCTTCCCACCTGTCACCAAGGAGGCTGTCCAGACCTTGAACCGGTGCTTGGCCGCTGTGTCGGACTGGATGAGGGCTAGCAAATTGAAACTAAATCCAGACAAGACAGAGGTCCTCCTGGTCAGTCGTAAGGCCGAACAGGGTATAGGGTTACAGCCTGTGTTGGACGGGGTTACACTCCCCCTGAAGACGCAGGTTCGCAGCTTGGGAGTGATCCTGGACTCAGCGCTGAGCCTGGAACCCCAGGTCTCAGCGGTGGCCAGGGAGCTTTTGCACAGTTGAGACTCGTGCGCCAGCTGCGCCCCCGTACCTTGGGAAGTCTGATCTGGCTACGGTCGTCCACGCTCTGGTCACATCCCGAATAGATTACTGCAACGCACTCTACGTGGGGCTGCCTTTGAAGACAGTTCGGAAATTGCAATTAGTTCAGCGGGCGGCAGCCAGATTACTAACGGGAGCTACATACAGGGAGCACACTACCCCCCTGCTGTGTCAGCTCCACTGGCTGCCTGTCCAATTCGGGCTCAATTCAAAGTGCTGGTTTTGACCTTTAAAGCTCTATACGGTTCTGGCCCAGCTTACTTGTCCGAACGCATCGGCCGCTACGTCCCATCCCGTAACCTAAGATCATCCGGGAGGCCCTGCTCTCGCTCCCGCCGACCTCTCAGATGCGGTTGGTGGGGACGAGGACAGGGCCTTCTCGGTGGTGGCCCCCGCCTGTGGAATGCGCTCCCTATGGAGGTGCGGTCCACCTCATCCCTCCTGACATTCAGGAAAAGGTGAAATCCTGGCTCTGGGACCAGGCGTTCCCACACCAGCACTAGGCAGCATGTGAGATGGGATTCTAATGGGAGGGAGGAAGGGGGTCAATGTTTTTAGGGTTGAATACTGTTTTAATTGGAATGACTGTAGATGTTGCTGAGGATTGTATTTTAATGTTTTAATGTATTTTAATGTGTTGTGGGGTTTGGGGTTTTACGCTGTTGATGTGGCATCGAATTGTGCCGTGCTGTAAGCCGCTCTGAGTCCCCCTCGGGGGTTGAGAAGAGCGGGGTAAAATCCTGAAATAAATAAATAAATAAATAAATAGATGCATCATTGGTTCCATTTAGTGGGATCTCTGGCTGCAGGATAAACTGCTGCTCCCACCATGGTGGATCAGTCCCCTCAAATCCCTCCAGTAGGTTCAGTTGGTCATGCGGGTTCTGTGTGCCAAGTTTGATCCAGATCTGTCACTGGTGGTGGTCACAATGTCTCTGGAGGTAAGTGAACTTCAACTTCCAGAAATGAAGATCAGTTTCTCCCCCAAACCCTTCTAGTATTTTCAATTGGTCATGGTGGTTCTGTGTGCCAAAGTTGATTCAGGTCCAACGTTGCTGAGGTTCACAGTTTCTCTGGTTGCAGGTGAACTGCAACTCCAAAAATCAAGGTCAATCCCTCCCAAACCCTTCCAGTATTCAAATTTGGGCATATCAGGCTTGTGTGCATCATTTTTTGGGATCATGGTGCTCTCTGGATGTAGGTGAACTACAACTCCTCCAAATCAAGGTGAATTCCCCACCTAAAGTCCTCCATTATTTTTTGTTGATCATGAGAGTGCTGTGTGCCAAGTTAGGTCCAGGTCTATCTTTGGTGGGATTCAAAGTGGGGTGTTTTTTTTTTGCAGGTGAGCTTTAAACCCCTGTACCTATAACATCCAAATATCAATGGCAATTCTGCCCAAAACCACCAGTATTCATATTTGGGCATATTGAGTATGTATCAGTGGTCAAAAGGCACAGAGCAAACAAAGCAATAGATGCACACAATAGTTTGGTTAATCAAGGTTCAATCTCTTTATATCAATTCAAAAATTAAATCTCTGAGTGGAACAATCTCATGGATATGAAAATTCAGCGATACATGCATTCGAAATGAAAATGAAAGCCGCAAAAAACTCAGTATCTCAGCAAAATATCAAATTTGTAATCCGTATTATCTGGAGTTTCTTAGCGGATTAAGACAGGTCGACGGTCAATATAAAAGGCCTTGCCGTTTCGCTGATAATCTCGGCTTCATCGGGACCTGGTGATCGATATCCACATATAAAGATTCCACTGGTCCAGAAATTCTAATAGAAATAATACATAGAATATCATATAGCATATATATACACACACATGTTTCAAAGTATAGGTCCTATATATATATATATATATATATATATATATATATATATATATATATGGCCTGTTTGATCCATGGTTCTAAATGCTTCAAAAGTACTTACAAAACAAAAGTTCTGGTGGTGAATATTTCAGAACTCTATCAAAATTTCACTATTATTTCATCATTGGCCATTTTTAAGACAGAACCAATTAGGAACTACCATTTATAATGAAATTTTGAAAGTTTTGTTAGAGTTCTGAAATGTTGACTAACAGAACTTTTGTTTTGTAAGTACTTTTGAAGCATTTAGAACCATGGATTGCCCAGGCCTATCTATCTATCTCCCTCCCATCTATCCATCCCTCCATCCCTCTCCCTATCTATCTATCTATCTATCTATCTCAACACATGCTCCCCCACCCTCACCCATTGCTATAAATAGTTTACTCTGTGCATGTATGGAATTGGTTTTGCATACTTCCAGGAGCTCATAGCAGCCAGTATCCTTTTTGACAATTATAACTACAAATAAATCTAAGCTTGTGTTTTCATAACCGTTTTGTATTCATTTAGGATGCATCTACACTATAGAATTAATGCAATTTGACACCATTTTAACTGCCAGGACTCCATGCTATGACATCAATGGACGTTGTTAGGGTAGGTACTAGTACTCTTTGACCTTGTAAAACTACACCTGCCATGATTCCATAGCATTGAGCTATGGCAGATAAAGTGGTGTTAAAAAAGGAAAAGGTTTCCCCTTGACATTAAGTCTAGTCATGTCTGACTTTGGGAGGTGGTGCCCATCTCCATTTATAAGCCAAAGAGCTGGCATTGTCCATAGACGCCTCCAAGGTCATGTGGCCGGCAAGACTGCATGGAGTGCCGCTACCTTCCCCCCGAAGCAGTACCTATTGCATCTTTCACATTTGCATCTTTCAAATTGATAGACGCCTCCAAGGTCATGTGTGCCATTACCTTCCCACCGAAGCAGAACATATTTATCTACTTACATTTACATGTTTTCAAATTAGCAGTCACCTCCAAGGTCATGTGGCCAGCATGACTGCATGGGAGTGCTGTTACCTTCCCGTCAAAGTAGTACCTATTGATCTACTCACATTTGCATGTTCCAAATTGATAGACGCCTCCAAGGTCATGACTGCATGGGAGGGCTTTTACCTTCCAGCCAAAGCAGTACCTATTGATCTACTCACATTTGCATGTTTTGAACTGCTAGATTGGAAGAAGCTGGGACTAACAGCGAGAGCTCACCCTTCCCCCCAGATTCCAACCACCATCTTTTCAGTCAGCAAGTTCAGCAGTTCAGCAGTTTGACGCACAGCTCCAAAGTGGTGCTAACTTGCATTAATTCTACAGTGTGGGTACACCCTTCAATAGCTCTGCTAATTTATTTATTTACTTTTATTTATTTACTTTGCTTCTAGACCGCCTCTCTCAGCCCGAAGGCGACTCAAGGCGGTGTACAATAGCAGAACTGCTCAAGACAAACATATCAACAATTATCAACACAATTCCAACATATACAAATTAGCATTTAACGTTAAAAACACAATATCAGCGTCTCATTATTAAATCAATTTCCAATTGTGCATTGTTGTCGTTCCTTAGGTCTCAATTTGATAATCATACTACATCTGCAAATGTCCGATCAAATAGCCAGGTCTTGACCTTCTTGCAAAATGTCAGGAGGGAGGGGGCTGATCTGATGCCATTCGGAAGGGCGTTCCAAAGCTAAGGAGCCACCACTGAAAAGGCCCTGTCTTTCGTCCCCACCAATCGTGCCTGCAAAGCAGGCGGGACCGAGAGCAGGGCCTCTCCGGATGATCTTAAGCAGGGCTGTCTAACTTCTACCAGCCCAGGGGCCTGAATTCCGGTCACTGATGACCTGGGGGGGCCGTAGGGTCTGCCCCCGCCCCTCCATCCTCCCCTCTCCCCTTATTTTAATTTAATATTAAATATATTTAATTCCATCCTCCCCTCTCCCCTTATTTTTATTTAATATTAAATATATTTAATTCCATCCTCCCCTCTCCCCTTATTTTTATTTACTATTAAATATATTTAATTCCATCCTCCCCTCTCCCCTTATTTTTATTTAATATTAAATATATTTAATTCCATCCTCCCCTCTCCCCTTATTTTTATTTAATATTAAATATATTTAATTCCATCGTCCCATCTCCCCTTATTTTTATTTAATATTAAATATATTTAATTCCATCCTCCCCCTTATTTTAATGTATCTCATCTCCCCTTATTTCATCTTTAAATATATTTAATTTTATATTTAATACATGAGGGGAGATGGGGGGAGGGAATGAGGAGCCCCCCTGAGGAGCCCCCTGCATCAGCCTACCTTTTCCAAACGCGTAGGATCCAGGAGTACCCAGATGATGAGAGAGGCGGCGACCGACTGAGTCGAAGAAGGTCCTAATCGCGTCTGTGGGCCTCAGCGATCTAGTAGTAGACTAGCCGAAGAGTATTGCAAGGATACACAATCCACACGGGATTTCGCTGTCAACGCTGGTGTGATCTTGCGTAGACAGCGAAATCCTGTATGGATTGCGTATTCTCGCGATACTTGCTCAGAATCCGGAAGTAGGTATTTTTTTTAATTTTTATTATTTATTATATTTTTCAATTTTTATTTTTTATTAAAAAGCTTAGGGGGCTGTAGGGAAGGGGCTGGGGGGGCGTATACGGCCCCTGGGCCGCCAGTTGGAAAGTCCTGATCTTAAGCATCTTGAAGGTTCATAGGAAGAGATGCGTTCGGACATGTAAGTTCGACCAGAACCGTTAAAGGCTTTAAAGGCAGCACTTTGAATTGTGCCCGGTAGCAAAAAAGTTCAAACTAAAACCTAGATAGAGTATATTCACTTCTCCAATGACCATCACTGAACAGATAGACACAATTGGAGCTATGCTTATCTGTGACTTCTATATCCCACATTTGATAGCTTTTGCCAGTTTTTTTAAAAAAGTAACGTAACATGAAGTGAATGTTTATATTACAATTCTGGCACCAAGTCAAAGATATGAGTCTATTAGGACAGGCATTTGGACTCCAGTTTCATTTAACATCTAAGTTGTTCACATTAAAACATGCCCTTGGCCTGACAAGGCATTATTAACTTGTGTTTTTTAAATAAAAAAATAGAACAATGGATGTGGGTGTTATTGTTTCTCCCCCTGTTTTAATAAATTGAAAGCTGACAAATTTGATTTAAATGGATACTGAACTCCAGGCGAAAGTGTTGCTTGAACTCTGCCAGCTGCACTCGAGCTGACAGGAAGCATTAAAATAATACTGAGTGGTCAATATGTGATTAAATATCACATGTCAAGTTTAGCAAGCTTGTGCCTTCCAAAGAAAATTATATTGTTAAAAATAAGTGACAAATCCTAAGCAGTCTCTCCAAATCCATAAAGGCAGGAGGAAGGATGAAAGCTGGCTTGTAATAAAACAGGATCTCGGCAAGACAGGAGGATATAGTGCCTCTTCTGTCGTGGCGTACATGGCATCTACAAGTAATTGAATACAAAAAATGGCATGGCTTTTAAAGCAATGAATCTCCTTTGAATTTCCCATAAGGACATAAAGAAAGGTGACAAGCTGCATTTCACACCTTGTTTGCATCTCTGAGCTTACGCTGTTTGGGTAAAGCATGTGTAGGTTTATACACACATCTCGGGTTTCTTCCTGCAGACGCCGGAAAATAAAAATAAAACAAAATGAACAAGTGCCCTTTGGGCAGCAGAACGTGATTCAGATCTGGACTGAAGAGGGGAAAGCTCATAGGTTCACGGCACCATGACAGCAAATGTTTGAGCCAAGTGACCCGAGGGTTTGACTTCATGTGCAGAAACGAGGTTGTCACTGATACCTTGAGAGTAGCACCACACTTCCCTGAACACACCTGATTTTAGGAACTTAGTAGGGTTGGGCCTGATTTGCACTTAGATGAGAGATGCCAGAGATTTTCCTAGTTAGAACAAGGCAAGAATCCTACCTGAAATCCTGGGCAGTTGCTGTCAGTCAGAGTAATTGACTAGGTGGGCCAATAGCCTCACTCAGTAGTACAAAGGATCTTCCTGTGGTCCTATGAAAAGATATATGTAATGGTATCTATAGCCAGGCCTGGATTAACAACCTTTTGCGCCCTAGGCCACACTTTGGAATTACGCCCCCTCTACTACCAGCACTGAAAGTTCTTGTTTGGGATCTGGGAAGGGAGGGTGGGGCCCAAGCCGCGCCTGCCTTTCCTTCCTTCCTTCCTCGCCCAGGGGCTGATTAGGATCCCCGCGCCCCAGGGAGGGAGTAGTGGGGAGAGGCCTGGGAGGCCTTCCTTCGAGGGGGGGGCCCTCCCTGGAGATAGAGAGAGAGACACCCACCCGTCTCCGTCTCCTTCAGGGCCGCTGCTCCTCCTCCTCCTCGGTTGCAATCTGTGGCTCAGAGAGAACCCCCCTCTGTGGACTTCCGCCTCCAAGCAGGCCCTCACTTTCCTAGCCGAGTCCGCAAAGCCACGCCCGCCCGAGAGGGAGGGAGGCTCCCTGATTGGCCTGCTGCCGCTCTTCAGCTTTGATCGATGGGTGTCACAAGGTGGGAGGCGGGGCCAGGAGGCGAGCTCGGGGGACTCACTCCTGGCCCCGCCCACTCCCCACCTCCCAGGGAGGGAGGGAAGGAGTGACGTCACCCTGGGAGGTGACGGAGGAGGAGGGAAGGAGTGATGTTATCCTGGGAGGCCCCGCTCCCGGATGAGTAGCAGGGAGAAGGAAGGGAGGAAGGGAGGGAAGCTGCTGCTGCTGCTCCTCGCCCTTCATGTCCTGCCTTGAGACCAGGCTCGGCCCTCCCTGCCTCCGGGGCCTTTGTGCTTCAACTCCTGCCATTCCCAAGGGCTGGCCACTGAGGGTTTTTTAAAATTAACTTTTTTTGGTCCGTAAATTGCACCCCCCTCAGCTTGCGCCCCTAGGCCAGGGTCTAGGTTGGTCCTATGGGTAATCCGGGTCTGTCTATAGCCACCAGTAGGAGCCCCAGTGGTGTAGCGGGTTAAAGCACTGACCTGCTGAACTTGCTGACGAAAAGGTTGGCAGTTCAAATATGGAGAGCAGGGTGATCTCCTGTTGTTGGCCCCTGCTTCTGCCAACCTAGCAATTCGAAAACATGCAAATGTGAGTAGATCAATAGGTACTGCTCTGGCTGGAAGGTAACTGCTCCACATGACCTTGGAGGCATCTATGGACAACATCAGCTCTTCAGTTTAGAAATGGAGATGAGCACCAGCCCCAAGACATGACTAGACTTAATGTCAAAGGGAAACCTTTACCTTTATCTTTTTAGCCATCAGTAGGAACAGTGCTAAATGCATGAATCAAATCCACAAACAATCCATAAGCAGGAAACCCACAAATGTAGAGGAGCTGATTGCATTTTGATCTCTACCAGGTATTTTGGAAAATAAATATATTGTAATTGGCCTTTCAAGACCAAGTTAATCTTCTATACTTTTCATGATAACACAGATAGCTCAGAAAAATATATTGTTGAGAACGTCCATCTATCTCCCAGGTAATATGAGGAGATAAGTTCAAGAAGAACAGGAAAGCCTAAAGCAGTGGTTCTCAACCTGTGGGCCATAGCCCACACCTAAATTAAGGTCCATGGCTCTAGATTATTAAATATGGTTTTCTGTGGGTGAGCAGATAGTGACTAGTGGATGTTCTGTATCAGAAACTAGAGCTGATGTGGTCTAATGCAATTTTCTGATAACCAAGTTGACCAAAAACCAATTTGTAGCCCTTTTGGTACTAATGTTGGAGAGTGGTCCCTGGTCAAAGTGGTGACACTACCATCTCTGCTAGCCAACATAGCATAAGTCTTGGATGTGCTATATCACTACCTAAAACTTCATTAGCTAAATACTGTAATTGAAGTGAGCATCAGAACAATGTGATCATAACTGAAGATGCAGGATTGGGACTGTGAGATCCACCACAATATCAATGTCTGGGGCTCACAATGCTATGGAACTGCCCAAGGGACCCATAATCTTCTTCGTCAACAGCATAAGCCTAAATGTACTCAGAAGCCTGGTTCCAAAGAACTCATCTTGCTAAATCCGCATACAGAAGAAGGCTTGGGACATGTTTTCTTTAACATCAGTCCCTCCCCATCTCATGCAGCATAACAAACTATTTCTGAAGCTAAGGGGAGCCTTGAAATGCGGAAAGGCTAGTCAATATTTCGCTTTTCAACCTATCTGAGGAACCATGGAAACTGCAATGAAACATGATGTTAATTGAAAATGCAACGCAACCTTGGTAACCTTTGACTAAAGTTAAAAATGAATGGCATAGACAAGATCAATTGGGTTTTTAGTATACCAGAAGAACTTTAACTTCTGTTTGGGAAAGGTACTATACTCATCAGAATTTCTCGGCCAGCATAGCCATAATTCCCCACTGGGAGATTCTGGGAGTTGCTGCCCAACAGAGTAAACTTTTCAGGCTCTGCTTACAGCAGTAGTACTTTCTAGTTCCCTTCCAGGCGCTGTTCATGCCTTGTGGCACATGCTCTCTAAGAACCCGTTTCTTACCTTGAAGTCACCAATGGAGGCCTGTCTCTGGGTGCCTTATCCCCTTTGAAAGGGGAAAGGACCTTCTCAACATTGGCTCCCTGTTCCTGAAATGCATTCTATAGGACAGTGTTTTTCAACCTTTTTTGAGCTGCGGAACATTTTTTACATTTACAAAATCCTGGGGCACACCACCAACCAAAATAACACAAAATGACACTCTAATACAGTAATACATACAGTTAATATGTTTTTAAATGTATTTATACACTCAGTGTAAAATCTGGGCCTGTTTCGATGAACACAACTTAGCTATCCTGGCAGGAATGGCAGAAAGACACAAACTTCCCACACAGGACTGCCATAACCAAGAGAAAATGCTATAAGAGTTTGGTGGGCATTGACCTTGAGTTGTAGTTCACTTATATCCAGAGAGCACTGTGGACTCAAACAATGTTGGATCAGGACCAAACTTGGCATGAATTGTCTATATGTCCAAATGTTAACACTGGTGGAGTTTGGAGACTTGATATTTGGGAGCTGTAGTTGCTGGGATTTATAGTTAACACACAATCAGAGAGCATCCTGAACTCTTGCAACAATGAAATTGAACCAAACTTGGCATATTGAACTCTCATTACCAACAGAAAGTACTGAAAGGGTTTGATTGGGAATTGACCTTGAGTTTGGAAGTTGTAGTTCACCTACACCCAGAGAGCACTGTGCACTCAAACAATGTTATGTTATGTTGTTGTTTATTTTCTATCCAGAATCAAAATGTTGGAAGGAGGCTCGCCACTTTAAGATCCCTAAAACAGTCATGGGAAAACTTCGGCCCTCTTTGTGCTTTGGACTTCATCTCCTACCATTCCTAACAGCCTGGGGCCCTTTCCTGCTTAAATGGCTGAGGGGGGAAAGGAAAAGAGCCTGAGGCTGCTAGGAATGGTGGGGGTTGGAGTGACCCGTGTGGGCGCTACTGCGTAGACTCACCCCAGAGCAAAACGAGGCAAAGCAAGCAGAGCGAGGCTGGGAAGAAGGGAGCCTGAGTGGAGAAGAAAAAGTGTTCAGCAGGAGGGGGAAGAAAGGGTATTGGAGGTTCCAATTTTCCACGGCACACCTGATGATTGCTCACAGCACACTAGTGTGCCACAGCACACTGGTTGGGAAGCACTGCTATTGGAATACTTGCCTGGAACCCCATCTGATGTCATTCTGGAACTAGATGAATCTAATCAAATATGAAGTGTTGCCTCCATTATTGCTGTCTTGTGTGCTGTTTTTAGATTGTATTGTTTAGTTGCTCAGTTGTTTCCAGTTATCTGGGAAATTTATTTTTAAGAGTCATCATGTTATACTGATTTGAAATTGGACTACAACTCTGGAGACCAGGGTTTGAGTCACTGCTCAGTCATGATGGCTCAGTGGGTGACTTTGGACAAGTCGCACTCTATAGCCTCATAGACAAAAGCATTAGGGTTGTCATAATTCTCAAATGACTTGATGGCACACCACCATCACCAAACAAAGTAATAGATGTGTAAACTCATACAGTGAAAAGCTCTTTATGTATTGGTCAAAATGTATGTATCAAAACTGCTAAGCACATGTCTACCTATTTTCATGAGTTGGTTGCTTTTTTTGTTTATATGTGGCTGTCATAGGATGGCTGAATCCATATGGGCATGTATAGTGTAAGAATTTTGTATGTGGCATTCTGCTGTGGATCCTCTGTCACCATGTCAGTGACTCAATCTGTCACTGTAATAGCCCTCCATGGTCATTTGGTGGAGAGGAAGATGTAGGATCAGTGAAGAATTTGATCATGTCCCTGTATTTTTTTTCATGTCAGGAGTGACTTGAGAAACTGCAAGTCACTTCTGGTCTGAGAGAATTGTCTGTCTGCAAGGACATTGCCCAGGGAATGCCCGGATATTTGATGTTTTACCATCCTTGTGGGAGGTTTCTCTCATGTCCTCACATGGAGAGCTGGAGATGACAGCGGGAACTCATCTGCACTCTCCATGCATTCAAACTGCTGATCTGTCGGTCAGCAGTTTTGCCAGCACACAAGTTTAACCTATTGCACAACCAGGGGCTCCTATGACCCCATAGCCAGATGCAGACTGGGAACAACTTCCATCAAGATATGCATAGGTCATCTGAAAGTGATAGTCAATGACATCATAGATTCAAATCTGGATAAGGGAATATAACCAAATCCCTCTCCAGCTCTATCCCACCTTTTTCAGTTAAAGAATGATAATTTAGGGTAGCTATCATAGTAGCATCCTGAGACAAGTGGTAGATTGGGTTGTGGCAGAAGAAGGAAGGGAATATTAACCCTCCCAATAACAAAAAATACATGGGCATGTGTAAGATAGAATTTCACATACTTGTGTCACTAATAGGATGCTGGCCACAGACTGAACTAGATCTCCCTACTCTGTGTAACACCTAGGGCTTGAGAAAGTAACCATGACCACTGGCTTTGCTACCAGAGAGATTGTGGGAGTTATCATCCAAAAATTCATTTTTAAGCTCTGGTCTAAAACCAAGATGGTGATGAGTGTGTGAGAGAATGCTTTCCTAAGGGCCTGCCATGCTCAGTCACAACAAAGATCAATTTAACCCAGGGTGCAGCTCCCCTGTTGAATTATTGCAGTTTGACACCACTTGGCTCAATGCTAAGGAAGTTGAAGTGTTATAAGGACCTTAGCCTTCCATGCCAAAGTGTGCTGGTGTCTCACCACACTACAAAATTTGGGGTTCCCTAGTATTGGTGGTTAAAGTGGTGTCAGAGTGCATTAATTTTGCAGTGGTGGCCAACTAAATCTAGAGATCTAGAAGGACTACAAGGCCACCACTGTCTACCCTAGCATTTCTCAACCTGGGGGGTCAGGATCCCTGGGGAGGGTCGCAAGGGGGGTCAGAGAGGTTGCCAAAGACCATCAGAAAACACAGTATTTTCTGTTGGGCATGGGGGTTCTGTGTGGGAATTTTGGCCCAATTCTATCATTGGTGAGATTCTTTGATTGTAGGTGGACTATAAATCCAAAAAACTACAACTCCCAAATGTCAAGTCTCCAAACTCCACCAGTGTTCACATTTGGACATATTCACCATTCATGCCATGTTTGGTCCAGATCTATCATTGTTGGAGTCCACCGTGATGTCTTTATTTTTTTAAATAAATTTTTATTGGTTTTTTCCCACCCTCCCACCCTCTCCACCTTGTACATACAGTTTATACATCAAACTACAGAGGTTACATTTGAAATATCAGTCTCGGTCTTAATTTTTCTACTCCACCTCTTAACACATTTTCTAAATAATTTCTAACTGGTTCCCACATCCTCTTTGTTATTATTATCTTTTCAATTTTATCTATATTATTCCATTTACAATTTGTTATTTCCACATTTAACATACTAATTATATAGTTATACAAGTTAGTCAATGTCCATTTTGTTTTATCCTTCCAACCTCCGACCCTGGACGGTGCGGCGCTGCACCCAGCGCCGTCAGTGAAGAGCCTGGGTGTCCATCTGGACTCCCAGCTGACCATGGAGGCCCAGGTCTCCATGGCTAGCAAGGCTGCTTTTTCCACCTCCGCCAGGCACGGAGGCTGGCCCCCTACCTCTCCCGGAGTGACCTAGCCACGGTGATCCAAGCCACGGTCATCTCGAGGCTAGATTACTGTAACGCTCTTTACGTTGGCCTGCCTATGTCGTCGATCCGGAAGCTCAAGCTGGTGCAGAACACTGCCGCCCGGCTCCTGTCTGGGGCTCCAGCAGGTTGCCGCATAACACCAATTTTGCAGGATCTGCACTGGCTGCCTATTGAGCACCGGGTCGCCTTCAAAGTGCTGGTTCTTACCTTTAAGGCCATCTACGGCCTGGGGCCAGCGTACCTGAGGGACCGTCTCACCCCATATTGCCCAGCGAGATCACTACGGTCCGAGGAGGCCAACCTCTTAGTAGTACCATCTGTAAGGTTGGCCCACTTAACATCCACCCGCCGGAGGGCGTTCTCGGTGATAGCCCCTACGCTATGGAACGCCTGAAGCCAGGGCCCTGAGGGATCTACTCCCATTCAGACGGGCCTGCAAAACTTATTTGTTTAGGCAGGGCTTCGTGAGTAGGCCCGTGTGTATATTCACTCGGCTGTTATATCTGCTGCTGCTTAATGTTTTAACTGTTATTGCGTTTTTAATTGTGTTTTAAAGTGTTTTATGTTTTAACCTTTGGCGTTGTGCCATTGGCTCTTGTGAGCCGCCGCGAGCCCCTGGGAGTCGGCGGTTGAGAAGCCTCAATAAATAAATAAATAAATAAAACTATTTGAGTCCACAATGATGTCTGGATGTAAGTAAACGAGTCGCCTTCGGGCTGAGAGAGGGGGTATAGAAGCATAGCAAATAAATAAATAAATAAATAAATAAATAAATAAACTACAACTCCAAAACTCAAGGTCAATGCCCACCAAACCCTTCCAGTATTTTCTGTTGGTCATGGGAGTTCTGTGTACCAAGTTTGGTTCAATTCCATCATTGGTGGAGTTCAGAATGCTCTTTGATTGTAGGTGAACTATAATTCCCAGCAACTACAACTCGTAAATGACAAAATCAATTCCCCCCAATCCCACCAGCATTCAAATTTGGATGTATCGGATATTTGTGCCAGTGAATGTAAATACATCCTGCATATCAGATATTTATATTACGATTTAGAACAGTAGCAAATTTTATGGTTAGGGGTCACTACAACAGGAGGAACTGTATTAAGGGGTTGCAGCATTAGGAAGGTGAGAAACACTGTTCTATCCCCCACCTCTTTATTTGTCCCCAGTATCTGCTATTCAGAATTATGGTGGTTCTACACTGCTTTGGTATCCCTATATTGGTAATACCTGGTGATTTAGATATCCTCTTCTGCCCATCTGGGTAGCAGAAGAGACAGCCCCCAGTAATCAGCATGATGGGCTAAAGTGGGCCATGCTCTTCCCGAGCAAATTATCAAGCCCGTGAGCTGAAAGCTTGCAAAATGTCTGCTGGTTTCTTGCCTTATTATTTTTGGCAGGGTTGCATATGTTCTCTGTGCTCATTCCATGAATCCAGCTGATTATTATTCCAATCACCAGAGGAAGAGAGAGAGAGTCACATTAATTTGTAGTAATTAATAGCACTGATGCATTTGACAGCGCATGTTAACAAGCCTCTTTGATTGTTTGGATCTCTAACTGCGGCCCTTCTTGTTTGCATCACCTCCAAGGAATTCATAATATCAAAGCTTAACGGTATCTGATACTTGTCAAAATGCAATTTATAAAAGTTTAATTCTTTTATTGATTTAGTTTGGTTTTGATGCCTGCAGAGTCAGCTCCCTTGACAGAACTTAGCGGATTCAAATGCTTGTCACCAGCTCGGCCTCCTTTTTGCGGGGAACAATTGCCATAGGCCAAGCCAACAGGCATGGTTTAATTGCCATTAATTAAAAGCATAAATCTCTTTTTTCTTCAGTGGCTCTGCTCTTAAAGGAGGCTGTATCTCCCTCGCTTTTCCTGTGTTTGTCAGAACACCTTCTGGCAAGCTAAGTTAACCCGTTCTGTCTTCCTTTTTAAAAAAGAGAGAGAGAAACACCACCACACACAAAAAAAAACCTGGAAGAGTCTTTTGAAGCATCGCTCCTATGATCTGATGTGAAATGCATGCAGTTTGGTGATATTTAACAAACTGGATTTCTTCTTTATTGCAGTATAATGAGGTCAAATGAATCCCTCCATGGGTTGTATACATGCTTAAATGGTTTCTGCATCAAATCCTTTCTGACAGCAAATAAAACAGCAGCCAAACAAAACATCAGCTACTTAAAATTGGCCAGAATGATTAAATTAAAAAAAAATCAAAACAGTGTGTGATTTTTTTTTTGTTAGGAGAGGAGGAAAAGAAAACCCACATGTATTCTGACTGGGAGAGGAGCTAAGCAAATAGCTTTTGCATGACCATTTTCATTAGAAAGATGAGCAATTAGCGTGGGATCCTTCTGGAGTTGAAGGAGGCAGGGCTCCGTTCATGAGCCTACAAGCTAGACAAGCCCAGCTCTCCCTCTCTGCTGATTTATTCCTGGCTCAGCTGCAAAAATAAGCGGCTGTACACAAGGCATATGACTATGATGAGATTCTCAACCCTTATGGTATGGATGGTAATCCTCTTTCAACTTGAGGACCAGGTTCAGCTCCAGCTCCCTTCCAGCAATGGCAAGGGCCAAGGACAAAAGGCTGAGGCCAAAACAATGAGCAAATCTGAGCTGAAAGCTCTTTGTGCCAGGAATGGCACCATAGAATGTGGTGCAGCTGGCTAAGTGTCAGCTGCATAAGATCTCTCTGACCAGTAGGTCATGTGTTCGAGGCCTGACCGGGTCGAGGTGGGTGCTCGACTTTTAAGTGTAGCCTGCTGTCAACCTTTGCAGCCCAAAAGACGGTTGCATCTGTCAAGTAGGAGATAAAGGTACCACATTAAGTGGGGAGGCAAATTCTGACTGAATTATAAGGCCATTAAAGAACTCCAGGAACGCTGAGGAATGCGGAAGAAACAACAAGGGACGCTTGGAGCGCTGAGAGATGAGGAGTGCTTCAGCTCCCCCTGGTGGCCAGAGTTTGCCTTTGTTCGTCTATATGTTCATCTATATGTTGTGTATGTGGAATCTTTATCCACAAGGCAGGGATTGTCTGCTAGAAATATGTGTCTATATATTAGTAAATCTGAGTCCCTGACTGTGCACTGTACATATGAGAAGAGCGTAATATAAATAAAGTAAATAAATAATAATAATAGAAGAGGTACATTATCTTTATCCACAAGGCAGGGGATATGTAGAATGAGTCTAGAAATATCAAACATAGTGTCTATATGTATGCGTTGCACAAGCTATATGTACAGTGCACAGTCAGTGTGTTCCACCTTTTTGCTATTTGCTAATATATAGACATTATTTTTGATATTTCTAGACTCGTTCGTTGTTTGTTGTCAGTACATGATCTACAGTACATTGGTTTTGTGTAGGGGATATGTAGAACCAGGATGGTGTAGTTGTTTGACTTCTGTAGACCAGGATCTGAATCCACACTCAGGCCTGGATGATCTTAGGTGAGTAACATAATCTCAGCCTTTGGAAACCCCATTATAGGTTTGCCTTAGGATCGCCATAAGTTGTAAATGGCACGAAGGCACACAACAACTGTTGGAATACCAAGCTTCTACAAGTCTCCTACATTAGTAATTTGTTTATATATGATTCTGTTGCTTACTGTTTTGTATGTATGTTTCTGGTATGCAACATCCTTAACTCTATGTTGTTTGAGGTTGTGTGTGTATTGGGGACTGCAGACCATGTGATCAGATCTGGGACTATTCAGACTGAGACTCCATTTTTGAAGTCAGTGTGTCAGTGCAGAATTGTGTATTGTATAGTCAGTGTTTGTTATGCATTATACATAAGACAGAGAAGAGACCGAAACAGAATGCTTTAGAGAACTGATCATTTAAACTTTCAGCTGATAAACAATGTACCTGTATGCTGAATACATGAAGATTGTAAGTAAACCAACTATGCTAATTATTACTAATTATTTGTGCCTCTTGAGAGCATGATTTAAAACCAAATATATTTTATGAGAGTAGATGTTTTGGGGCAACTGAAATAAAGCTTCTGAAGTTCTGCTATATATTTTGTGCATTGGCATATATTTGTTCCTAACAGTTCAAAGAGATAACCAGGTATATCGGTCTAACAACTGAGAAACCTAATTTGCCTTTCACAAATATGAGTTTTTAGCTCTTTTCAGGAAGATCATACTTTACAAAAGGTTATGGTTTTCCAAATCGTAGTGGATGCCAATTAATTTCCAAAAGGTCACACTTTCAAAAAGGCTTAGGTGATTCTGGTTTTCCAAAAGGTTATGATCTCAAAAGTCATCATTTTCCAAAACACTCACTCTCACACACACACTGAACAAACACCAAATTCTGAAGAGGGCAATCCAAGGAAGCCCAGAAGGATGGCCTGTTACCCCACAAGTGACAGATTTGGTCCTAGGACTAAAATGCAGGGCTGAGAGGGTAGGTCCTTGTGATTGACAATATGTCTGCCATGTATATGATTATTATTGAAATCCATTGCTGAGTGGCATGTTGCTTGAGCCTTCCCCACTCAAATTACAGATTTCCTTTTAATGCCATGCAGTTCAGCCAAAAGTCATCAAGTGCTGAGAAAGCAATAGTATATAGTGCAATGCAGTGAATCTTTTGAATGAAGACACAAATGAGTCCTCCAAATCAGGCCAAAATAGTTACAAAATAACATGATAGATAAATAGAAATATGTAGAAGGGGCCTCTTGCAAAACACTTGCCTAGGAATCGCTAGATCTTCCAGGGCAACTCTATGGTCAACTTCTGACAGATTTGACCATAGAATCAGACTGGAAGGCCTACAAAAGCCTAGAAACACAAGATAACTAAACTGAAGCTGTTGTATTTTGGACATATCGTGAGATGACATGGCAAACTGGAAAAGGCTGTGATGTTTGGTAAAGTGGAAGGCAGTGGGAACAGAGGAAGGAGGTGGTGAAGTAATGGAAGCCATCACCCAACGTGTGTAAGACCTAAGCAAAGCATTTGGAGACTATTCTCAGAGGTCACTCATTTATAAGGTTGTCATAAGTTAAAGTCAACTTGACGGCAAATAACAACAAGGGCTCTTATTCTGGGAGAAAGTTCAAGAGGTCAAAACTATCTATAGTTTTTTTTTAAAATGTTTAATATCATGGTTTTCAGTGTTGAAATGGTGTACATACGTGTTTTAATAATGCCCCTCTGCACAATTATCTTCTCGACAGATTAGTAACATCTTTTGTTTGTCAATGACAGTGTCAAAACAATTTCATTTTCCTGGGCTTCCAAAATGTCATGTTTCACATTTTCATGCCTCTACCCTGTTTCCAACTCCTGCCCAAAGCCCTACCATTGCTACTCTTAAGGAAAGTGTCGCTGGAAGCAGTCGAATGTTTGAAAGCATTTATACAGATTAATTTTGCAGCTTTTGCCAACTTTAGTGAGATAAAGAGGAATCAACCAGAGGTAGAATAGGCAGCAGGGGTGGTCGTAATTTAATTCCAATTTAATTTTCTTCTCCTGTTAATGCCAGTTGAAGAGGATGGAATTTTTGGTCTAAATCAAAGATATAGTCCCCACCAAATCCTGTTCTGCCTTGAGTAGATACATAGGATTGCATTGTTGATGTCATTTGATGAAATCAAAGTAATGGCCCAAACATATGGTTATGTATATCACCTCTTTGCCCCTGTTACAAAAACTCGTATTCTGGCCCCTTCTACTTTGCCGTATACACTCCAGATCATCTGTTTTGAACTGAACTATATGACAATGTAGACTCATATAATCCAGTTAAAATCAGATAATGTGTTTGCATTGCTTTAACCATTTCTGGGCCCTTATAGACAGGCCCTATATCCCAGGTTTTTATCTCAAGTTTTCTGTTTATCCCATATTATCTGGCTGTGTGGACTATAGTTTAAAGCAGAAAACCTGGGATCAGATCCTGGCATATAGTGGTTTAAATAATTTTAACTGTCAAGTATGTTTGATTCTATTATTGTTGTTATTGTTATTATATTTATTGATACCCTGCTTTTTTGTTTCTACAAGGAGACTCTATGTTCCCTTCTACACTGCCGTATAATCCGAATTATCAAAGCAGATAATCCACATTATCTGCTTTGAACTGGATTATATAACTCTACATTGCCATATAATCCAGTTCTTAATAGATAATCTGGATTTTATATGACAGTGTAGAAGGGACCTATATGTTATATCTGATAAATTGCATTTTTTAAATGTTGTGAGACGCTTTTGGTCTCAATCAGGAGAGAAAGGTACTATATTGTATGTTATTATATTTTATTAATTATATATATTATAATTATATATGAAATTATATATTATAATTATATTTAATAATAATTAATTATTATATAAATATAGAATTATATATAGATATATTGCTTTATTATTATTATTATCTATTATTATTGTTTATATTAATTATGTATTATTTGAATAAACTATTATATTTATAATATTTACTATATTGTATGTTATTATATTTTATTAATTATATATATTATAATTATATATGAAATTATATATTATAATTATATTTAATAATAATTAATTATTATATAAATATAGAATAAAATTATTAGTTAAGTTCTGGGGAAATTTTGAATGAAATTATTTTTCTTCTAAACCTCACAGGCCCATGCCCGCCCTGGTTGCTCAGCAATGGGCCCTGGTTCTTGTAGCCCACAAGTACTTTTATTGTATTGATTATATTTATAATATATTGTCATTAAATTTTATTAATTATATACCATATATATTAAATAATCTATATAAATAAAAATGTAATGTTCACTTGTAGGATTCAAATAACTCAAAAACCACTGGGTGAATTGACACAAAATTTGCACACAATACACCCATCAGGCCATCAAGTGCCCATCACTCATAAAAACACTGAAAAACACAGCAGAAATGACTTTAAATACCAAAAACTAAAAAATATATTACAACGCATGTAAATATATACTCACCAGGCATGTAGCCGGGGGGGGGGGGCTAAGGGGGCTTCAGCCCCCCAAATTCTCAGGGTGGTCCGCGAAAAGGCCTTACTGGTACATTATTTAAACTGTAATGTTTATTCATATCATGATCTGATCACCATGCTCATTATATCCCACATTAATGGGGTTATTGGGATAACAATACAAAAGATTTGCTAGGGTAGACCCTCTTCCACCCAGTCTCAGCCCCCCCCCCCCCGAACCAAACTCAGCCCCCTCCGAAACAAAATCCTGGCTACGGCCCTGATACTCACACATAAACACATTTATACACACACAAAACACATATACACAGACTGGGCCACAGCAACGTGTGGCAGGGGATGGCTAGTATAATCTATTTAAATAAAAGTGCAATGTTTGTTTGTGGGATTAACATAACTCAAAAACCACTGGACGAATTGACACCAAATTTGGACACAATACCCCTATCAGGCCAACGAGTGACTTTCACTCATAAAAACATACATTATATTTGTATTAATTAATATTTATTTATTTATGCTATTTCTATCCCATCCATATCAGCCCAAGGTGATTAAGGGTCGGCACAATTTGATGCCATATATAAAATACATACATTGATAAAAAGCAAAAAAAACCAAAAACCAAAACATTACAGTACATTTAAAACCATAAAAACAGTGAACAATATTTTTTTAAAAAAAGACTATGTCTTCTTGTTCAAATCCTCATCCGTTCCATCATCTTATTTATTTATTTATTTGCTATATTTGTATACCGCCCTTCTCAGCCCGTAGGCGACTCAGGGCAGTTTACAGTCCAACATTGAGCATCAAAACAGAGTAAAACAATTAAGATAATATGAAAAAATGATAAGTCAATAAAAACATATATCACCCAAGTCTCCTTGTTAAAACCATTGTCCAATTTCATTTGACCAGTAGTCCATTTTCCTATATCTGTTATGCTGTATTTAAAACGCTCAAAGATCCACGTCTTAACTTTCATCTGAAATATTAAAAGAGAGGGGGCTGATCTAATATCCCTAGGGAGGGCATTCTATAGCCGAGGGGCCACCACTGCGAAGGGCATGTCTCTCGTCCCTGTTAACCATGCTTGAGATGAAGGCGGGATTGAGAGCAGGGCCTCCCCAGATGATCTTAAAGCCCTAGGAGGTTCATAAGGGGAGATGCGTCTTAGCAGTTCCTAGGTCATTTTCCTATTCAAGTGTGTCTGGTTATGCTGAGGTTCCAAATGCTTGCTCGAAGAGTCAAGTTTTCACTCTTTTTCAAAAGGTCAGGAGGGAGGGGGCCAATCCGGCCCAGTTTACTTGTCTGAACGAATTCTCCCCTATGAACCATCAAGGGCCTTAAGATCCTCCAGAGAGGCCCTGCTCTCAATTCCGCCATCTTCGCAAGCGCGTCTGGTGGGGACGAGAGACAGGGCCGTTTCTGTTGTGGCCCCTCGGCTGTGGAACTCCCACCCAAGCGATGTTAGATCTGCCGTCTCCCTGTTGTCCTTCAGGAGGCGGGTGAAAACTTGGATGTGGAACGAGGCCTTCCCAGAATAAGCTGAGTTTGATTTCAATCTGAAATGGGTGACCACTTTTATAGACCGAGTTGAATGTGTTTTTAATGGCAATGTGGTTTTTTATGTATCTCTGTTTTTATGTATTTTAATATGCTGTTTTAAGATGTTTTAAATTTGTATAGCATTGAATTTTGCTGTAAGCCCGTCTGAGTCCCTCCATGGAGGTGAGAAGGTCGGGGTACAAAATTTTTAATACATAAATAAATAAATATCCCTAGGCAGGGAGTCCCACAGCTGAGGGACCACCACAGAGAAGGCCCTGTCTCTTGTCCCTTGTGAAGCAGGCGGGATCGAGAGCAGGGCTTTCTCTGATGATCTAAAGCAGTGTTTTTCAACCTTTTTTGAGCTGCGGCACACTTTTTACATTTACAAACTCCTGGGGCACACCACCATCCAAAATGACACAAAATGACACTCTAACACAGTAATACATATAGTGAATATGTTTTTAAATGTATTTATACACTCAGTGTGAAACCTGGGCCTGTTTCGATGAACACAACAACAACTTCCTCTCACATATTTATACATGGCTATCATGTCTTCTCTCAGCCTTCTCTTCTTCAGGCTAAACATGCCCAGCTCTTCAAGCCGCTCCTCATAGAGCTTGTTCTCCAGACCTTTGTGAATTTTCACCCTGAGTGAAACTTGCTTCCAGTTAACTATGGATGTCATGAAGCTGTTACAAACAGTTCCTTGGGAGGGGGGGAAGGCAATTCTCGAAAAATCCAGTAAAATAGTAAAAAAAAAAACCCCAACATTTCCAAGCGGAGAGGCTCATTTTGGAAACCTGTGAGGGGGCTGCTAGGAGGGGGGAGAGTGCCATTTTCCCATGGTACACCTGATGACCGCTCACGGCACACTGTTTGGGAAACACTGATCTAAAGTTCCTGGTGGGTTAGTAGGAAGAGATGTGTTGGGATAGATAAGCTGGGCCGGAACCTTTTAGGGCTTTATAGGGTAAAGCCAGCACTTTGAATTGTGCCAGGTAGCATTAGGGTTGCCATATGTCCCTTATTCTAAGGGACGTCCCTTATTTTGGCCCTAAAATTTGTGTCCCGTTTTTTCAGGCCCTGTCCCTTATTATTGACTAACAGGACAGGACTGGGCGGGGTTGACCAGAGGAAGGTGTGCGCTGCGGTTTCCACAGCAATGCCTGCTCGGGGATTCCAACACACAGGGCAGGCTGACAGTCGCGTGCTTGCGAGTGTGTGCCTGCCTGCATCCCTGTTGGAAGGAAGAGGCGATACAGGACCTTTTCAAAGACAGTAGACTCAATTAACCGTTACCCAAGGGGAATGTTAGATAATGTTGGATAAAATAGTTTCTGGTTGCTTGAGAGTTAAAATAGGCCTAGCTGTGTATCCCAATACTATACAATGCTGTGTATCCCATACTATATTATACCATTAACTTATTGACATAATAATCATGAAGATGTACTGTCTTATAAAATTTATTTTATTTTAATGTTTAGACAGTGCACTTTTAAAGTCAGCAAAGTCAAGTACTAAATACAGATGGAGAAAATAAGGCAGTTCTAATAACATGTCCTGTTAAGAGCAGGGGTGCTCACACTTTTTCAGCATGGGAGCTACTGATTAAAAAACCAAGTCCCAAAGATCACCTACCCAGAAATGTAAAACGTATAACTATTTTCTTATTTATTTATTTATTTATTTATTTATTTATTTATTTATATTTATTATTCATTTTTATGTACCGCTCCTTCCAGCAGGCTCGGGACAGTTTACATAAAATGAAGTTATAAAACATCAACATTTCAATTTAACAACAACAATATAAAACAGAGCATAAAAATAGATCCAACCACCCCATTTCTCCCACACTGCCATATTACCGCACATATTATCAGCCAGAAAGTAAGAAGAGAGGCTTTTGAACTGCAAGGCCATTTAATACTCAGCAAGGTAAACAAAGGGGCATGCAAAAATACATCCAACCACCCCATTTCTCCCACATTTCCATATTCCCCAACATATATTTCTCAAGGAACAAAGCAAGCAGAGAGGCTTTGGAGCTAAAAGGCCATTTTTAAACATTAAAAATAAACAAACAGACGTGCCACAGAACAGTCAAGCACCCACCCCAAAGTAAAAAGACCGACCTTTGAGATGCGGTAAAGAAATGACCCCAAAGCGTCCTTCTCCTCCTCCTCTGTCGTAGCTCCTATTTCCACGCCGCCAGCATGCGTGCCACCTCCAAGAACTCACGAGAAGTCTGAGAAGCAGAATGGGCGCTTCTGCGCATGCGCGCAGGGCTAGCCATGCATCGCGTCATCCAGGCCCGCCCCCTTTGGTCTCCTACGACTCTGAGTGGCTGGAGAAGGACGGAGGGAGGAGGAGGAATCCAAAAGAGGGGGCCATTCTGCCTCTTGGACTCTGGAGCTTTTGGAGGCGCGCGAGCAGGGAGCGGGGAGGAGCAACGACGGAGGACTTCTTTGCAGCGTGCAGGGGCGCATGAAGAGGACCAACAGCAAAAAACCTGGTCAGGGGCCTGAAGATCACCAGGATGAGGCCCGAAGATCACCCTGGTGATCCCGATCACCGTTCTGAGCACCCCTGGTTAAGAGGGTGTAAGTAAGTTTCTTTTGTGAGTTTCAATTATTATCTTATTCTGTTAATAAAACTATTTATACCTAACGTTTGAGTTTCAAGTTTTTATGAAGTGTCCCTTATTTTTGTGAAAAATCCCATAAATGTCCCTTATTTTTTATATCAAAAAGTGGCAACCCTAGGTAGCATATTGTATAAATATATAATTATATAGAGATTTAGTAGTAGTAGTAGTAGTAGTAGTAGTAGTAAAGTTCTGGGGAGGGCAATTCGAGTTAACTACCCCTACACACCAGAGATATACACAACCCCAAGCCCTTCTAAACCCCTCCCGACAAATAAGAAGGGGGGAGGGGGAGAGGAGAGAGAGAGAGAGGAAAAAAAACCCAAACCAGAGGGCCACTTTAATGGTCTTTTAAATTGACAAGTGAGCAATGATTTTTCCGTATTGGTATCTGTCAAAGGTCCTGGAAAATCCTCAGCTGATAAGGCCCAACGCTTCCAATTAGAGGGCGAGAGGATTGTGCCGCCAATAATGATTTGCGGGGGGCGGGGATGCTCCAGACACTTATGGCAAATTAGGGACAAAGAGCCAGGCGGTATTGATGCGACTTGGACGTGTCCCCTCTCGTAATGAGACAGCTCCCCACTCCTCCCTTTCTTCCTCTCCTCCTCCTCTTCCCTCTTCCCTTCTTCTTCTTCTTCCCTCCTTCCCTGGCTGCCTGAAGTCTCTCATTCTCCTCTCACCCCCCCCCCTCGCCTCCCACCAGCTCTAAGCGTGTTAGACACTTCTTCCCAGATTTGGTACATGAAGGCCACTAATTTGATGTCAGACTCAGGCGCGGCTCTCATCAATATTATCCACGAGCCGAGCTTTAGTGTAGCAATCTCTCGCCCTCCCCCTTCCTCCGGCGCCCCAGGAAGGAATCAAAACAAGGCAGCTTGCTCTTCTCCTCTGCTTTTTCTTCCCGGAAAAAGGAACCATCAAGAACCTGACAAAAAAAAAAAGAAGAAGATGGTGATGGGGAGAGAGAGGCACGGCGAAGAATCGCACTGGCTTGCGAGCCGAGGCTGGAGAGAGAGGACGATCCCGCTCTCTCTTACCCCGGCTTTACTGCGGGGTCATTCATCCGGAGTTGCCGCCTGGGCAGAAATGGGTCCTAGCAAGTCGAGCCCAGGCGACGCTGCTCAATGGTGTGGTTCAGGAATCTCCCTATTTGGGCCTATGACCCTTATGGAAACAACTATGAACCAAGGTCCCATCTACACTGCCCTATAATGTAGTTTGACTCTGCATTATATGGTCAGTGTAGATTCATAACTTCTTTTTTTCGTCTCAGGAGCGACTTGTTTCTGGTGTGAGAGAATTGGCCGTCTGCAAGGACGTTACGCAAGGGACGCTCTGATGTTTGACCATCCTGGAGGATGTCTCCATGTGTCTGCATGGGAAGCTGGAGCTGACAGATGGGAGCTCACCCCGTTCCCCGGATTCGAACCACAGACCCCCCTCTCTCTATATATAGGATCTGAGCCTTTTACACACACACACACACACCAAACACACCCACACACACCCCACACACACATATATATTGTGTGTGTGTGTGTGTGTGTGTGTATAAAAGGCTGAAAATCCCACAATATCTACTTTGAACTGAGTTATATGGCAGTGTGGACTCAGATAACCCAGTTCAAAGCAGCAATGTGGGATTTCCTGCCTTGCTGGAGGCTTCCCTCATGTCTCTGCATGGGAAGCTGTAGCTGACAGACAGGAGCTCAACCCGCTCCTTGGATTTGAACCAAAGACACCCCCCTCTCTCTATATATATAGGGTCTGAGCCTTGTACACATCCACCCACCCTCTCTCTCTCTCTCTCTCTCTCTCTCTCCAGTATGTGTGTGTGTGTGTGTGTGTGTGTGTGTGTATATATATATATATATATAGAGAGTGGGTGTGTGTACAAGGCAGAAAATCCCACAATATCTGCTTTGAACTGGGTTGTATGGCAGTGTGGACTCAGATAACCCAGTTCAAAGCAAATATTGTGTATTATCTGCCTTGATAGTATGTGGAAGGGTCCTTAGTCTGTAATCTGAAACAGCATTATATGGCAGTGCAAATCCAGTGTAGGCCAAATGAGCCTCTTTCAGCCTTATTCCCTTCGCAGTGTTGTTACGAAAGGAATGGCCAGGGTTGAAGGGAGGAGAAGAAAAATTATCCCAACAAAGGATTCCCCCAGGCAGGAAGCAGCCAGGCTTTGAAGCTGCAATGCCATTAAATGCCAATCAATGTGGCTATTTGCAACATTCACACTTGCCTCAAGCAGACAACAGTTCTTTCTCCCAACCTGGACCTTCCACTGATATATAAACCTCACTTGCCTAGTTTCCAATTTGACCTCAGAACCTCTGAGGATGCCTGCCATAGATGTGGGCTAAACGTCAGGAGAGAATGCTTCTGGAACATGGCCAGGAAAACTCACAGGAACTCAGAGAAGAAAAGGCATTCTCCACGTCCTCCAAAGCTGTTAAGGACATAAAGTTGAACAAGGGCAGCTTCTCAAGTTGGAAGGAAGGCCAGATCATGCTTAAGTTCTTCATTGCATCTCTTTGGGTCTGAGAGCCTTTCCACACAGCCCTATATCCCAGAATATCAAGGCAGAAAATCCCACAGTATCTGAGTGTGAACTCAGACAACCTAGTTCAAAGCAGATATTGTGGGATTGTCTGCCTTGATATTTTGGGATATATGGCTTTGTGGAAGGGCCCTGAGTCCACACTCAGATAATGTGGGATTTCCTGCCTTGATATTTTGGGATACAGAGCTGTGTGGAAGGGCCCTGAGTCCACACTCAGATAGTGTGGGATTTTCTGCCTTGGTATTTTTGGATATAGGGCTGTGTGGAAGGGCCCTGAGTCCACATTCAGATAATGTGGGATTTCCTGCCTTTATATTTTGGGATATAGGGCTTTGTGGAAGGGCCCTGAGTCCACACTCAGATAATGTGGGATTTCCTGCCTTGATATTCCTGGATATAGAGCTGTCTGGAAGGGCCCTGAGTCCACACTCAGATAATGTGGGATTTTCTGCCTTGATATTTTGGGATATAGGGCTGTGTGGAAAGGCCCTGAGTCCACATTCAGATAATGTGGGATTTTCTGCCTTGATATTTTGGGATACAGAGCTGTGTGGAAGATAATGTGGGATTTTCTGCCTGAGTCCACACTCAGATAGTGTGGGATTTTCTGCCTTGGTATTTCTGGGATATGGGGCTGTGTGGAAGGGCCCTGAGTCCACATTCAGATAATGTGGGATTTCCTGCCTTTATATTTTGGGATATAGGGCTTTGTGGAAGGGCCCTGAGTCCACACTCAGATAATGTGGGATTTCCTGCCTTGATATTCCGGGATATAGAACTGTGTGGAAGGGCCCTGAGTCCACACTCAGATAATGTGGGATTTTCTGCCTTGATATTTTTTCTCTGGGATATTCCTGGGGCTGTGTGGGCCCTGAGTCCACACTCAGATAATGGGGATTTCCTGCCTTGAGTCCACAATCAGATAATGTGGGATTTTCTGCCTTGATATTCCGGGATATAGAGCTGTGTGGAAGGGCCCTGAGTCCACACTCAGATAATGTGGGATTTCCTGCCTTGATATTCCGGGATATAGAGCTGTGTGGAAGGGCCCTGAGTCCACACTCAGATAATGTGGGATTTCCTGCCTTGATATTCCGGGATATAGAGCTGTGTGGAAAGGCTGTGTGGAAAGGCCCTGAGTCCACATTCAGATAATGTGGGATTTTCTGCCTTGATATTCCTGGATATAGAGCTGTGTGGAAAGGCCCTGAGTCCACACTCAGATAATGTGGGATTTCCTGCCTTGATATTCCGGGATATAGAGCTGTGTGGAAGGGCCTTTTTTGGTCTTCAACTGGATCTCAAGCTCTCTGAGTTAGAGTAAATCAGTGTTTCCCAACCAGTGTGCCTTGTTTCCTAACTAGTGTGCCGTGAGCGATCATCAGGTGTGCCGTGGGAAATTGGAACCTCCAATACCCTTACTTATTAAAGGAGCGCCGCTACGTCACAGTACAAAATGCACAATTAATCATACATAACCATATGCAAAAAACACATTCAAAGTACCCAATCCTGCTGGAGAAAATCAAAAGTCTTCAATAAGGTAGTTTGGCGTGGTCGCCACAGAGAGCGAAGGAGTTGCGAACCAGGAAGTAGCGAGTTCAC